>CM053575.1:72305214-72521210 GCA_028646485.1 Cryptoprocta ferox
ACTAAGCAGTAAACTTCAGTAATGTGTTTTTCACTCTACTATTTGTGGTAGCCTGTACTTTCCTGGTGTGATTTCTTTTTATATAATGTGTGAATTTTACAGTATGATGTCAACATGGTGAAATGCATAACCATATGGTTACCACATAATTGAATGCTCCAATCTGTGAATTGTTCTTTGAGCAATTACTGTAGTGACCTAATTGTTGCCGTTTATTGTTTTGTTAGTAAGGATTATTCAGAGTACTCAGAGTAATTGACCCTTGAGCTACACAAATTTGAACTGTGAGGGTCCACTTATATGCAGACATTTTTTTTTATAAATACAGAAAAGTACTATAAATGCATTTCTCTCCCTTATGATTTTCTTAACAATATTTTCTTTTCTCCAGCTTACTGTACAGTAAAAATGTAGTATATAATACATATAACAAAATCTATGTCAATCAATTGTTTATGTTATCAGTCAGCATTCCTTTTTTTTTTTTAAATGTTTATTTATTTTTGAGAAAGAGAGCACGAGCAGAGGAGGGGCAGAGAGAGAAGGGACAGAGATCCTAAGCGGGTTCTGCACTGACAGCAGACAGCCTGATGCAGGGTTCAAACTCACAAACCATGAGACTATGACCTGAGCTTAAGTCAGATGCTTAACCGACTGAGCCACCCAGGTGTCCCGTCAGTCAGTATTCTGGTCAATAATGGGTTATAAGTAGTTAAGTTTGGGGGGAGTCAAAAGTTCTTTATGAATTTTCGACTGTGTGGGGTGTCCGTATCCCTAACCCTTGTGCCCTTCAAGGGTCAACTGTACTTTTACAACAGATCCACCAATATATTTCATTCACTCATTTCTACATGACTGTGTGTGAACTCCCAGGGACCATCCTCACAGCCTTAACAGGATGCCTGGTATATTGTAAATACTCCAAAACTGCTTCAACTTTAAACATATAGTTAGGGTCTTGGGATACAAATATAAATAAGACATGGTCACTCCCTTCAAGAGGCTCAAGCTGAGTTTAATTCAGTGTTACCAGTTGTTATCGACCTACATTCTATGTCCAAGGATAAGGCTGGTGAAGACACGGTAAAGAGTAAAAGTGTATGATTCATGTTGCTTAGACTAGAGCCTATGACACGTGGTGTGGATCACAGGCTGAATTTCCTTGGAAAGCTGGATGACTACTTTTATAATAGTCCAAATGTCACTTCCCCCTGAGAGGCTGTATTCTACTTTTCTAATTTACAGCCTGATGGGCAGAAGTCACCTTGCCATAAGAACCCCAAACAGCTGAACACTTAAGGTCTTGATCCCCAGAAGAAAACAAAGCTGCATTTTATTTTTGATCCTTCGGGTGTTTTGTTCAGGTTTTCCATGTAAGCCCACAGCAGAAGACATTTACACATTTAAGAAGAAATAAGGTTTACTTATGTGCTTAGAGAAAAATTGATAATTTTGGCAATTAGATACCTTCTATGAACTTTATCATTCTTTTTTTCTTAATTTTTAATGTTTGTTTATTTTTGAGAGAGAGAGAAAACATGAGCAGGGGAGAGGCAGGCAGAATCTGAAACAGGCTCCAGGCTCTGAGCTGTCAGTATAGAGCCCAACATGGGGCTTGAACTCATGAGCCCTGAGATCATGACCCAAGCCGAAGTCAGATGTCCAACCCACTGAGCCACCCAGGTGCCCCCTGAAGTTTATGGTTCTAAATACTTGCCTTAATTTGTGTTTTGATGGAACTAATATTCATTATTGGGCAGGTTAAGCTATAAAGGTTTTTATCACTTAATCTTTTCCTTAATATTTTCAAAGTGGTTCGTGAGCATAGCTTATATGTCATTAAAAGTTAGCTTATTTCAGTCAAAACGGATAATCACAGTGATTGATGAGTATTAATACAAGAGGAAAGTAAATAATTTTGCTGAAATTGCCAGAAGACCAAGAGTTATCAGGTAATCCATATCATTCTGTCCTCTGTAGACAGAGTAAAAGAACATAGGTGTTTTCTTCTTTTATTCTTGTCTGCAAATACCACACACAAATATAGCAACTACTATAAAAAGTAAAGACTGCCTTGGCTGTGGAGTTTGGGGCAACTCTGCTACTCCACAATACTGTTTATCAACTACTTCAGGAGTGTCTGGAAATAATGGAGGTATAAAAAGGAACACTGGAAAAACATGGTTTTAGAGAGATCTTCTTAAAATCCTAACTTTGGTGAATAAAAGACAAAAATTATATAGACCATGAAGTGTTACGAGGATTAAAAAAAAAAGGGCAGGCAAAGATATCGTCGAACCTCCTGAAAAAACAGTAAATTTGAACCATAACATTCTTTCAAGGTAACTTAAGGAAAGATGTTAAATCTGTTTCCCCTTTTGTTTTCATGAGAGAGATTTACTCTGCCCTCAATAAAGGGACTTGTTTTCCTGTAACTGTACCAGTTAGATTTCTCTATTGTAATCTGGAAATCTATGGCTTTGAGTACTCTAAGCATTGCTCTTTCTGTGCGTAAGGCTGTGCTGCAAAGGATTCCATTTCAATTATATGCTGGCCCATCTTTCCGGCCCCTTAAAGGTTACTGGGAAAATTCCACCCAAAACTTCAATATAATGTTAAAGTTACTATTTAGAGTCAATGTATGGTACTGTCTTAGATCCAGGGACTCTTGGTTCTAGCGGTTCTTGGCTTATGCTCATAGCTCTGCAAATTGGTTTTATAAGTTGTGGTCACCTTCATGACATTGCTTCATCCTTAAATGAAGTTGGTTATAAACAAGTTTCAGCCAATAGGTATCCTATATACTAAACTGATTATAGATTGTGTCATCTACCTCACTGCCTGGGGCTGCACCTTTATATGAAGGCACACAGAGCCTCGCCTTTGGTGAGGGCGGTTCCAGGCTTGCCAGGCAATATACGGATCCCCTCCACTGCTCTGCCTGCTGGGTGGTTTGGCTGCCTCAGGATACGCCGCTGTATTTAAAATAAGAGCAGTGCTGAACTCCACTTTACCATGTGGTGCTTAACTGCTGACCCTTAAAAACTGTCCAGGCCCTATGTGCTCGGCTATAAATAAATTAATGATGATCACAAAATACAACAAATTCCAAACCAACTGATCCAAGGACTTTGAACCTCACCATTATGGGATAGAGAAGTTACTTTCAGGATTTTCTTATTTTTTTAAAGTTGATGTCCTGATTGTATAAGCACATATAGTCATCACTAAATAGATGCCTCTCTGTTACAGAGTCAACAAAGAACTTTTTTTTTTTAAAGCCCCACTTCCTCCCCAGGAAATGGTGTATGTTCAGAGAGGAAGTTGTCTTCCTGTTTTCTCCATATTAGCACTCTTGCAAGGTTTTTTCTAAGCTTCCAAACTCAGAGTCTCCATCTTATGGAACAAGCTCCTCTTAACAACTGGCCACATTTTTACTGCAGTGATTAAAAAAAAAAAAAGATTTATTTCCCACAAATCATAACAAGTATTATTAGCCTAATGTGTTGTTTACTATATTCGACTTCCCTACTCCAATGTGCATCGCATTCAAATGTATAGTAAGGGCCCTGGATGCATTCACTGGGATTATTTTGTCAACATCTTTTGCAAAATACACCAACTATTAGTTTCCCAATTATGAAACAAACTTGACAGAGCACCTGCTTTTTATTATGTCAGTGTTTTGGGATACAAACTCAATGTGCCTGGCACCCAAGAATGAAATATAATTCAAGAACGTTTTGTACATTCTGCTCTAAAATTTTAGCGTTTCAGCACTGATGTCTGGGGCTATTAAAAAGAGCCATTTGGAAACAAACAAAAGTCATGTTCCCCCTTCTCTTGAGTTTTTGCAGTCAGTTAAGGAGTTTGTGTTTCGTGTGTTTCACCAGTTGATACTTGAAGTAAGAAAAGTGTAAATAAACCTGAGAATCAAGGCAGGCCTAGATGATATTTTAAATGAGACGAATTTTCAGTTTGGTAACTTTTCAGGTTGTCTTGCTTCTGTATCACCAGTTTGTTAACAGCTAGTGTGTCAATTATCCATTAAGTCAAGGTTGTTTTCCAAGGATAGTCCAGCAGACTATTTAAATTAGAATTATCAAAGTGCTTGTTAAAAATACAGAGATTCCTGGGTCTCATCCCAGACCCGTCAAATCAGAATCTTTGTGAGTAGGCCTGGGAATCTGCATTTTGGTAGCTGCCCATTTGATTACTTAGGGGTGTGGTAAAGACAAAAGTGGTTGCCTCTCCCAAAGATACTTACTTGTTAACAGTGAACAACCAAAGACTTGAAATTCTTTAAAACCTACAGCTTTGTTGTTGTTGTTATTAGGGTCAAAGTCTTTTGGGACAAGGGAATATTTTCCATGTCCCGCAAATCTTATACTTAAGGCAGCTCCATCTTTACCTACTATTCACAAATTGAACTCTGGGGGTCAAATATCAAGAAAAAAATTGGCATTCCTTATTGGCAGCCTGTAATATACCATGATGGGCAGATATTCTGAAGATAATTAGCCTGGGAAAAGACATCATAAAATCTGCAGGCTCTTTTAATTGTAATTATTTTGAGTACATTTATACTTGAACACTGCCCACAGAACTCACTATCAATTATTTTTTTTCATTACCCTCCAGCAGGAAACTATTTCCCACATCAAGTAACAGACCTCAAAATCTCACATTATGCTTTAAAAATATATTAGCGGTCATTCCTGGTAATTGTCCAATTTTAAAGAAATAGCTTTTCTTACATTTTTGTCCAAGAAAGAGGTCTAGGTCCAGGAAATACAAACAGCCATATTTTATTGTACATGTTCAAGATTTTGATAGAAAAAGCAGACTTTAAAGCAAAGTAAAGGGATGGATTTAGACTACCAATAGTTAACTATATCTAACCAACTGTTAACTATACCTCACCTGGATGATTCTCAATGAATTTTCTCCGCTCTTCTCAATGATGACTACATGTATCATTTTAGATGTATCAAAACAGTTTATACAATTTATCAAATGATTTATCAAATTACTTACTAATTAGTATAACATCAACATGATTAAAAGGGATTAGTTCATTTAACCAGACGACCAGGGCTGTATTCAAATCGCTCCAAAACTTGCTTGTTTTGCCCTCCTACAAGTTGCTCAACCTTTCTAAGACTCATTTTACTCACATTTAAACAGGAGTGGTAATAGGAACTACAAGGAAAAGATATCAGGAGGACTAAGTGATGTGTGTGAAGTACTTAGCACCGCATACAATAAGTGCCTAATAATGTTAGTACAGGCATACCTTGGAGATATTACAGGTTTGGTTCCATACCACTGCAATAAAATGAGTATCACAATCAAGCAAGTCAAATGAAATTTTTAGTTTCCCAGTGCATATAGAAGTTATTTTTATACTGTACTGTAGTCTACTAAGTGTGCAATAGCACTATGTCTAAAAAATGTACATTAATTTAAAAATAATTTATTGCTTAACAATGCTAACCATCACCTGAGCTTTCAGGTAGTTGTAATCACTGGCCCCAGATCACCGTAACAAATATTTATTATATTTGTTATAATATAGATATTGTGTATATATATATTATATTTGTTATAATAATAATGAAAAAGTTTGAAATATTGCGAGAATTCCCCAAATGTGACACAGAGACATGGAGTTAGCAAATGCTGTTGGAAAAATGGCACCAATAGACTTGCTCCATTCAGGGTTGCCACAAACCTTCAATTTGCAAAAAATGCATTATCTGTGAAGCATGATAAAACGACGCAGGCCTGTAAAATTATTACCATTGTTTTCTTATTTCTAGGCATCATGTTAGACAATTAAATATATACTATGATACTTTTATAACACCAACACACGGATGTATCGATCAACTTCTGATACTATTTTACACGATAGCATGTGTAAATATAATTGGTTTGAGTTTAGAAATTCTTTAGTCTCTGCCTTTTCTATAGCATCATATATGCACTACTTCCTCAAACTGCCCATTATGCTGACTTTATTCTAGCTATTGACTGGAATATTGTAGATTTATAATCCTCATCTATTTTTGTAGATAGAAATTTGGAGTCAGATTAGCTTAAGTGTAATGAGTCCTTTTTAAAACAATTTAAGTGAATTAAAGTTAAATAAACTTTAGGGAGAGCTAAAAGTTGCTGAAAGTTATACCGGTACCCAAATATTTAGGAAATCCTAATTCTAAACTGTTAACATCTTGATGTGATACCAAAACCATTTACAGAGGCTCCTTTTGTTAATTAGTTTGTGGGGTGCTAAGTGAATTATTTAGTAATGGTTATCAATAATTAAATATTTCACCATGAAAATAGAATAATAAGCAATACTTTTCGGGTCTTAATAATAGTCACAAGTGCATTCATTCAATAAATACTAAAGTCCTTCTGTGCGTAAAGGATCATCCAATGTGTTAGGGTCTTTAAAAACATTGTGATCCAATTTGATGAGCTCCAAGTCTTGTTGGGGAGAGACAGAGAAAGAGATATGAAATATAAATTTCTCAATATAGGGCCGTGAATGCAGAGAAGAGGGATTAGAGAGCTAAAAAGACTGTCTTTTTTTTTAAATGTATTTTTATTTTTAATTAATTAACTAATTTAAATTCAAGTTAGTTAACATATAGTGTAGTATTGCTTTCAGGTGTAGAACCCAGTGATTCATCACTTACGTATAACATCCAGTGCTCATCCCAGTGCTTCATGCCCATCACTCATTTAGCCCATCCTCCCACCCACCTCCCATTTTTTCAACCCCTAGTTTGTTCTCTGTATTTAGTCCTAACTTGCCAGGACTTAAGGGCAAGTCCTAAGAAAGGGGAAGAGGAGAGATACAGCAGGGGCTTTGAGATGGAATCACACAGCTCTTATAGGGCAAGTGCATGGGGAAAAGGGGCAAGTTAATTATTGTGAATGGAACACAGCAGCCCCCAGGGTACTTACTTCATGGAGAGGGTGGAAAGAGGTTGGAGTTCTAATTCAGGAAATTATATATATGTGTGTGCATGTATATATGTATATATATACATACATACACACACACACACACACACACACACACACATATGACTCTTCCATAGGCAATGACTAGCAAAACATGTCTAATAGGAGATCAACAATGATAAATTTTGGTTTTGAAATTATCTCTTGCAGAATACAGAATGCAAATTAGGTAGAATGGAGAGAATGAGGCCACAGAGGAACTTAGAAGGGTATCATGATAACACAGGAAGAAAAAAGATGAGGGTTGAACTAAGACATCTGCATTAGAGATGAGAAAGGGATACAGACTCAAGACAAATTCCAAGATAAAACAAAGATGATTTGGAAGCTGGATGGATATGGAGCATGTGCTAGGGGTTGAGAATCACAGCCGACAGGCAGAGGAAAGTGCTCTGTGTGTGTGTGTATGTGTGTGTGTGAGAGAGAGAGAGAGAAAAAGAGAGAGGGACAGAGAGAGACAGAGACAGAGAGACAGAGAGAACAGGGGGACTAGCAAGGATGTTCAGAGATATTCAAGGGGCATCTGGACATGGCGGCTAAAAGAGAGTGCTGATGTAAAAGAACACGGATTTAGGAGTCAATATCGGATACATGTAACTGAAGACATGAGCTTGTATCTGATCACCCGTAGAGAGAGCAAGAAGAATGAAGACAGAAGACCAAAGGCGGATCCCCAAGGAACACTAACATTTAAGGATTTAGCAGGATAAGAGATTCCAGCAAAGAAGGAGCAAGCAAAGCAGAATGAGGCTAGTGGCGATCTGGAAGGAGCCAGAAGACTTCCCAGGAAGCAAAGCCTGCCATTGCCTTGAGAGACAAGGCTGCTACCAAGGAGTTAACTCACTGTCATTCACCACTCTTTCACAATCTCCAGAAGTGCTAGCAGAATGAGAACGTTCCCATGATAGAGATGGCAGAAGAGAGGAAGAGAGAAGGAACAAGGGACTTAGATAACTCATAAATGAGTCATCAGCCCATAAACAAGAAAGAGTCAGCAATATGACCATGCCTGCTGAAATAAAGGAGCAAAAAAAAGCTCTCAATTTTGAGAAAGTGTCCCTAAGAATTGAGGCAGCGTGGTAATTTAAATAGTAGCTCTGGAACCCTTGTAAGCACACTGGTATACCTCAGTCTTTGTTGATGGATGACCTTGGGCAAGTCACTACCAGTGGGGGTACCTAAGTTTCTTTACATTATAATTAGGGGGAGTGGTCCATTTGGTCCTCGCAACCATCCTAGGTGGTGGAAACTAATTTGGGCCCATTTGACAGATGACATAGCCAAGATACCGAGAGTTTAGGAGATTTGTCCAGATAAGTGGTAAGTAGCAAAGCTAAATTTCAAATTTGGGGCTTTCTATCCATCAAACTCATGCTTTGTTTCCCATTGGGACTCTCAGAACTTTCAAATGACTTAAATATTCTTCATTTCCCCCAATTTATATGTGAAGCTATGAGGAAAGCTGGTTAGGAATTGCCACCTCCACAATAGGTAATATAATTGAGGATCTGCCTACAAGTCAGTATATGCCAGAAATGGGGTGTCCTAAAACAAAGGTCTACTAATTCTCTTCCACTTTATGGCCTTTTAAAGGCCAGTGAATGTATTACATTAACAAACCTTAACTTTGAGACCAAAATTAACATCTTGGAAAGAAACTACTATTACTCTTAAAACTGTATAAAATATTTTTCCTTTCTAGAAATTACAGCACCATGGAAATGAATCATCTGAGATTCTGTCTTAAGAAGTATAGATGGCAGTTTAAGTATAGTTCTCTAAAAAGAAGCAGCTTTTCCTCCATCATCTTACTAGTTAATCTTCCTGGGAACAGGCTGATATTTACTCATCCCAAGAGAGCGTTGAATTGTCTGGACTCCAAAAGATACCAAGGATAAGGTTTTAAGTTCCCCACTATTAGTCATCACATGGAGAAAAGTGACAGAGCTCTTTACAGATGCATTGCTTTTTCTTTGCCCTGAAAATGGCAGTTGAAACAACATTCAATGGATTTAAATTAGGAAATGTCAGTAAAGAATGCCCTCCCTTCCTTAAAAGTGATCAGTTCCCCGGGTAAGATGTGAAATACTTTGCGGTCTCCAGACGACAGGATCAGATAGGCTAACAATGCATTCGAGAGCTTTGCAAAGAAACGTTAGACAAAATAGATCAGGTTAAAGTGGACACAGACGCCCAACAGCAAATTCTAATTATTTTCATTCCTAGTCTTGAAACAAAGAGACAATTTAAAAGATATATACATACATATAGAGTGTGTGTCTATATATGTATACACGGTGAAAATATTTCTCCTTTATTTGATTTATTATTAATGCTCAGAATTTCTATGTAGTATAACACATAAGCACCCTAATAGCTGAATAATAAAAAAACGAATCCTTTTTAAGGCACATTTCCTGCCTAGGTCTTTGGAGACCATGCCCAAGTTATTATGATAAACTGATGTTGTGGATAAAGCACAGGTTTCTGAGTCAAGAAATTATGATTTTAATTCCAGCACTCCATTTCTAGGTGTCTAGATCCTAGACAAGCTACTGAACTTTTCAGAGCTTCAGTTTTGAGAAAGTCAGTAAAAATGAGAAAAGAGCACTAACTTTTCAGGGTTCTTACGAGGATTAAATGTGATAAGGGATGTTACACACTCTGGAAACATTAGCTTCCATTTTCCTCTAGGGCTTCCTATTCTTTCTGTGAAAGCATACACCAAAATAGGACACAGTTGTGAATGTTGGTAAGCCATGAACTCAGTTCCAAGGCAGAAGGTTTAAATAATCAGGAAAACTCCAGGAATTGTTGATGCAGCTATCTTCTAGATGAGAAATGCTCATAGTCATGTGGAACACACTGTACACTTGCTTCTAGATCCTTGGCCAAAATTTCTGTCTTGAATAGCAGTGGTTGGCTACCCACACTACCCTCTAAAGGCAGCTATATTTTAGTAGCTGTCAAATAGCTGATGTGTGCTAAAAACTACAGAAAGTTGCCTTTTCCTCCTTAAATTCTTTTTTTTTTAATTTTTAAATGTGTATTTATTTTTGAGAGAGAGACAGACAGACAGAGTTCAAGCTGGGGAGGGGCAGAGAGTGAGGAGACATAGAATCCTAAGTAGGCTTCAGGCTTCACGCTGTCAGCACAGAGCCCAACTCGGGGCTCAAACTCATGAACGGTGAGATCATGACCTGAGCTGAAGTTGGACACTTAACCTACTGAGCTACCCAGGCATCCCACCTCCTTAAATTCTTAATTGCATCCATGTGCACAGAAATGACCCAAATGTACATGCTTTGACCTTTCAGGAGAAATGAGATCTTGAACTCAGGTCTAGTTCAGAAGTAGTGGCTGAAGATTTTGAAAGAATTGTGTGCCTTTTGAAGTCAGGTACAGGTTTCATTCTCTAGCGGACCTTGGATAATTGAGCTTGGGTCTGGCTGTTCCCTTCCTGCCTTTGCTTCACAAATCAGGAAGACCTAACCTATAAGAGACATGTCTCTGTGTGCCTCTTTTCTGTTGTAGGAGCTAAGAAAAGCTGCCCCAAGCCCTGCCGCTTGTAGCTCATGAAATCATGAGTCATTTGTGTAGCAAAATGATTCCCCACTTGTGTCTGTACAAAGTTGAAAAGGGGATGGGCTGAGTATGGGGCAATTCCAGTGCAGGAATAAATGCTCTAGGAGGGGCACGGGCTCCTTGAGACACTGGAACAGGACACCGGGTTCACAGTTCCTGGGTCCTCAGCATTCCCATCCTCCTAAGTAACACGTCTTCCTGAAGGCTTATAGCCTCATGACACCAGCATATGACACAGAACATTTCGGGTCACAGAGTGCTCTCTCTTCCACTTCCTGTTGTTTTTACTCGTGTGCTTTGTTTCTTGTTTTCAAAGGTCTTTACTACCACCTCTATTAGCCGCTCCTGAATGAGACACTGGTCAGTAATTCCTCTGGTGAATACACATTGTTATTCCCTCTTCAGGGATGAGGAAATCTGAGGGAGGAAATGGTCAGTGGTTTTTTCGTTGTGGTGCAGAAAGGTGGAAGCAGACTGTCTCAGTGAGCAGTTCGCTGACTGGCCCACTGAACCTTGCTGCCACCTGGACGTGCCCGGCTTCCCCCCCCGCCCCGCCCCCCGCACTTCCGCCTCCGCACCTGCTGCCGAACATGGCCCGGCTGCACCATCAGCCCTAGGCTGCCTCGGCTTCTGCCTGCTGCTCCCTCCGCTCAGCCCATTGCTTTTTGCCCTTGAACCTTTTATCTTCCATAATCAAATGGCATTTCCAAATCCAGAAATTGAAAAGCCATGGTTTAAGAACACACAGAGGCAATGAGGATGCTTTCTAGCTTTGAGCTTTAGGACAAAAAGTACCCCGGGAAATATTTCATAAAATTATAAAAGAAGAACAGGAAAGTTCAAGGCTAACACAAACTACTGCATATATTGAGGCAGAGTTATATACTCAATTTGCTTAAAAAAAAAGAAAGAAAAAAGAAAGAAAGAAAGAAAGAAAGAAAGAAAAGAAAGAAAGACAAAAACTATTTAGCATCGTTTTTGCAGATCCATGTGTGTCCAGTCCCCAAGAACACCACAGACAATACCTGTGAATTCCTTTTAGCCATGCCTACTAGGGGCAGAGGAAGGAGATGTAAAACTAGATACTGGAAGGGCCCACTGGTGCCTAGAATGAAGAATAGGAAGAATTTAACCTACTCTTCAACATGAAACCTCCACTCTTTCTTGGCCTTCTCATTGCTGTCTATCTCGACTTCTCCGTCCTAAAGTCTATGTCCCCAGTGAACCTACCAGGAAGAGGAGGCCACTGCTTTATTCCATCCGAATGCCTCTGTCAAAGCCCACCTCAAATTTTACCTTCTCCATGAAACCTTCCTGCCAAATTTTACTCTCGCTGCTCTCAACTGCTCTCAACTGCAACTCAATGGTGTTTATTGCTGGTGCATTAAGTTCAGAGCTTTGCAATTTAGATGCTGTACCTGGCTATGTAAGGTATCGTATTTGTCCTAACTCCTCCCCCTACCCCCGGAGTGTCCAGGCCAGTGGCACACTCCAGGTCATTCATTCACTGAAAAAATTGTTTATTGATCGTCCATGTGTGCCTTGTATCGTATTCTGTCGTGAAAATAAAAAGCAGAAAAAGACACAGTTCTTGGTCTCACTGAGATAGGAAAGCAGAGAAACAACTAATTGGAGTCCAGTGTTATGTGTTTTCTCCTGCGGAGTATGAATACAAGGCTAAAGCAACACAGTGGAGGGGCATTCAACTCTGGGTGATACCGGGGAGCAGAGGTCAGAGCATGATTTTTGAGTTAAGTTTTGAAGAATAAGCCGACGTTCAGCAGGGAGACAAAGGGCAGAGGGGAATCCCAGCAGGGGCAGGAAGACACGCAAAAGTGAACAGGCATAGAGGGGGCCATGCAGTGAAGTGTCCAGAGAATCACAGGTATGCCTGGAGACCAGGGAATGTGAGAGCAAGCTGGCCAGGGTGTGGAATGAGAAGCCAGACCTGTTTAAATAGATGCATGAATGCACCCAACATAATCACTTTACTCACTGCTTATTATATATTATATTGCTGTTCCTCTTAAAATATGAGAATTCGCTTAACTATTTTATAACTTGTCAATTTGTACCTCTATGTCATTGAGATACTTCCCTTGGTCCCAGGAAAGTCAGTGAAGGGGAGTGAGATGTTCATTCTACGCATGTACTACAGTATTAGACAAACACAAATGTACTGTCCACCTAAAGACGATGACATCGTACGTCATGACAATGTTACGCCAGGGTGCTGACGGTACATGTCACGCAGCACTAAATGCTGCCCTGCACTGTTCCCACTCAGGGCAGGGTAGGTAGTTAGGCTCTGTGAGATGCCATATTTAAAGCTGATGCTTTGATTCAAAGCATACCATCTACTGACAACGTATTCTAGCATTTCCCCCTTTCGCTTTCATGGTTCCCTCCCTATTTTACAGACCCAACCTTTACGTCCTCTCTTCTTGAAAGTAAGAATATGACAGGTCAGAGACAATTGCAGGAGTGGATGAGGGTGAATAATGGTTGGCAACTTTCCAGGTGATTACAGCGCTGGAACATGTCACCCTAATGGAGTGCTATATCTTTTGATAACCGCTGCCTGGTTCAGATATGTTATAAACATTAGACTTAACTATGTAGCCACTGCATTAATTTATGCATCGACTTCTTGACTGCTCATTCTTAGATGTATTAACCCAGTGTAATTCAGTACTTCCTTAGTAAGCCTTCCACAGGAAGATTAAAACAATTTTAGTGATTATAAACTATCTAGGTTTAGCAGATGCTGGTAATCTACGGGATTGTGACCTGAAAGGATTTATGTCTAAATGTGATTTAAAGTCTCTCCCTCTCCAAGACTTCATTTTACCTTTCATGCTTTCCAGTCTTTCAAAGTGTATTATTTCTCTTTGGAATAGTTGATCTTACTTAATAATTACATGCGAGGTAGATGTTAAATAGATAACTATATTTGCTTTCTGCGCTTGGTGTGCTTGTATTAATTTTGGGTTGCTTTGGAAATTGCACTAGAAAAAAATGTTTGAATCTGCCTTTTGCATTTTTCCACAGCAGTGTCAGTGACAGAAGGCAGCTGCAGCATTGACTTTAACTTGGTTTAAAGACTGATATTTGACTCCAACTTAAAAAACCATCATCATTCTTAAAATTCAATCTGAAGGCATACGCCTCCTCAGAGAACCCCACTTAATTGTCATCTTTAATGGGGGCATTACTCAGAAATCCAGTTTTCAACATGTCCATTTTTATCTTCAGGGTACATGTCCTAAAATGTATTTTTATCTTGATGCAGAGTAAGTGAGCTACTTGGGTCAACCCTGACCATTATTTTAAGGTCAGTATTTCTTGAATGAATATGCAACGTATAAAAACAGATTTTATATTGGTTCCGGAAGATTATCTTGTGATGTAACTCTTTTTCTGCTCCATTGGTTCTATGTTAAAAGGGAACACATCTCATGGGGGATGTATAGCCCTAGTGATACTTGTTTTTTTTTTTTTTCTTTTCTTTCCTCTTTTTTTTTTTAAAGCTGCTTCGATGTTTTCAATCAGAGGAGTATTTTTATATGACGAAGAAATCCAAATCTCAGAATTTTCCCCCAGTTTCTATCTGGCTACAGTTTTCAGAAAAATATAGAGGCCTGATGAAATATGAATTTAATAAACAACCAACACCTTTTTTAGTATAAGTATATCCCATTCAAACTTTGGGACATACTTGTACTAAAAGATTACCTGTTGTTTACCTGAAATTCAAATTTCACTGGGCCTCCTGTATTTGTATTTGCTAAATCTGGCAATTCTGTATCTGGGGGCAGTTGAATTACGATCAGAATCCATTGCCTCCAGATTGCAGGTTTGCAAAATCCCCAAGGGACCATTCTTTTCATGGGTATGTGCAAAAGTGGAAATTGTTCCACAGGCCATTCCCAGAGGCTCCATGTAGCCATCTGGTTTGGGGTCTAATGGATCTAGACACTGGAGACTAACCAGTCCCTCCTTTAAAGAATGTTTAAAAGCTTTAAAGCAACAAAAATAATACCCTTCACATAGTGGGCACTCAGTGTATTTATTTTTGTTCATATCTTTAATGTTCATTAGTGCCAGGCAAGATGAGGAAGATGATAAAATAGGACTTCATATAAACAGCTCCTATGTAACCCTCAGCTCTCCGTCTAAGTGCTTCTGATCCTTCAGAAACCAGATGTAAAGTCTACCTAGTTCGAGAGAACTTCTCACACCAACTCAGATATGAGTCTCCCACCACCTCATATCCCTAGCATTTATCATTTATACCACTCATTTGGCATTTCCCATATTCTGCTTAATATTTTAACCAAACTTTCATTTACAAATTCCCTGAGGAAGAAATGTAGATAGCGGTAGCAAAGCACTGTGATTTAGAGCATGAGCCTCAGAGTCTCCGTGCTGGTCTCAGATGCTGTTCTGACTCTTCTCGGGTTCGTTAACATCTGACAAACACATTCACTAAGGCTCAGTTTATTATTTTTATCCCTCAAGAAAATGGGGTTAATAATACCTCCTAGTATTGTTGTAGTAAAGGAGATAATGTATGTGTCATGTCAACTCTTAGCAAACACTGAATGGTGGTAGGTAATTACCATCATCATCATCGTCATCATCATCATCGTCATCCTCATCAAGTTATCTTTTTTGAATCCACACTCCCGCCAGTGTCTCTTATCAGGCCTTCTGTGAACTGACAGAAGAATTGCTGCCAGAGAGTTGGTGGAGACTCCAAATTTCCAGCTGTCCATGTGCTGAGAAGCACTGTCTGTAGACAGATGAGTGAGTCTCACTCATTCTGCAAAGTAGCGATTTCACTTGCTTAATTCTTAATTTCTCTGTACTCCTTTAAACCTACACGTTTAAACCACTGCCTTGTGCTCTGCTTGGGATTATGTGAGAAGCAGGAAAACTTTAACTGCCTTACAGATTTGTTTCCTTAGTGGCACCAGCCTGGTGAGCCTCCTGGGACTCGTGTCACCACGCACTTCCTGCCTTACCCTTTATTATTTGCTGCCTCTTGATTTTTCTCTCAGTCATCAGTGAGGAAGTTGCATAACTTAAAAGCTAAGTGGGAGCCTCTTTCCTGTAATCTGTAGTCATACATATTCTTTTTCCTTAGGGTAACTTTTAAAAGAAAGGCCATGGAAAGTGCTCTTCTGAATGAAAACTCTTTTTTTTTTGCATCTGGAGCATGTGTGAGATTGGGTTTTCAATATTTTATGTCCACTTATAGACATAGACATAGAATAAGTTGGAGAAACAGTACGGTTTTCTTAATATTGGGACATGTTAAAGAAATAAAATATAAGTTTCAATGACTTCCTCTGTGTTCTCTACTGGCTTTTTCCAAAGATCAAATTCAAAATCCTTAGCGAAAAAAAATTTTTTAAAAAATGAAAAAAAAAGCATTTTGGGGTCATGCATTCATCATCGGCATAACACTTTCAAAACAATAATCTCTTAGAAGGCTCTGGCAGAAACACACTCATCTTTGTATCAGGCTCCAACAACTTTTTTTGTCACAGGTACCCAACAGATATCTATTGAGCCAACTAATGAACAAGTATTTATTGAGCACTTAGGAGATGCATTACTCATTTGTGGTATAGTGTTATTATCACTGTGATCATTAGTAAATAATGATTTCACCACCACCCTGCTTCTAATACAGCTATCCAGAAAGCCCGTGGCATAAACGGTGGGGGTCTGGTGACAGAGTTTACAGTGTCTGATTGCTTAGACTTCACAGCAATTGGCCTTGCCATTCCCATTGTTACCCCCAGAGAACAACATGTTCCCACGTTCCCACCTATCTTGTTTTTATTGATTAATAACTTTAAATTCATTCTGAACCCATCAAGGCTCAGAAACAGCCCTGGGCCTTTCCTTCTTCAGTGTCCAAGTCGGCCCCATGAGCTCGATCCCAATCCTGTAGGCTTCTGTCTGGCCCATCTGTTCTGGAGCCCCTGTCATTTTGGGAACAGTGCAACACTGTGGAGGCCAGGCTGTACCCAAGGTTAGAGACCCCGCCTTTAAAATTGCTAGTCTGGGAAAAGCGGGAAATACTGTTTCAATTAGAAGGATAAAACATGGACAGCCATGAACCACTTAAGAAGTTGCACAGTACTTGTCTTTAACCACAAAACCAAAATCACCATTTAGCTCTGCTTCTGCACAGCATAGGGAAGATCTGAGTGGCAGTCCAGTTGAGCTATTTCATTTCCTATTTATTTAATTTATTTATACTGTTCTCTGGTCCTGATTCTGCTACTGAAGATTTCCAAAGTCTCAGAGTACTTCAGTGTTACCAGATAACAAGGAACTGTGGCCACATTTCCAGATGGGAATAGAAGAGCCAGGTCAGTGTACATAGGAGCCGGTCTCTTGGACAGCAGGAATGAGTGAAGTTTCTAGAACTGCTTTTCAGGTGTTTCCATTTTTGACTGGTTTTCATTCCCCCTTTCCAATATATCATTCCCTTGTGTTTCACCTCATTTCCTCTCAGTTTCCATCTCTACTTGGTCCTGTATTCGTTTGGATCCTTGTAATCTTCCTTTTTTTCCTGGTACAAAATGGTGACTTTACTGAAACCAGACTGTTTCATAATGAGAAATGTTCACAGGTAAAGTCTTCATGCTGGCAGCCTCTCCCTGCAGTACCCACCCCCAACCCACCAACTCCCCCTGACCTATAGTCTCGCTGCTGTAAACTGAAGGGTGCTGAGTCACTTATGAGCAACGCTCAAGGAACTGCACCAGCCGTGATGCCTGGGCCTTGCACTGAGAGAAACACCAGTGTCACAAACACACACATTTGGAATTCAGCGCTCAGCGCTGCACAGCGTCACGAGTCACTCCAAGCTCCTGCTCTTGTGAGCAGCTCTGTTCAGGCCCCAGTGGGGATGCTTCTGCATACCTCCTGCTCCATGTCGTGGAAGCCCAAGGTGGCCTCGTCCTGAGGATGGGGAGGCTGTCTTCTAGATTGTGATGTGGCCGATGTCAGAGGACACTTCTTTGATGGGTGGGGAGATGAGGTCAGCAGAAGTACTTAGGTAAGAAAAAGACAAATTAATTAACTTGTCCAGTCTTTCATCTCAGCATGAGTGCAAAGGATAATGAGGTATCATTTTCCAGTCATGCCAACCTTCCATTTTGCTGCTGCTTTTCATGTTCGAATTCCTGGTTCCAGAGGACTCACCTATCGGCACAAGACTGCCAACATTTGTACATCGTGGCAGGAGAACCCCTTACAACATCAAATGGTGCCTATTCCTCTTAAAGTTAAATACACGCAGGGCTAGACGTGACTTGTGTGAGAGAGATTCTTTGGCAATTAGGTCAATATTGAATGCTAGAACTGCTAATAGTTTTATCTTCATAAAAATATTTACTAAGCTTTGATTAAGTTACAAAATTCCAGCTTCATTTAACTCACTTTTATATAAATTTTATATTCACTAATTATACTTTGAATTTTACCTTTTATTTTACAGAAAATTGAAGATTTTAGAATAACAACTTTTGAGAACACAAAAAAATTTATTTTTTCACATTTGTTTAATTTGCACGTGTGATGAAAATATATTCAAGCTGTGCACATTTGAATAAAGTTACATTTCACTTTTAATACTTTAAAATCTAAAGTTTAGACCACCATGGTCAACAGAAAACAAGTTACATGAAAATCTTTGTTATGACAGCAAGACTAGGGATTTGTAGAAATTTAAGGCAAATAAAAAAATTGTATAGATTAATCAATAATTTATTAATTGTGTAAAACCTAATTTTATTTTTCATGAAAACATCACCAGTCCCTCAACAGAATATCCAGGAATGCACAATAATAAGTCAATTCAGTCATTGGATACTTTGCTGACTTTCAGTCATAAAAGAACCATACTTTTCCATATATTTTTCCATTTTGTAATTATGCATATATATTTGTCAAGGTAGGAAGATAGAGAATATTTGATTTAACTGTTTGCTAGCCTAATTTATAACTTTTAAATATTTAGACATATGGTACATAGGCTTCCATCTGTCTTGCCCCGAGCCCTGCAGGTCTTCTCGGGTATTTTCCTTTTTTTGTAGCTTACAACAGTACTGTTCTTTTGAACTATTTTATTTTGGTGATTGGTTTAGGTGCAACAGGACTGGATTCCGTGCCCCTCTCCCCCAGCCCCCCAGCAACTTACTGCATGTTTTCAATAAGTAGTTTGATTCACAGATAGGGATAAAAAAGTAAGAGCCAAGAATACAGAGTTCTTTGGGTCTCATAATTAAGTTTCCTAAACTTATTTTCTTGACAACCCATGTGTACCCTTCAACATGTTCCCAACATTTTATTCATAATATATTAAGGGAAGAGCTACACATGTGTGTTAAGAACATGGAGTTTTGGAGTCAGACAACCCTAGATTTGAATTTTAACTCCACAGCTCGCTAGCAGGTGATTTAAGTCAACTATTTGAGCTTTAGTTTCTTGATCAGTGAAATGGTGATGAAAATACCTACATCCATAAGGTTGCACCAAGGACTAGAGATAGCACATGTAAAGTGCTCAGCAGACAGGAAGCATAAAGTAAATGGCTATTATTATTGAAATGTCCACATTTTAATTCTCAAGGTATCAGTCTGTTCATTCATTCAATAATCCTCCTGTTTAAAACCCTTCGGCAGCTCTCTGCTGCCCAGACTGTGCCTTCTCATTGCTTGCACCCGCCTGGCTCCAGCCTGCCAGTGTTAAATTCCTGCCTTCCTCTCGGCTGTGGCCGTCCCGGGAGACCTGCATCTTCCTACTTCTGTCTTTACCACCACAATCCCATCTGTAGGGATGGCCTCTCAGCATTTTAGGCCCAGTTCAGGGGGCACTTCTTGCAAGAAGCCTTCTCATGTTCCAGTGTCAATTAACCGTCTTCTCCTTGCATTCCCAGAGCCCTGTCTCTGTGGCTGTATTAGAAAATGCATTACCATGAGCTTGGTATTGTATCAAATTTGGGGTCTGTGTCCATCACGTCTGCCCTAGTGTCAGTTTCTTTGGGATAGATTGTATCTTTTTCATACATGCCCTTCCCACAAGCATGTAACATAGTACTTGGTACAAAATAGATGCTCTCAATTTGCTTAAATTTGAATTTGTTGAAATCTACTTCAGTGGTATCAAAGGTATTGAAGGCATTATGTTGATTCTTCAAGTACTGGTGATTCTTGTTCTCATGACTATGAGATTTTGTAAAAAATGGCATTACTTACAACATTGTAAAACAATTTGCTAATTTCCAGGAAAAGCACTTTGTCTAAAAGCACTTCTTATTGACAAATGGAACATTGTGATATATTGTGCCACTTTAAAAAGCATACAATTCATGCTAATATATTGGAGGGATTTCAATATTTAGATATTTTAGTGGTTTCAAATCTCCCCTACTTCTCTGATACTCTTCCCTTCCAAGGTAGGACCTAACTAACCTCCCTCTGAATGTAGGTTCGACTTATTGAACCACTTCTACTTTAAAGAATCAAATAAAGCAGATATGATAGCATGGAACTTAGGAAACCATATCATAAGAGGGATCTCTCTTGGATCATTCACTCTGGGGGAAGCCAGCTGCTGGGTCATGAGGATAATCAAGCTGCTCTGCAGAGAGACCCATGTGGTGGGGTCTCCTGCCCACCGTCATGAGAGAGCTTGGAAACAGATTCTCCAGCCCTACTCAAGTTTTCGGATGACTACAGCTCCAGCAGAGACCCCTGACGGCCACCTCATGAGATATCCTGAGCCAGAACTATCCAGCTAGGCTGTTCCCAGATTCCTGATTCTCAGAAAACGTGAGATACCAAATGTGACTTGTTTCGGGCTGCTAACTTTTGAGGTAATTTATTATTCAGAATAGATAACTGATATAAATATTATAGAAATACTATGAGGATTCTCACTGGAAATAGTCATGGTTTTAAATCTACGATCATTAATTTCTAAAAGTAACAAGAGGATTTGAGGTGGTTACCAAAAGCTGTGATTTGGAACCCACCTCTAATAGCAGTGGACATGACTGTCATTCATTTTGTCAATTAGTCATTTAATAAATACTTGTTAAAAAATCTGCTATCAGCCAATCGCTGTTCTAAGCCTTGGAAATGCAAAGATAAATACAATAGTGAGGATTTTTTTTAAGTTTATTTATTTATTTTATGAGAGAAAGGGAGGGAGGGGCAGAGAGAGAGAGGGAGAGAGAGAATCCTAAGAAGGCTCTGTGCTGTCAGTGCAGAGCCCGATGCAGGGCTCAAACTCACCAACTGTGAGATCATGACCTGAGTCAAAACCAGGAGTCAGATGCTTAATGGACTGAGCCACCCAGGCACCCCAGAAGCACGTTTTTAAAGGCGTCATATTCCTGTGTTCTCCAAGATCTTATCTACTACAGCAGATAATAAAAAGATTGGTGTCAATCTGTGGAGCCCTAATTAATTGTGTGAAAAGTTATTTAAGAATTATTTCATTTATTCATTTATAGATCTTTAAGTAAACTCTTCATGTGGGGCTTCAACCCATGACCCTGAAATCAAGAGTTGCATGCTCTATTGACTGAGCCAGTTGGGCGCCCCCTAAGAGTTATTTTGTGTAATGAAAAAAGACTATGAGAAGAATTCAGGAAGTCTCTGGGCCATTTACAATCTTAGCAGGTAGAGTTCTAAATAATGCCAGGCCTGACCAGCAGCTTCAGGCTTTTAATCCAAAGGCAGTTGTCTCAGGGGGAGTGACACAATGGAATTTTGTGAAATGGTCTGTCTGCCTATAGTCTATCAGACATAGGAGCACTCACTGTCAATAATGCTGTCCTTGGGGATGAGAGACAGTGACATCAATGGTAAGAAAAATATTCCATTAGTAAAACATCCCCTAATTAATACTAATCTGTTCCCTGGAAAAGCTGCTTTAGAGGAAAGATTTTCCCCCACATGCTAAACTGCCAAGCATTAATTTGGAAAATTTTCCATTTAGTTTCAAGTAATATTAAAAAGCTTCACTCAGCAAAAATTAAAAGTGAATCTATCTCCCAGCTCATATAATATAGAAAGATAAGATGTTTTTTACAGGCAATGTCAATTCCTAATTGAGCATATCAGTCAAAAACAACTAAATTCTATCATGGTCTTGATTGACACTATCTACTATTTCTCTTTTTCATAAAAATGTATTTATGACTCAATTTACCAATCAAGTAATAAATACATGAAAATGTATTTATTAATATCTAATTGAAAGTAATCTTAGAAACTATAGATAACAGCAACAAAAAATGTGGCTCTTGTTTCCCTAAAAACTTGAAAGCCAAGTCAGAAAAAGAATTAACAGAAAACAAATAAATTAAAAATGTATAAAGGGCCCCAGGGTGGCTCAGTCGGTTGAGCAGCCAGCTTTGGCTCAGGTCATGATCTCATGGTTCACGAGTTCAAGCTCCGCATTGGGCTCTGTGCTGACACCTCAGAGCCTGGAGCCTGCTTCAGATTCTGTGTCTCCCTCTCTCTCTGCCTCTTTCCTGCTCGCACTGTGTCTCTCTTGTGCATGAAAAAGTAAACATTAAAAATTTAAAAATATGTATAAAAAACAGTGAGAATGTCTTCATATCAATTCATCTGGGAAACAGTAAGACATTGTAGGTTCAGTTGAGCAATAGGAAGCACAAGAAAGGTGACAAACGAGTCGTTTACATTATCTGTCAATAAACATTCACAGAATCAATAATATGTCAACTGTCACCAGCCTCAGGGCTCTGGTGCCTGCTAGCTTCCTGCTCTGAGCCTGTGTTCCTCTCTAGTTATCAGCCTTTAGTTCTTCAGATCTGAAAAGGTAAGTCTTTCTCAGCAAAGTCCTCCTTGACTCCCCAAAATCATATCCCTTTTTCTTAGTATGCATACTTTTCCTTAATATTACTTCATGGTTCATGGTTCCCTTCACAAAGTAGGATATGCTTGCCCTAATACCTAGCCGTTCTCCTGTCCCTATCATCTTTCCGTAATGTTACTTGTCACTGTGAGCAGTTAAATATGTGTGTGATTATTTCGTGACCATTATGTCTCAACCACAGCTAGATTGTAAGTTTCATGCCAAGGCTACAGAGCAGGAGGTCTCTTTTCTTCTCCTCCTCGATTAGCCTCGTGCCTGGTACACTGTCATTTTGTAACAGCTGTGCGAATATGTGAATAAATGAAGAAATGAGCAGAACAGTGTGTGTTCAGAGCCTGAGCTCTGCAGTTAAAGATATTTGAAGTTAGACAAAGGCCATACTCTCGCTATCCAGTTATGTGACCTTCGACATGATTCTGTCCTCTCCTCGAGGGTCAAATGGAGATAAGAATAGTAGTTTCCTCATGTGGTTGTCGTGAGTATACATGAGAACATGCACACAACGTGTGTCGCTCGATACCTGGCGTTGAGCGAGTGCTTCTTGTTGCTCTTGCCTCCAGTTCTGCCTCTGCTGAATGAAATCATTATACACTCACGTGTCCATTCTCCCTTCTTTCAGAGTAGGGGAGGGGAGAAAGGACTCAATAACTGTATCTCTGCTAAGCTTCTGGACAGCCTCGTCTCAGTCACCTTTGGTTTCCTGTCCCTTTTTGCTGCCTAACTCACTCCCATGGACATAAGCTAGTTTCATCTACCCCTCCCAACCACTGCCAGGTTTCGTTGTTGGTTCCCTGCAACTCTTCGTGGATACAGCTCTTTAATTTATCTTACTCTCATCCTTCATGACAGCACCCAGTTGCTAGGATTTGGCACAGTTTCTCTGAAGGGAAATGAATTCGTGTTCAAAATGATTTCACTTTCCTAACTTCCAAACACTGTCCCCAGAACAACCGTGTTCCCCCTGACTTTCCTCTCAGGATGACTTCGCCTGTGTGTGTAAAGAAAAGGGATGGCCGCTGTCTCCCTCTCCCTTGGGACATTTTAGCTTTGGGGACAAGTGGTTTAAGTCGCTGACGCTGAGAAAGGCTTCATACAAAAAGAGAGCTGCTTGCTCAGTCAGCCGGACCAGACCAGACCAGACAAGCCTGACTTGCCTGAAGGTCCTGGCTCCTGGACCCTCACTGTATTTATAAGTCTTAACATTGTAACTGTGAATTCCATTCTGGTGATGTTGCTTCTGGCTGGCAGATGGCCATGGTTTCCAGTCGTTCACAGGCAATTCTGAGGCCTGCTGATATGGGCATCGAAAGCACTCTGCTCTCTTTTCTGTAACCGTGTGCATGTATTTTCTTGTAAGGTTGTCTTCAACGTCTCTTAAATGTATTAAATATTTTCTGAAGTTACAGCTACTTCCAGTTAGAAAAAAAAGTATTTTTTAATTCTCTTACTTCCCAAGATATTGCTTTACAGAACCATCTATAAAAATAAAGAGCTTTTACTGAGTTCAGGGTTTAAACAAAGAGAGAAAAGCAGTTTCTAAGCAGAAAAATGCAACAAAGACTTTACTTCTTACCAAATAACTTAAGAATGTCTGAACGAAAACATCCCAAACCTGCTAGTGCCAGAATTTCTCAGATAAGTCAAGAGAGAAGAAAAACACAAACCCAACCCCAAACTACCAAGAAATCTATGAATGGCAAAAAGAAAACAATACAATATCGAAAAATGTGGTTAAATGCTTAAAGAAATAAGTTGTAATGGTATTCTAGAAAAAGGAATTATAGATCTGCGTGTTTTTAATTCATTTTCTTTTGGAAAAAGTTGGGAAGATCCTATGGGGCCAATCTCCTCCTCCAGCAGGCCATACGCTACCCCAGGCACCACAGGGAGCCCTCTGAGTCTCCAATCTCTATCTAGACACCCCTTTATCAGATGATGCCTTGTATGTCATGTTATAAAGCACTTCCCACCACATGTCTTTCTAACTAGACTGTAAGCATCCTGGGCATAGAAATCTAGACTTCTATTTGTATTATCCCCACAACACCTACCATGGTGCCTTGAACACAAGTGATCAATACATATGAGTTGATCAACTGTCCTAAGAATTTACAAATGTTTTCTTCACACCAACGGAGAATGAAAACCTGACATTATATCAGGAAGAACAGTAGAGTCTGCTATATCAGCAATTTTCAGTTATTTGTGGCATTTAATTTTGGGAGAAATTGTGAAGTCTTTGAACTGCATGGAAATATAGTTATTTGGTGTTCACTTCCATATAACACTGTGTCTTGCAAAATCATAGACAGGTATAAAAGGCAGGAAGGTGAGTGTGGATGTGGAAAACACAAATTTATTTCCTGTATTTTGGTATCCCAGAACCAGAGAAAACTTTTCTTAATATAGGAAAGTATTATCCTTAGAGTACAAATGTTATTTTTATCAGCGGTTGGCAAGTTTTCAGAATTGTTACCCTCAATAGGATAACATGAAAATTGGAATAGCTTTTAAAAATAATTTTAATGAAACATGGTCTGTTTAATGAAGAATGTTCCACAATATGACTGTCCTTTGGTCCCATTTTTAGAAAGAAAACCTTGTGCTACTTTGAAAATGGGTATGATGACATTTGTGCAAAAATTTCTAGTTTACACAAATACATCAAGGTGCATTAAAATATCTTTCAGAGGTTTATACATTTTGCTCTTTCAAATATTTATATGTATATTTATACATATTTGTATATATTATACATATACATATTTGTACATCTTGGCTCGCAGTTTAAATACATTACTTTACTTACTGCTCTTTTAAAGATTTATACATATTCTTCTTTCAATGATTTGTACATTTTTTTCTCAATTTAGAAACCTGAAGTAGCTAAAATGCTGGAAGAACAGGACTACATTTCATTTACTTTATAGCATCTAATATGCAGAGATTAACACTAGATGTACTAGCTCTTTTCTTCAAATGGGTGAATGAATATACAGAGGTGTTAAATAATTTACGAAAAAACAACATAAGTATCTCTTGGATTTCCTGATTTTCAAGGCTGCTGCCATCAGATTATGCTGATTCTTTTTTGGCCAACTGGAGATCTATAGAGTTCCCAGATTTTTTAATTTCATCCATATATATCTTTGGCCATGCCTCTCAGGAAACAGGATGATACTAAGCTTAATTTGCATGTGTGATGTCTGTGGAAGAGATGTGACACTTGCCTATCTAATTAAAACCCTACCTCGCTACCCAGATAGGGGCTTTGTAAGAGATCATCATATTCACTTGTGCACTTCCTTCCTTATTCTTGTTCTCATGGTCACATGAGATCACCAAATGCTCAGGTCCTGAGCTGCATTTCCATGTTTAGTAAATCAGGAAGTAGTGAAAGATGTGTCTTGTGACACTTTCATTCCGAACTTAGATGAGGCATGAGTATTTAATGACAAGTGAATGGACATGAATGAGAAAGAGGTCAAGTTTTAATAACCTGAATTGATATTAAGGCAATCTATACACAAAGAAAGTGTACATGTAAGGGATTTTAATCAATATCTTTCTCTTTCTATGAAAACTCCCCTGATTCCTTTAAGTAAAATTGATGATTTCCTCCTTAATATCTCACATCTGTTGTTATCATAGCACCCAAACACTTCATTGTAATTGTTTTATACACTTGTTTTTTAAATGTAAAGTCTTTAACAAAAGAGACTATGTTCTACGCATCTCTATATCCCTATTAACTTCAATAATGCTGACATGTGGCATAATGTGCTTATTTATGCAATGCTGAGTAAATAAGTGTGCATTCTATACCGTTAAGGACTGTGTACTGGAGTTGGTTAATAAATCATTCAATATTTAGTGGTACCTATGGTAGGAGGTAAAAAAGGGCAACAATGAGGGGCACCCTAAGGACTTTGGAATGACAGAAATGAGATTTCCCTACATAAAATGAATCAGAGAAGAGATGAAAAAAATATCAACTACAAGAGAGTAAGACTTAATTGGAAACTAATCAGCTATATGTAAGATCTTATGACAAATTCACTGGTAGGACAGAAGTTTGGCCACTCACAGGATCGTTGAGAGAGTCACAGAGTCATCATCCATGGCAGTACAATTGCATTTCCAAGCTTATCCTACCAAAGGATACCACCTACCCAGTTCTGTGGGCAGGTATATCCTTATGGTAAAAATACAGCACTGGTTTCCTTGTTTTAATCCTTTGAACATTCAAATCATTTGACTCGCCACTCTGCCACTTCATGCTTAGCAGGAGTTCTGATGGTTATAAATGAACTCACAAAGCTTACTCAGAGGGAGATGATACATTTGTCCAAGAACTCGAGTATCTAGGTATACCTCATACTGGAAACCAATAAACTGGCATCTAACCAGCCTCTAGGAATCAGGTAAAGGTGAGTTTGCCTCTGGTTGATATAGCAACACATGATATCCTGATGTTCCAGTCACTGTGCTTGTTCATCTGAGGGCCAGAGTTAGATTTTAACAACTCCCCAAGATGATTCCTCCCTGGTGGTGCTTGTGGCCTTCCCTAAGCATCACATCCCTGTCCCTGCATGAGCTATTTGCCTTTTTCTTCCAATGGATACACAGATTATGTGCTTAACACTATGCTTTAAACCACTAGAGAGTGATCCAAGATAATGTGTAATTAAGTGAGGATTGTTTGGCACAAACTAAAAGTAATACAGAAATTCCAAGCGAATAAGGATCATTGTGGTGGGCAATCATCCAAGGAGAGACTCCTAAGGGCCTATGGTCTTAGGAAGGTACTTGACGTCTGGGTAGGATGTAGGTAGGTGGAAAAGAGGGGAAGGGAATTTCTAACAGGAGGATGTAGGTCCACAGATGTGGAGGCCAGAATGGTGAGTCGCATTATTAGAGTATTAGAATTAGAACAGATTCGTCAACATGCCATCTCTTTACTCCCTTCAGAATAAAACCTGGAGGTTGATGAGAAAAGAAATAAGCCTCCTTAAACTTCCAGTTACAAAATAAATAAGTCCTGGGGTTATAATGTACAGCATGGTGACTACAGTTAATAACACCATATTGTATTTTTCAAAGTTGCTAAGAGATTAGATCTTAAAAGGTCTGATCACAAGAAAAAAATTGCAATTAACTGTGGTGATGGATGTTAAGTAGACTTCTTATGGCCACTGTATCATAATATGCGCAAATATTGAATCATTATGCTGTATTCCTGAAACAAATATTATATGTCAATTATATCCCAATAAAAAACAAAATTCAAAAAAGAAATGTCTCTTTACTTAAGCTTTGAACTGGAAGCGTTAATAAAAAACAAAACAAGGGGCACCTGGGTGGCACAGTCGGTTAAGCATCTGACTCTTGATTTCGGCTCAGGTCATGATCTCATGATTCATGAGTTCCAGTCCCACACCAGGCTCTGCACTGTGGAGTCAGCTTGGGATCCTGTCTCTCCCCACCTTCTCTCTGCCCCTCCCATGCCTGTGTTCTATCTATCTCTTTCTCAAAATAAAAATACCCTTAAGATTAATTAAAAAAAAGTAAAAACAAAATGAAATGAAACCCAACATCCTATTAAATGCCCAGGTTCAGAAAAACAATATTAACCTTTTAGTTATTTGCCTTTAAAGACCAATTTTTAAATGCTATCTTTATGAAATGAGAATAATTTTAACCAATAAGAAAAAAAAGTAATATCTGTCTGCCAAAGAAAAGCATTTTGAATGGTAAAGTTACTTATTAGCCCAAATTTGTTCTAGAGACTACATCATCAGAGGATATGAGGATTTATGGTAGTTAAATCCTAATTTAAAAAAAGGTAACTTTTAAATAGATTACTTTCCTTTCAATTACTCTCCAAATAATCTTTACAGATAGGAAAAACTGTTATCTTTGAAAATGCAACATTTATAGTGAGGAAAAAGTTAGGTGTTGACATGCTTTCCTCCACTCTTTGTAATACCTAAGTGAAGAGGGAAATAGAAATTATTAACTAAAATAATTTTCTCCCACCTCACTCCAGACAGATCACCCTTCCGCCTACCACAACAAGTGTTTGGTGGAAGCAGGACAGGAAAGAGAAGACCGGCAAAGAGGAAGAGGGAGAAGAGGCAATGGGGGGGCAGGAAGAATGAGCAGTCTGCACCTGCTCAGAGGAAATGGGGGCTTGGGGGATTGCCTCCAAAATTAGAACTTGAGCCCCTCTCCCCATTCCTCACCTCAGTCAGTGCTGCGCCATCCTACTCTGCGTGTCTTTCCATCCTCCACTTAAGTCTTCTTTCTGGGTTGCGACCAGTAAAGACAATATAATTCCTGAAGGATCGCATTTATTTATTTATTTATTTATTTATTTATTTTAAGTTTATTTATTTTGAGAGGGGGAGAAAGCATGCTCAAGAGGGGCAGAGAGGGGAGGGGGAGAGAGGGAGAGGGAGGGAGAGAGGGAGAGGGAGGGAGGGAGGGAGGGAGAGAGAGAGAGAGAGAGAGAGAGAGAGAGAGAGAGAGAGAATTCCAAGCAGGCTCTGCACCGTTAGCACAGAGCCTGACTTGGGACTTGAACTCATGAACCACAAGATCATGACCTGAGCTGAAATCAAAAGTCAATCGCCTAACTGACTGAGCCCTACCAGGCACCCCAAGGATCACTCTCAAAGAAGGATGTATATAGAACAGAAGAACCTTGTAAATTCCCCTTAGTGAGGGCTCACTCATAGGACACCAGGATGTCTTGGGTACTGAACCCACCAATCAGATTCAAAGGGAACAAAGGTTTTCATTCCAGGCCAGCTACTGTTATGGATGTATGTATTCCCTCTGACTTGCCTCTCAAAGAGGTCTGTCTCTATCTCTCTGTCTTTCTTAGACACACACACACACACACACACAAACTTAAAATACTTCAAGCTTTCTATAAAAGGAATTTTACATAAAAATACAGGCATCTTTTCAGAAAACCTTTACTTCATTTCCATTTCTCAATTGCTGTTAAACTGGAAAACTTTGCAGTCCTGTTTATGAAAAAAAGATACATGCTTAGATTTTTAAGAGATTCCTTGAGTTAATAAAATCCAACAGTGCTAATAGAAGAGCTTTGTTGTGAGTATATTTAACTTCTGAAAGGCATATAGAAACATAAATCTTCCATGTTTAAGTGGAACAATAGTGACATAAGGACAATCCTGAAGAATGACCCTTAAATACTTTGAAATCTCATAAAGAAGCTTTTCTCAGGAAAGCTGTAAAAAGAGTCAGTTTTGCCTGAGTCAGAGCAATTTTATCTAACTAACAGCACCCTCTGGACCTTTGAAAAATTGACATTCTCCATGACAGATCAAATTTGGATGTGGCTCATAAAGGAGCTCCCAAGGAGGCTTTCATGCTTATTTTTCTCCTTTAGATCAAGAGCAAAGGTCAGCAAATCTGGCCCACTGACTGTTTTTGCAAATAAAGTTTTATTGGAACACTGACACACTTTTGTTTACATATTGTCTATGACTACTTTCAGGTACAAGGACAGAGTTGAGTAGTTCTGACAGTCACCATATGGCCTACAAAGCCTAAAATATTTACTATCTGGCCCTTTATAGAATAGAGTCTGCTGTCTCCTGAATAATTTCCCTCCTGCGTCACCCCTTTAGATGGAAAGTCAGGATGCCTGGATTTTAGACTCCATTCTCCATAAAGTGCTTTATGACCTTGGGAAGTAATCACTTTCCTTGGGTTTGACTTCTTATCTATAAAAGAAGGAGAGTTAGCCCAGGTGATCATATTTTCCTTACTAATTCCCTTTAAATTTCTATGTTCCAAGAAATTTAAGACCTTTTCTTATAATGATGATTTTTAAACAGAATCCCGATCAATTTAAAAAGATGTCTTTCTTCAAAACCCCAGTTTACTGTGAAATGTTTCACATCATTTCAAGCATTTAACAACTAAGTGATACCCCCTCGCTACCGTATCATGGACATGCCAGAAAGCTGTAGATTAGGGCTGGAGAGAGAATGTAAACAGCAGTAAAATCTGTTTTAGACGAGACGGCACATCTGGCTCACATTTCCCTAGAACAGATGCGGCGCACTGCTTGTGCCAGAGATGAATGCTCTTGTCTGTCGTGTTTTGGGTGAGTGAGTGCTCTATGCGTGCTGTAGCCCTGGGATCCTGAGGGAAATGGGACATGTGCTCACACCAAAGAAGCGCTATGAACAGATGACGAAGGCACAAGTTCTTTGCTTCTCCAGGAATGGGGCTGGGCACTGTCCGAACTTGGGTGCTATGGGCGTATTCTGCGCTGCACAATTTCTCCCTAGATGTATTCCATAGGGCTATCAACTAGAGAAATGATGGCCAAACAACCTCAGTCTCCTTCCACATTCCCCATAAACAACCAAAGGAACGCTTGCAATCACTGTCTTCAAAGAATAAAAGACTAGAGACCTCATATCAGCCTAAAAACAAAAATCGCCTGAAATGCTCTAAATAGAGATCAGAAAATTCCCTAGACCTCAATGCTAATGGCTATGATTTTAAAACCAGGAACCCTGTTATCTTGAAAATAAACTTTTTTTCCCATTTCTTTTCTGCCCAGAAGATAAAGGTGTTTGAAGATATCATGGAGTCCCGGAACCAGAAATGATTGTTTCTTATCTCCATACGAGGATGCTTTGAATAAGAACAAGTCTACATGAGGGGCACCTGGGTGGCTCAGTCGGTTAAGCATCCCACTTCAGCTCAGATCATGATCTTGCGGTTTGTGGGTTCGAGCCCCGTGTAGGGGTCTGTGCTGACAGCTCAGAGCCTGGAGCCTGCTTCAGATTCTGTGTGTTTGTCTCTCTCTGCCCCTCCCCGGTTTGTGCGCGCTCTCTTGCACGCTCTCTCTCTCTCTCTCTCTCTCTCAAAAATGAATAAACATTAAAAAAAAAATTTAAAAAAAGAACAAGTCTACATGGGATTTTAGAAAGCATCATGAATGCTCACTGAGTTTAAGACATATTTCAAAACACAAAGGAGTGCCTAACAAAGGGAGCCACTTGAGAGTTTTTACAAAACCCAAAGCGAGTCAACCCTACAAATAACATTCAGAGTTCGGGTGGCATCTTCTCATAAACATCTTCTGTGGTGTGCTGAATTCGCTGCATTTGCCACACATTATATACTTTGGCTGGCACCTTTGTTTTCAGTAATGCCTTTCGTTGCAGGAAAAAGACACTAGTGCATTACTGTCTATCACTTCTGTTAGATTTTCTAGCTTTTCTCCCTCTCTTACAGAGAAACCTCTGAACTGGATGCTAATATTTTGCAGACTAAGCATGGGCCAAAATGGATTAAAAAATCTAAGTGAACGTATCTGCATCAGTCTAAGGAGTTTCAAAGGAAGAGCTGCCATGTTAAGCTGCTTAGCATAGCTGCGGCTCTCCCCCGCTCCCCGCACCCCCCTCACCCCACGTTCTGTATTTTGGAGTACTTTACCTTCTCTTCTTGGCCAGTCAGTATTCCTCTATCCTCTCAGATCCTGCTTAAGTCCCATCTCTGGGATCACACTGAGCGCCAGCCCTCACGACACTTTGAACATAGAAGGGGCTTATAAATATTGTTGGTTTGTTTTGAAAGTCTTCCTGAATGACCTCAGCCCGTGTTGATCTTTACCTTCCTTAACTCCTTTGAGATTTACTGTCTATCCCACACAATTAACACCTTATTCTCCTTGGCTCTGTACCACATGATACATTTCATTTTTTCTTTGTAATTGTTTCACGTGAGTTGGTTTTCTTTCTTCAATTGGATTTTCAGCTCCCATGGGTGAAGTTGTTTTCCATAATATCTAGCAAACTGTTAGGCACGGTAAATATCCAATAACGACTTGTGTTTTTTTTTCAATCAACAGCAGTTTTCACGTTGCTTGAAAGGTTATGTACCTTGCCAGCTATGCTGTGGGCTCCTACTGATCAAACTTTTATATCAGAAATAGCAATAAGGTAGTAAAGTTGAAAGCCCCAAGGAGAATAATCTGGATGAATATACCTGGACTATCAGGGGCAAATGAAAGAGATTGTTTCAGTCATTACTTGCAGGGCAGAATATCTAAATATATAAAAGAGCTAAGCAAACAAGGAAAGATATGTACAGAATGCACATATAGTAAGAAAATGAAATTTAACTCATTGATCCAGTACAGGCCAAAATGGTCACAAAATTTAACAATTCATTCCTTCATTCATTAATATAATCATCATGTATTGAGTCTGTGCATAGAACTCATTTAGAAAACTACATAATCTTTTACAGCACACCTAGCTTTTTTAAGACTCACAGATTTCCAGTTTACACCTTGCTCATTGTTTACAGTGCTTCTGCAATAAAAGAAATCTGCTAAGCTAATGTTTATTTCAACAAACACTCTGTTTGGATGCAGCCTGACAACTCAAACATCTGTTTTAACTAGAAGCATCAACCAAGTTGACTTACTACATGGATAGGATTCGGAAAATTGCTCAATATTCTGCTTTGTTCTGCTTGTATGGACACAGTCTAATGCTTTCCATGCCACCAAATTAGTACTTAAGTGGTTAAAGTAACCAAAGGAGCTTTTGCATACCCCACGCCAGCTGTGTTCTAAAGAGAATTAGACCTGAAATGCCCAGCTCTGAGAACAAGCAATTAGTACAGGGCTTTAGTTGTTTAGCTGTGGGTTTCATTAATATGGAAGAGACAATAAAAGTGTTATTTACACTATTATAAAGTTTGATTTAAGCATTTCATGCTAGGACACCTCACATATGAAACCAGTGACAGGTTTGTTTAAAGAAGAGCAATATTAAACTCATCAGACACAAAACAGAGCTGATCCAAGGAGTATTTGTGTTAAGTTTCAAGTCAAATAGCACATTCTTTACTTCCAAGTGAAAAAAAGATTTTTTTTTTTCTGTAAGTGGCTACCCTCTGGAAATAATTTAGGAGACCAGAGAAAAAGAAAACCCAATTTTGAATGAAATCTCCATTGTGAGTCCAAGCCTTGCCGTCTCCATAGTGGCAATTTCAGGACTGCTGTGGTTGTCACTGTTCTGAGCTCCCTCCCAGTGATGTTTAGGTTCAGCCCCCAGATCAATGACTCTTTTTCCAGAGTTAGGTGTCATTGTAGCTACTACTATTTTTTCAGAGAAATCTTCCTTCTTAGATAAGACATATTGGGTAGGCTAACTAATTATTTTTTCCAGCTTTACTGAGCTATAATTGAAACACAACATCGTGAAAGTTTAAGGTACACAACATGATGATTTGAATACCTATACATTGCAAAATGATTACCACAATAAGGTGAGTTAACACATCCACCATCCACAAAGTTACCATTTTGTGTGTGTATGGTGAGAACATTTTGGATTTCCTCTCTTAGCAACTTTCAAGTATACATTAGCATGTTGTTAACTGTAGTCATCATGCTGCACATGATGTCCCCCAAACATATTCACCTTATAACTGCAAGTTTGTACCTTTTGATCACCCTCACTCATTTCTCTCACCTCCTCGGCCCCTGACAGCCACCAATTTACTGTTTCTATGAGTTTGGTTTCTAGATTCCACATATAAGTGAGGTCATACAGCCTGTTATTTTTTAAATTAATTTATTTATGTTGAGAGAGAGATTGCCAGCAGGGGAGGGGCAGAGACAGAGAGAGGGGGAGAGAGAGAGAGAGAGAGAGAGAGAGAGAGAGAGAGAGAATCCCAGATAGTCTCCACGCTCAGCACAGACCCCAACGGGGGGCTGGATTCCATGACCACTGCAAGATCATGGCCTGAGGGATATCAAGTCAGTTGCCTAACTGAATGAGCCACCCAGGCACCCCTGTCTACTAATGTTTTAATGAGCCAGAAATTACTAGAAGAGCTAAGTCAAGAAATGTGAACTTATTCAGGGTGCCTGGGTGGCTCAGTCGGTTAAGCGTACAACTTCGGCTCAGGTCATGATCTCATGGTTCATGGGTTCAAGCGCCGCGTCAGGCTGTGTGCTGACAGCTGGCTCAGAGCCTGGAGCCTGTCTTTGGATTCTGTGTCTCCCTCTCTCTCTGACCCTCCCCTGCTCACGCTGTCTCTCTCTCTCTCTCTCTCAAAGATAAAAAAATTAAAAAAAAAGAAATGTGAACTTATTCAAGTGTCTGTTAGGAACAGAGCCAGTCAGATTAAAAAAAAAAAAAACCTGTTCACAAAGTGGGGTAGAATATTACTAAGTCATTGATGGGATATAGTTGATGGAAGCTTCTTGGAGAAATAGAACTAACCAGGAAGGAATTTAGGATTTGTTGAAGGGTCATTATCCAAAAGAGTAAGTAACAACTTTGGACCTCAGGAGTCTATGTTGAACACAGAGAATGAAGAGGTATTTTAGCCAGTCCAAGTCAGAAACAGCATGTGACACCAGGTTCAGACCTAAGAGGCAGAGACTTGACACAACTACACACAAGATGAGGATAATGCTAACATTTTTAAGAACATCAGAACTGGTTTATGAAATACTCATGTTCCCACACTTGAACACACTGATAGGGTATGGCCCAGTCCTTCTGAATGTCATAAAGTAAACGCTGTGCTATTTTCTAAATGGCTGGCAGATAGTGTTAGTTTGGATGATTAAATACATTGAAGGAGACAGAAAAGGCTCCAGGCTGCAGCGCCCTTAGGTGAATTTTCTTCCTTCTCCTGGGCGATGGTACTAGAAGAGCTGGACAGGGACGGCTGTTGACTCCTATTGGAGCACATCACTGTCAGTGTTCTCACTTGTTCCAAGGTAGCTCCTCAGGAAGCCCAGAACAGAATGATACAAAGACTTCAGATGTTTTGGCCAATTTCAGAGTAAGGACAGATTTCTGGGACAGAATCAAGAGCTTCAGAGTTTTGTTTTTCTTAAACACTGAGGCCATACATAATATGATTACACTTTTCCACGGTTAAGAGTTCCCGTGTACGTTATTAAGTGTGAACTAATATACCTTCAGTCCCTTCTAAGGTTTTGAATTCAAAGTACAAGGGAATCAAGAAAAAAACCAAAGCCACAAGCTCTGGTTTCAAGATCTTGGGCGACATTTGTTGCCCAAGTTGTCGACTTGGGGGTCTTTACTCGGAGTGTGTGTTTTATCATAAGAAAATGGAATAATGGCTTCCGCGTCTTAGAGCTGAATGTGGTCAGTGATGTAAATTAGATCAGTAAGCTCTCAAATCTTAGTATTCCTCACTCCCTGAACCCTCTGCCTTGTCCGCTACCACAGCCATGCTGACCTGCCTCTGTCTTCTCACCAGTTCTGAGCTGTACTGTTCAGTGGTAAACTAGGAAAACTATTGATTCCAAACAGAGTGGTTGTGGAGATCAGTTGAGATTGAGGGAGTGTTTCTTGCTATTATAGGCTCATGAACATCATCATTACTTACAGTCTATGAGGAAATATTAACCAATAACTTTATTCTTTGTCACCACGCAGCACTTTGATTTATAATCTACATTAAAGACAAAAGCTAAACAAAAGCTAAGGGTCTGCACCTTAGAATACTAAATCACCATTAAAATAAACCATTTGGAAAACTCAATTAGCTGTTCCATTTTATACTGTGATTATTCTTTCCCTAGGTTCTCTTCACAGACAAAAAATAGAAAATTCCCTTTGTTTTTCACAGTATTAAGAAAGACTGATGAACTGTCTGTTTCGGTGTTATATATTTAGTGGACTTATTATTATTTTTGCAATGCTTTGGCACCACTCAATTTTAAATGTAATTACCACATTATAATCTTGGCAAAACCCACTGTTCCAAATAATGCTCTGATGTACAAATGAGTCTTCCTACCAGATGAAAACTGCCAAGGGAAAGGTACTGTTGTATTATAGAAAAATGAGAAGTCTCATTGAAGCACAGAAGAACTATAAATTTCATTTCAAAGGCATATACTATATGCACACAAACTAAAAAAAGTTATAATTAAGATGTCTAATTCTCCTGAAATAGCACTCTTAAGTTATAATAATTCACCGTGGGGTACGTAGGCACGCTGGATCGGACGGCATTTCTGTATACTGTGAACTAGAGACAGTAGGAGACTCAATATGCTAAAAAATTTCTCCAACTTTTTCAGAACATGAAGGTAAACACTGATTGAAGCGTGGCCAAAAGGTTCTGGGATCATTTTCTCACCAGCACAGTAAGTCAATAAGCAGTAAAGTTTTTATAATAGCGTGTGCTTATACATGTGTTTCAATAACCTGCAGTATTTTCACTATGTCTGCCTCACAATAACACCATATGTGGGTTTCTTGCTTTAGTAGAGAGACCAGCTCTGAAATGAGGATTTACATAAGAGATTAGCTTTTATTTTCTATTAAATGATCCTTCTGGGCAGTTAAGCACATAGCTTTTCTTTTCTAATATCTCCTGGAAAACCTTTCCAAAACAGTGCAGGAGGCTGATGACTATTCTCCTATTGCAATCATTCTCAAACTGGGGGTGGTTTTCTCCCTCCACCACCCTCCTCCCCAGCCAGCGAGATATTTGGCAATGTCTGGGGACATTTTTGACTGAAGGTTTGTGGCCTACTGGCACTTAGAGGGGGTACAGGTCACAGATGTGGCTAAATATCCCACAATGCAAAGGGCAGTTCCACACTAAAAGTAATGATCTTGTCCAAACTGCCAGTTCTGCTGGGGTGTGCATATCTCTGATGACACGACAGGTATTGCCCACGGACACTGCTTGAGTCAGTGTCCCTGGGACAGTCATCATTGTGAATGCTGGTCAACATAACAGCAGAATCCAAATCCTTCGTTTCCTGCTGGGATCCCGTAAACATTGCTGGTGCACAGATCCAGCCAATGGGCTCTTAGTTTGTGGAATTTTTTTGAAGTTCTAGTTTTGCTTTGTTCAATCATTTTAGAAAATATGGAAGTATCATTCTGGTTTGAACTAGTTCATTCGGTTTATTTTTGGACATGTTTGGTTCAGTTACAACACGAATATTTGGGCTCTACTCAGTTCAAGGTGTAGCACATCAATACAATTTTGACTTTTGGCTATGGCTACTTGGTTTAGGACCCTGCATTAGTGCCCATGTGAGTGTGACTTTAGCAGAAAGCTCCAGCCATCCCCATCAAGGCCCCTGGAGCCTCTGGACACCAAAAGACTTATTTCGCTCTTTACTCTGTGTTATAGGAAGACTCATGAATGCCAGCACCAAAACAAGAGGTTTGAGGACGTGTTGACTCCTCACTTTCCCCCACTTGGTTTCAAATTATAAGACTTGACTAAGAACAGTAACTTATTTTATATTATATGTGTGAGAAGGTACAACAATCTCGTGTTTTGTCTTTCCTGACACTGTTTACTTGAGTACACTGTGAAGAAAAAAGAAAGAACAAAAAAGTTCTTGAAAATCTCCAGGGATTAAAAAAAATGCCCGTTTACCCTTATTTTGCAATGGCCCTAGTTGTGAAATCATCAGACTGCAAAATACTGGAGGAGTGTTGAGGGTGGATTTTAGTGACAAGATTTCCTTAAGGCCGTAAACAAACCAGATTCATTAAGAGGAAGAAACAGAGGTGGCAGATTTCATCATAAAATAAGGAAAACAGTTTCCAGCTGAATTATAGATATAGCACAAAACACAGTTGTTCATTTTTTAAAACTTCAGTTTCTGCAGGCTGAAACAGAACATTTCAATTGGCTCAGTTCATGAAAGCCATCTGCACCTGCTCACAAAACAGCTTAAAGAAAAAAAAAATCTGCACGAAGGATTTTAACGTATACAGATAATAAGGAACAGCCCCTGGCACACACACCCCGAAAAAGGAGGAGCCTTATGAAGCCAGGGGCTCATAATTTTTTTAAACTACCAATAAATAATAATCTAAAATCAGCTTACAGCATTAGTTCCGTTTTACCTATGGCAGCTTCGCTTGCCTGTTCTGGTTGTACGTTCAAAAGTTAGGCGATTAAAATTCAATTATGTGGGTTTTTCTTTTATGTAGCCTAGGGTTGAATGAATTACTGGCAGGAAACTTTAGCTCACGAATTCAATCAAAAATCCTTTCATTTGTCAGAGCTGCTTCCTGCCCTTCTCCTTTAAACATCTGCTTCTCCAGTTCAGGGAACACACACACACACACACACACACACACAGCTTCTCCAGTTCAGGGAAAACACACACACAGACACACAGACACACACACACACAGCTTCTCCAGTTCAGGGAAAACACACACACACACACACACACACACACACACACGCTCTCCCTCCCTCTCTTTGCTGAAATGAACAATCACCAAAACTTCTCTCTCTCCTTCCTCTCTCTCTCTCTCTCTCTCACGCTCTCTCCCTCCCTCTCTCTCTCTTTGCTGAAATAATGAGTAATCACCAAAACTTCTCTCTCACTCTCTCCCTTCTTCTCTCTCTCTCTCTCTCACACATACACATACACACACACACACACACACTCCTTTGTTGAAATAATAAACAATCACCAAAACTTCCCTTGCAAAAGTTAACAGAGTCTCCCATAAACACACACTTGCTCCCAGTAGAGTTTATTTAATATATCTTTAATAGCTTCCTCGTACTCCTTTCTTCCTTTCCGCTTTCAAATTCTGGAAAATCTCAAGCTGACAAAAGAAGACATTTTTAAAACGCGAACCTGAACCTTCGCAGGGAGAAGCCCCGGCCGGCCCGCAGGCCAATGAGGAGCGCACGCACTCCTTAAATGGCAGTCGCTTCCGCCTGAAAAGGACAGCCCCGCCTGGGGGGGGCGGGGAGAAAGCCGGAGGCGCCGCTCCAGTGCCCAACAATGTGTGCGCGTCCGCGCCGCTGAGCGCCGAGCGGAGCGCCGGGCAGGCCTCGCTGGGGCCGTGGGCCGCGCGCCGCCGCGGCCTTGGCCGGCCCTCGCGGCCGCGGAGCGCGGTTTCCTCCACGCCGCGGAGAAGCGTGGCCCGGGCGTTACCGTCTGGCGGAATCTGAAAGCGCCTGCCGTCTCGGAGCAGAGAATAAGCCCCTCAGTCCGCCGGCCCTTCCCCTGGGCTGACCCACCGACTCCTCTTTGGGAAACTGACGCAAGGGCCGGCTTCTGTGGCTTGTCCCTCTGCCTAAAAGTCGTGCTGTTGCTTTCTCTAGAGAAATCTGGAGTAAAACTTAGTAAATCTTGGGGCGGCACTGCCGAATGATCTCCGTCCGATTTCAGATCTTTTAAAATAGGATCACTTTTTTTGAGAGCCTTGGAGTCATAGAAAAGACGTACTTTAAGAACGAACGCTCCCCTAGAATCGGTAAACATTTGAAACTGGACAAAATGGTGATGTTTTACTGAGACATGGTACATAATTAAACCAGCTGTTGTATCATGGTGAAGCCTAGGAATGTTTTCATATCTAAGCTATGCCTGTAATTCTGTAAGTAGATAAGGAAGCTTCCGGTTATTATACTCTTCACATTCTTATGGATAGAAGAGCTTGAGCTGAAATAATTCGAAACTCAGTGGTATTCTCAAATGTACTACAATCAATACGTCCATAATTTCCGCATGTTGTGATTATTCACCCTTAAATTTTAAAAAAGGGTGATATGATTAAAGTCATTTATTGTTATGTTAATAATAGTAATAACAACAGTTAACATTTCTGAGCACTCACTATGTACCAATTGTGATGTCAAGTTATTTACATGCATTATTTCATTTAAGTCTGAAAACCCTATGTAGAGCTATGATTACGCACATTTGAAGAAACATTTAGATCATTAATTTGCTGCAGGCCAGAGAGTTAGTAGGTAGCAAAGCTGTAACTTGTACCCAACAGCTAGATTCTCAAAGCCAACACACAAGTCAGCTATCCACCCATCCATCCATCCATCCAATATGAAATGCCTATCATTTGGAAGACATAATCAAACAAATGAGATTAGTTGCACACACAAATTTTTTTTTAACATACACATCTGTTATATCCAATTGAAACATAAGGAACAAGCAGTATCTTGATAATAGCACGTACATACCGAATTGTAGAAACAGTGAATAGTACAAGAAAAAATAAATCGAGTGTTGATGAAACTGTTATTAACAAGACATTCAACACTCCTTCAGCATACAAAATGTAACATTCAATGTATTTCTCAAAAGACCAATTTTTCCTTGAATTTTCCAAATAATTTTCAAAAATAAATTCAGGGAACATTTGGGAATAGCAAGTTTCCAAAACAAAACCTTCATAGCAAGATTAGTTTTTCAGTTTTGCCATTTTTTCTTTCAGTGGAAAGTTCATTGGACAAATCAAAATTTCACCCTAGACAGGATGTGAGAATGTTTTTGTAAATCACAATTTACTGTATATTAGTACCATGTGAAAGTTTTCTTTCCCAAACAAGAACCCACATGAAACTTGGTTATTAAACCTCAAATAAACCCTTTTTACATACCTATAAGCCTCAAATTGAAATTACCTTTAAATGGGTTTTTAGATTTCTTTTTATTTTAATTCCTGAGTGTGTAGGGCAAAAGGTTACATCCTTCATATAAACTTCTGCTTGGGGCTAAAACCAATATATCCTTATTTTGAGGTTTCATCTTAAATGCATCAAGTTGATGTTACTCCAGTGTGAGCTTGTATGGGCTATAAAATTGTGCCTCAATTCCAGCTATCTCTGTATTCACCTGAATACAGTTGCATTTCACGTTCAACAAAAAATGTGAGGGCTTACTAAGTACCAGGCTCTATGCTAGGTACTAGAGACACAAAAGGACAAAAGGAAAAACAAAGCAAACAAACAAAAAACAAAGAAACAAAAACACACAGCCCCTCTGCTGGAGAAAGTTACAGACTCATGAAAGAGAAAGGTAACTACTTTCTAAGGATTGGATAAGTCCCCAAAAGAAGCATGACCCGAATGTGTGGAGACTCATAAGAGAGAATGATCAATTCAGGAAAGGCCCTCTCCTCTACGAACCATCCCATTCATCCATTCAGCTAATATTTGTTGGGTTTTGAAGGAGAAGGAGGTGTTACAAGTAAGGAAGGCAGAAGAAACACCGTATGAAAAGCACTAAACTCTGAAAGGGATTCCACGTTCAGGGACAAGGTTGAAGTCTGTACAAGTGATTGATTCTGTTTGGGGTACGAAGGATGGCATTTGAGAAGACAGATGAGCAGCTCCTGAACGTTCAGTACCCACAAATTCCCCTTGGAAACTGAACATTCTGAGAGCTGTCTAAGGTACAATACAGATGAAGCGCTCAATCCCTTTAATACCAAGGCAGTGAGAAAATTCCTTCCATATTTCAGTGAAAGTCCGGACGGAGTCAAGTGTGCCTAACTTACTTGGTGAGAAACAATGAAGCGCTTTCACACACACAGGAGAGAAAACGCAGTGTCTCACCCAGGAATGGAGCCACCCTTGGTGACTGATCGATGTGACATACAAGGTTTGAGGTCTGTTCTGAGGACACCCGTGAGGACATGCACCGAGTTTGTCAGTTAAGCACAGAGAACCACCTCCCTCTGACCAGCAGTTCTCACAGACTGCTCACCCGGTCTCAATTGTTAATTCCAAGTGAAACAAGGACATGATTCATACCCCTGGTTGCTTTTCTTTTCATGTGTAGCATGATCAAAAGAATAATTATACAGAGAGGAATTCTGCAAAGACAAAAATTGCGTGTGATCCTCCTTACATAAGGACCTCAGTGTGCTGCTGGAAGCCCTAGGATTTGTTCTGTTGACTGCCAGCTTCAGGTTACAGACAGGGAAAGAGAGCCCTCATTAACATCTTCCTAGCCTCCAGTAAATAGAGTCAGTTCAACACACCCATGTGGGCCGGACAAGTACATATCAGATTTAGACCTTGCAAAAATAATAAGCCTTAGTAAACAGTTTGATGACTTCTGAGCAGAGAAGACGGGGCATATATAGTTCTGTTAAGCGACCCTAGAGAAAGAGTTAGTAGGGCTTGCTGAGAGAATTCTGAGACAGTTCAGTGGCAAAAAAGAAAAAAAAAGTCATTATGCTTTTAAACTCTTTCCACACACTGTTGCTTAACATCTCATAGTCCCTCCCCAACCCCCACACACGAAGCCTAGATCAGAAAGGGAAAAGGGCAAGTTTCCTATGGGGAAAGTTTAGCATATTTTACTGGATTGGCAGATTTGGCATCTGCTTTCCAAATTATTTCACCTCAGTTAAATCCAACTTTGTCCACACCACAGATGACCATGCCCTTATCGTGCTTTGCAGAGCAGAAGGTGGCTAAAGAAAGCTACACTCTCAGGACTGCCGGTTGCCCTTGCGATTCTGGACCACTAACCTCAGGCGGGCTATCAGTGCTGCCCCAACTCTAGTATGCTTTTCTGGGCCCACTCACTCCGTCATTCTCCTACGTGACTATTTCCCACCTCTCCCTCTCTTCACATACCTTCGGCATGCTCTGCCCAAGTATAAGTCTAGGTCACTGAATGGAAGTGAGTCCTATGTCACTGAGAAGATAGAAGCAAACAGAAGAGAACTTCCACAACCTCTATGAACATGTCTACCCACTTAACTGATTATTTTTTTAATGTTTATTTAGAGAGAGTGAGTGTGTGTGTGTGAGTGCAGAAGGGGCAGAGAGAGAGAGAGAGAGAGAGAGAGAGAGAGAGAGAGAGAGGGAGGGAGGGAGGGAGGGAGGGAGAGGGAGACACAGAATCTGAAAGAGGCTCCAGGCCTTGAGCTGTCAGCGCAACGTGGGGCTCAAACTCACGAACCATGAGATCATGACCTGAGCCAAAGTCAGACACTTAACCAACTGAGCAACCCAGGTGCTCCCCACTTAACTGATTATTTATCCCTGCCTTCTCCAATGTGGTAGTCACTAGCCACATGTGGCGGCCCTTGATTGCTTGAAATGTGGCCAGTCCAAATCAAGAGGTGCTGTTTATGTAAAATACATGGATTTTGAAAATTTAGTATAAAAAATGAATGTAAAACCTCAATAATTTTTTCATATTCATACATGTTCAGTGATAATTTGTATATACTGGTTCAAAGAGTCATGAAAATTAATTTCACATGGTCCTTTTCGTTTTTTTTTTTTTAACGTGGCTGCTAGAATTTTAAAATTACATACGTGGCTCACATTGTGTTTGTTTGGGACAGTGCTGCTCTATTCTCTGCAATTACTGTCAAAGAACTCCCCATGTTGTTAGCTAGACCAAACCACCCCCCTCCCTGTGCATTAGAATCCTTTCCTCCCTCCCACTCATGGCCTTCAGCTATCCTCGCTGCTTTCTCCTTCTTCACCAACTTCCCCCCTCTAACTGGATCATTCCCATCTGCATGCAAACATGCTGCTCTATCTCCTATTTAAAAAGAAACACCTCTTGACCACACATCTCCATTTACCACCTCATTTCCTCCTAACTTCTCAAAAATGTTGTCTACGCTCAGTCTACAATTCTTTCAGCTGCATCTCTTATGCATCTACTCCAACCCCTACCCACTCCACCAAAATGGCTCCTGTCAAGGCAGTGTGTGCTGGAGCTAACAGAAGCCAACTGTTAAATATTCAAGAATTTTGCAACCTTTCTCTTAAACCATTGGCAGCTTGAAATTGGCCATAGTGGGAATATTTACAACAGGGAAATTGGTAGACGCTACAAGTCAGGAGAGCCAGTGTCCTGGCACAGCACCAGTAGAAAGTTACCAATGGCCTCTACCAAACTTTATAATCAATTACCATTTTTTAGCTTTCCTAATTTATTTGTAGCATTTGCCATGGGCAAACATTTCCTCCTTCTTAACTTTTCTTCAATGCCTCTTGGGGCACCATCTTATATATAGTCTCCTTCACTGGACATTTTTTCTCTGTCTCCTTTGCTAGGTCCACTTCCTCTCTCTGACTTCTAAATATTGGAGAGTCTTAGTTAGCACTCAGTCCTAACATCTCTTCTTCTATCTACGCTTCTTTTCCGGTGTTTTCAGTCTTATGGTCTTAAATACCCAAATGTATACTTTTAGGCCAGGTCTTGCCATGAATTCCAGATTACTCATACCCCTGCCCACTTGACATCTTTACTTGGATGGCTACTAGGCACGCCAAACTGGACACGTTTAAAGTGAAAATTTTAATTCTCCGTCTTCCCTTCTTTCCCTGTTACCAAACATGATATTCTAGTAATATTCCCAGCTCAGTAGATGGCAATTCCAGTTGTATAGGCCACATGTATTGATTTATCCTTAGTTCTCCTCTTTTTTTGATACCCCGCATCCAGTGCATTGGCACTCCAATGGGCTCTATCTTCAGAACATATCCCCATATTAGAATAGGAGCAAATCTTTCTAATGGTCCACAAAGCCCTACAAGTTACCCCCATTACCTCTCTGACCTCCTCTCTCACCAATCTCCCTTAGCTTACTCTTATCCAGCTAGAATATCTTTGTCAAAAAGATGCTCCTGTCTCAGAAGTTCTGTGCTTGCTGTTCTCTCTGCCTAATAATTCTTCTCGCAGATGGTCACATGGCTCATTTCCTGAGCTTCTGCAAGACAATTCTATATGAAATTAATCCCCTCCTTGGCATTTACCACTATATGATACACTATATTGTTATTGTACATTTGTCATATGTCTGCTTTCAGCAGTCAAATTATTTGTTTTTCAGTATTTTACATTTAGCACCCATAAGAGGCACATACCAAAAGCTCAGTTAAATGTTTGTTGAATGAATGCAGAACCTGATGTCACACTACCAGCTTTGGATCAAAAAGAAAGCTACTATCACTTTCTGTTTTATAGGCAAGCATTAAGTGAAGGACACATGTCAAATGGCAAAGTATTCTATTTCTCTACCAGGTTACCTTTGCATATAGACTCAGTAGTGAGGGATGGCAAAACAATTCAATCTGACTCAATTCAGAATTAATAGTGACTCATTTGGTGATAATGATATTGCAAACATTTTTCTTTTGATACTGCCTTTGTAAAAGGGGGACTTTCGGGGAGTCTTCATCTGAAAGCCCTCTCAGTTTCATGGGGGGGGGAGGGCGGTGGTGAGTGCAGGAAGAACTCTGATAGAAAGAACTGGAATTATCCCCTAGGGCCACGGCCCTGGTTGGTTTGTGGTGTGGTGGAGTGGGGTGGAGGGCAGGGAGTCTGGGACAGTAAAACATGCCAAAGGTTTTAACAATAAAATAATCTTTACAGATTACATATATATATAACAAAGGTGATTTTTACCTTACCACCCCTTCTTTCTCTTCTGCCGTTGATTTGGTCAGAAAACCTAGGCTGAAGTTGCCAGTGAAAACCATGTCCCCCAAACTCCTACCTCTCTTTAGTAAACTAAAGGTGGTGGGGATAGGTGGGAGGCAACTCTTTCATCTCCAGGATTTTCACAGGGGGATGTGTTTCTCAAATCTCTGTAGCTAGAATTCAAAACACATCTCGTGACTCGGACACAGTGACTGGCGGTCTATAGTACCATTTTTTTTCTTCAAGATATTGAGATAATTACGTAGGCCTAATTTTAATGATCATTTATAACATTATTTTTATGGAAATTGTATTATGAGATCAAAGTTCTTGCTTCATAACTGAATTTTTGGAATATAAACTGTTCATAAATTGGAAAATACCTGCAATTGTTATTGACTGGGTTTCTAGTCAGGTCCAAAGACCAAGTATGTTTTTTTAACCATCTATGGTGGTAAAAACAATCAGAGTGATTATCCCTTTGATTTTGGGTGTATTATAGGTTCTATCCACAGTTGAAAACGTTAGAGAAGTGTCAACTGAAGAAAAAATAAGCCTACAAATAAGGACAAAACAAACCATTTAAGCATTAGATAGTATAGCTAGAACTGTCCTAGATGTATGGCCTGGCTACTCTCCATTCTGTTCTGCATAAATATTTTTTATGATGTTGGGGAATATGTGTTCTTCTCTGTTTTTACACCCTGGACACACAGATATACACGGTAGATAGTTAAGTCAATGAAAATTTATTGAAAATCGAAAAAGTACTACACATTGCGTTGAATTCTCTAAATAATGTGTTAATAGCTACCTCCTACATAGGTATGAAGTATTTCACATGCATTATATCTAATCCCCACAAATATGAAAGCAAACCCCTATGTGACGCTTTGTGCAGGGTACTATTCTCAGCCTTTTACCTTAACTCACTCCTTTAAGATGCATAATAGCCCTGGGGTGCCTGGGTGGCTCAGTGTTACCCTGCCGACTCTGGTCATGATCTCGCCTTCAGTGAGTTTGAGCTAGGAGCACAGAGCCTGATGCGGGGCTGGATACAGAATGAGATCATGACCTGAGCCGATATCAAGAGTCTGATGCTTAACTGACTGAGCTACCCAAGTGCCCCACATCTTGTCTCTTTAAACACTTAAGTTCCTCCAAGTCTATTGGTGTGCCTTAACGTTATTTTGCATAATCCTCCAAGCACAGAAATGTCCAGGGCTCTGCCTCTAATAGATACTCCACATAGGAAAGAGATTCACACAGAGTGATTTTGCATCGTACGTAAAGATGAAAAAAAAAAAAAAATACCCTTCAACACCAGAGCTTCCCTTTGTTTCTGAGAAAACGCCAAGGAAAACTGACTTTGATTTTCTAAATCTTCCTTTGATTTACTCTAGTAGAGGAAAATCAATGCTAAAATAACTACAGAAAGCCACCCGAGATGTGCTGATCTAACATGACAAATGCCAAGGAATTTAGACATTAAATTGATCTTGGAACCTAAGCTCCCCTTCTAACTCCAACAGAAGAGAAATCACAAAATCCACAAGGAGCAAAATCCTTCGTACCTAGACGATGCGGCTTGTCATTTACTGAAGGTGGACAGATACCTCCTCTGCAGTCTTGTTTATCAAGAAGCTAAGGTACTTACTTCTGCACCCAAGCGAGTGCTGCCTCTTTATGATATCGATTACTGGTATTTTTGCTGGGAGCCCACAGGGACTGGCCAACAAAATGTGCCTAAAATCTTCAGCAGTTCATTTAATACCTTTCTCTGCATTGAGAAGGAAAACCTGGGATGCAAACCCCACTCCTCAGAAAAGGGGACGCCGTTCCAGTATGTGTTTCAAGTGATTTATATTTTCTGACAGTGGAAAGGTAAATTCTCTTACAGGATTTATAGCATAATTCTCAGCCATCTGAGCTCACTGAGCTCACGTTTATTTCACCTTGTCTCACTGCTCAGAGAATTAGAATTAGATGGAAACACCTCATGCCAAAGCGTCGAATGGCTCCAGCATGGGACACTGTGACTGTGGCAAATACTTTTCTCTGTAAAAATCACCAAAGTTTATAAGCAGTCACTATGGCCCCCTCTCATTATGACATAGCTAAGAAAGAGGTGACAAACTCTTTAACAAAGCATGTAGGAATAAATAAAATAAACTGAAAGAATCATTTACGCATTTTTTTTAAAGGTAAGAACTTGTGTGGGACTTCTGAAGGAATTTTGATAGGTCCTTTTACGGTCATTTTAAAACACACAGGGAATTCTATTCCTGAAACCAATATTGCACTTCTGTTAATTAAAATTTAAATAAGAAAAGAAAAGAAAGGAAAGGAAAGGAAAGGAAAGGAAAAAAAGAAAAACACAGGGAAAATGTATTTGAAATTAAATAGTGGCAAATCTGCATACAAAAACAAATACAGCCATCTGAGAGACTTTCACTCAAGATAAAGTTCTACTAACTCTATGCAAATAGTAATAGCACTTTCTAGAAAGAGTTCTAAAGTAAGTCACACACACAAAACCTCAGTAGCAGCACAAAACATCCTTTGTTGCCGGACGTGAGAAAAACACACTCGCTTCTAAAAAAAGCCATAGGAAGGAAGTGGAAGAACCTCAGGGGCGAGTGGGAGTGCAAAAGGAATGCTATAGCTCTTTTTTTTTTTTTTAAACACGTAAGCTTGCTGTGCCTTTAACAGTAGGGCAGTAGTTCAAGAGAGTGAAGCAAAATCTTTGTGATGCATTTTTCCCATCCCCGTAGGTACACTCTCCGCCAAATAGATTTGAAAATCCCCGATAAGGGCAAGTTGATATTCTGGTGTATTTGATTGCCCCAAGTTAAAAAAGTTCTTTAAAAACAAATCAAAGAAACTCAAACCACCTGCATTATATTCTAATTTCACACATCTCCAAACAACTTCGATGGCCAAAAGAAGAATCAAAAGAAAAGTTATCCAAGAGCAAAGACAGGGAAACAAAGCTCTCGGCCAAAATTATGCAGGGTTAACAAAATGGGCTATTTCTGATAGAAATGTGTGCTCTTTTGAGAACACAAATATGACCATGCTGCCCCCCTCCTTAAAATCCTTTAATACCTTCTCATTGTACTATGGAGAAACACAAAATTATCAATATGGCTCACAAGGCTCTTGGTGATTTTGTTGCTGCATATCTGCCAAGCATATGTCAAGGCTCACACCAATTGAATGCTTCTGTTCCAGGCACAGAAATGGTGACGATTCTTAGTGTCCCCATTTTTTAGATGAGGAACTAGAGAAGTTGAGTTAACTTGATAAGATCAGAAAGCTGGAAAGCAACTATGTCAGACACTGTTTATGGAGGAAATCAATGCACATTTCCAATCCCCCCCCTCTTGGCTGCCTCCATTAGCACAGCCGGAAAATCCACGTTCTCACTCTCCTGCTTTCCTTACAATTTGGGTTGTGTTCTGACCAATGATGTGTAGGCAGAAGTTCCCCAGATGACTTCTGAGCTTTTAGCTTTTCTGAAAGAACCTGGCATTACACATCTTTCCCCTTCCTCCTGCCTTCAATGGGACCATCCTGCCCAAGGCCATTTCAGGGCCCAGAAATGGCAAAGCAACAAACTCAGAAAGCAGAGCAGCAGAGGCAAAGGGCCAGGACCTGTGAGGAATTCATCGAACCTTCACCAATCCTGGACTGCTTCTTCTGAGCCTTTTTGTTTTGTGGAGACAATAGGCTGTGCTTTATATGTTAACCTCACCAAGGCAGGCTCTCTGTTATTTGGAGCCAAAGGTATTTCTTTTTTTTTTTTTAATTTTTTTACATTTATTTATTTTTGAGAGACAGAAGGAGACAGAGCACAAGTGGGGGAGGGGCAGAGAGAATGAGACATAGAATCCCAAGCAGGCTCCAGGCTCCGAGCTGTCAGCACAGAGCCCAACTCTGGGCTCGAACCTATGAACCACGAGATCAGGACCTGAGCCAAAGTCGGATGCTTAACCGACTGAGCCACCCAGGCACCCCAGGTATTTCTAAGGGACACAGCTGTGAGACCAGGATTCTAACTAGAAAATCCGATTCCAGAGCCCAGGAGCCTAACCCCATTCCTTCTTGGTTCACTCTGCCTTTTTTGCTGTCTTCACTTTGGCCACACCAACCTCTGAGTTCCTCAACACCTCCAAATGTTTCTTCCTGCCCCAAAACCGTTGCTCTTCCCTCTGCATGGAGGAATTCCTACATATCCTTCATATCTCAGCTTAAACATCACCTCCTCGGGGCAGCATCTCCTGATCTTTTTTCATCTGCCAGACAAAATCAGTTCCCATAAATGTGTGTCTATAGAGACTGCTGTAGGTGTCCTCTGTAGCACTTAACCAAAATTACAAACAGGGAAGTATTTAATGCATCTTGCCATGTGATGTGATAGGCTCGTGAGGTTAGAAACTGTGTTCTGATCGTGATTGTACATGGTAGGCAGTCAATACATATTTCTTGAATGAATGGCTAAAGTAGGCATTCCTCACCCTAAGTTAGTTCCTGAGCTAGACAGATGGAGATAGGAAGTCACTCATCTTACACATCTGCAACCTCAGAAGCACATCGGGCTGGAATACATCTTGTTTGACTCTATTAACTGCCATAAATATCTCAACAGAAAGGAAGGAGGCAAACTGAGCTCCAGGGGCTGAGTGTGAAGACAGAGCAGATTTCAGTATGAAAGAAAGGAACATTTCCAGTCCCAAGGCAGGGGCCATGCCAGAATTAGAAAAGTACTACAAGAAGAAAACAGTGTGTATCAGGAACGGGAACTACAAATGAAAGCTGGGATTACCTTGCAAAAACAAAATTTTCAGTAGGCCAAACATAGATATGATATAGTATTTTCTGTGATCCCGAGTTTTGCATTCAGCATTCTGGGAAGCTTTTCCCTGGGAAAATGTTTCTAATTTTATAGTGGAGTTGTAGGAAAATGTTTCAATTTATATAAACTTTGTTTTATTGCCAAATTTCCTGTAGCCTGTCTATTCCATTAAGCAAGAGATAACTGGCTTGCATCATCTTTTCAAAGTCACAGTTCTTTGTACCATTAGAAGACACTCTTATCACCTTGCAACTGATCTTTTTGTACGTTTGCCTCCATTAGGCTATAAATTCTTGAAAGTAGGAATCTTGTATTTTATTTCATTTTAGATTTTTAACAGAGTATAGTGCTGGCACAGAATATGAACCCAGTCTATCTTGTTATTATAATGAATAAACAAAATGCACAGGCATGGTAGGCATTTAGTAAATACATGTCAAATTGAATTTTTGATACTTGACATGGAATTGTTTTCCTTTCAAGGTATTTGTTCAGGGAGCATAATTACAGAGCTCACAATCCAACAAAGTCTTCATTATGGAGGAAAACTAGAAGAGCCTTTGCGTTTTCAAGACAATATGAATTAAAATGGCAACCTCCTTTTTATCATGTGCATAGTTCAAGTGCAAAAACAACTCAAAACTTGAGATAAAAAGAAAACTCTATCATATTTCTCTGTTCACCAATCCTGACCATCTTTTGTGTTCTCTCTTCACTCTGTATCTGAGAGGTCTTAGGAAAAGGAGAAAACAGGGGAAGAAGGGAAGGAGAGACCGAAGGAAGAGGAAAGCAAGTAACAGAAAGGAAAAAAAAAAAAATGGATTGGGATGAGGAGCAAAGGGCGGGCACTGGAATAACAATGGAAGATACATGGAACAGAAGATGATTCCCTCTCTTTTTCTCCAGTCTCTAATTTCTCATCTCTGATAAAAATGTGTGCACATCCATTTGATCCTAACTTCATAACTCAATTTTAATAACATTTTTGAAGAAAAATTAATCTAGAGCTGAATATCTTTAATTTTTATAACAACAAGCTTGTGGTTTTTGACATCATTTGTTCTCATTCATTAAAACCATCAACCAAGTCCAGATAGGGCAGTACTGAGGCCTTAGGAACGCTCTTAATGGATGATAAATACAATCTATTTTCACCTTCACAGAAAGTGAACCTTTTGTACTGTACACGGTAATCTGCCTACTTCATAAATATCCCGTGTTTTCATTTGCATATCGTACCAATTAAACACGTGTTGGTACTAACTCAGTTACCCGAGTGGCTTACAGAAATGTGCATGGAATCCGGTCCTGACGTGGGATAGGAAACCATGACAAAAAGCGCATTAGTAGCAAGAAAAAAATATTTGTTTCAAATATATGGATTATATTTTCTAGTGTCTTAACAGAAGAATGAAACTGAAAGAGGCAGCTTTGAAGAAATTTGCACGTGTCTGAAAGCCACATCCTGTTGTTATCCTCTGCCCTGGCACAGAGAAACTGGGAGATGAACATTCTCATTAGGGCCCCATTCGCTTTGATTTGCAGAGGCCTTCTCTAAAGCGGGAAGTCACGTTCACTCTCATTCTCCTCCACATGGCTGGGCCCCGGACCAAGCACCATCACTGACCAGCATCATTCCCTGAGCAAACATCTACGCCCAAGAATACAGTGGTCTAACCTGGTGCGCTCAGAACTTAAGTTCAAAAGATTCTCCATATGCTTCATTCCAGCCACTATCAGGAGATCCCAAATCACCCACGAGCTGAGGCCCATCTGTCTAGGGCCTAAAAGAAATTACAACAACAAGGAGAGGACTAATGGGAGTCATCCAGTGAGAATAAGAGCAACATGGTGTACTCGGACTTTTGTTCCTTCTTATTTATTTATTTGGTTGAAATGCGTGTGCTTTTCCTTCAGGCAGATGTTGGTATCTTAGCCTTTTGTACAGGAAGCTGTAGAAGGAGGGGAGGATGGCTTGTAGGAAACAGGAGGAGGGCCTGCCAGTGGGAGCAAAGAATATTTTATAGGCCAAATGGCCTTTTCTGTTGGCCCAGTGATTTTTTTTTTTTTTTTTGGAAAAAAAAACACAACGATTTGTGACTCTGTTCAGAACACTTTCAAAGGGTGAAAACAATCCTAATGACCTTATGGTCCAAATAATTGCAGAGTGCTGTTTTAAACTTGTATCTTGAAGTTCCCCCTTTATGCTAACTCTGCTTCACAACCACAGACTCTTCCTAACGGCTACCCACATGTCTTTTTAATTTTCTAAGAGGAGACCAGGCCCCTTCAAGATGTTCCACCAACTCAGCCCCGTTTCCCTCAGATGTTTCTCCTTTTTCTACTTCTGAAAAGCATGTGTTGATAGACTACAGGGAATTAAGATTTATTTTTTAGACAGTGTTTTCCCCTGCGACTGTAAGTCAGCCTCGCTCGCAAGGCAAGCTGGGGCAAATGATTCTAATACACTTTGCTCCAATGCTTCCATCTCAATAACCCTTTAAAATGAAAACTGTGGAGAGTGAAGTGAAAAACTTGTCTCCATCTGGAAGCGTTTACGCACAGAGGTGTCTTTAACTTCAGTTGTTTGTCTAGAATTTCCATTTATGAACCGATTTGCCCTTCTCCTTTGGGTATGCTGAAGACAACTGTTTGCAAAATCCATTTTATGCAACAATCTAGAGGCTCCTTCAGCCTCAATCAGGCTGGAAAGGCCAACCGTGACTCATAAGATTCCCCGGACACACACACAAAAGTCACAAGTCAAGGAGAGAGCCAATCTCTGATGCCAAGGGTAGCCGCCAGCCTACCTGACAAGTCAGTGTACTGTCATCAAACCAGTTTCCTGCTTGGAAGACCTTGACTCCTCTCAGTAAAGGTGTCAGCACCTCTTTTCCTGAACGATCTGAACATAAATGACAGGGCCTGAGTCCAACAGAAGGTGTCTTTAATCTTTCTGTGGTTCAATATAAAGGTTACCCGAAGAAAAGCCTTAGGATATGCTTTCAAGATACTGACTTCTGATTTAAAAAAAAAAAATCAGTATATCATGTTCAGATTCAATCGTTCTTTTATAGAAGCGGGGAGGAAGAGTTGCTGGACATCCACAGAGAAAGATTATACAACAAAACACTCTATAATCCTAGGACACCTGTGCCACATTCCTAAAGGCCTGTCAGTTGGATGACTCCCTGAAGTTCAGGTTCGGACTGTGGGTATGTCTGGGCCTGTGGTCACTCTGTGTGATGTGTGGGGAGAGGGAGGCAAAGTAGCAGAGTCCAGAGAGATGGTGGTAGAAGGAAACGGAGAGAATGTCTGGAACTGAGAGCGACAGACACCCTACCACACCACCTATTCTCAACCCCCTTCTCCTTCATCCATCCCTTCATTCCACTCTGAGTGCCACTGTGATACCTGGAGTTGGAGACCATGAGAGAAAGGACAAGAGAATTACAGAGATACTAACCCTGAGCCTTGATGTTATTGAATCACTAAGTTAATACCAGCAATGACCTATGTCCAGAAATACTGTGATGTGAGAAAAAAAAATCTATTTGCCTCAAACCGTGTTAGCCATTTGGCTGTTCCCCCCACCCCCAAAGTCCTAAAATTCCTAGTTGACTTGGTACAGGAGGCAGATCGAATAAGAAGCTATTTATTCTTAGAAAGCTTTTTTGGGGGAGAGGGCAATTTTGAAAAACCCAATTTAGTACATCCTGGAGCCTCATAATTCATCTCCAAGTTTGTGCCTGCAAGAGCCTAGTACCATTACTCCATCCACTGGTTCATGACATTTTTTTTTTTAAATGAAGGAAAAGACACATTATATTGTCATAACCATACAATTGCTTCTGTTATCTGTTTGTATTTATGTTTATACAAGTCTGTTACCTTCTTCTTCTGTGTAAAGCAAAGATATCAGCTTATGGGGTACTTGGCTCACCCTTAGTCCCTTTAATAGCACTAAACTGTTGTCAGGGAATTTTAAAAGAAATACAACATAATGGATGGAAAGAGCAAAATAACCTTGCTTGGTCACTAGTGAGCTATGTGAAATTGTACAAGTGACTTCAACTCCCTCAGCCTCCTATTGCTTATCTGTCAAATGAAGAGTTGGATTAGGTCGCTCTTTCAGCTTTATGTTCAAAAAGTTTGATTACAAGCAACCAAGTTGTCTAATCAGGCAATTTTATAATTCTGTTTTTCACCAACATGGACTATGTCTTATTTCCAATCTATCACCATGAACAAAAATTTAGGGGCGCCTGGGTGGCTCCGTCGATTAAGCGCCCAACTGGCTTGGGTCATGATCTCATAGTTTGTGAGTTTAAGCCCAGCGTTGGGCTCTGTGCTAACAGCTCAGAGCCTGGAGCCTGCTTCAGATTCTGTGTCTCCCTCTCTCTCTGCCCCTCCCCTCCTCACATTCTGTCTTTCAAAAATAAATAAACTTTTAAAAGTATTTTAATTTTAAAATTTACATTTGATAGAGTCAGAGTTCACAAAAACTGATGGCATTCTCTGACTTAAAGAGCCATCTCCCTCTAGGCTCATTATTCTCTATGTTAGTGTTTTGAAAAGGTGGTCTGAAGTCCTTGCATTTGTTAGGTTCCAACCAAGGTCGACTGAACCAGAATATCTGGAAATGGTTTCCAGAAATCCCCACTTTTCATAAGCATCCTGGGATATTCTGACATGTACTAAAGTTTGAGCACTGCTGATCTGGAAATAAATGTCACTAAAAGTGTGAAATTTAGACTTGAGTTGAATAAAAGTTATATAGAGGGTCTTATGGTAAAACAGAGTTCAATCACAAATTCAGCTCTTTACTTTTCTAAAGTTGCTGATTTAAAGTAATTTTTAATGTGCTCAGAGACAGATTTAACTTAACCTTCCATTAGCATTATCTACTGCATAAATAAAATTCACAGAAATCAAAATGAAAACACTTACCCCAGGATTTCGATTATTGCTCACTTTGCTTCTTTTTATTTTTCCCTTCCAGTCACCATTTTTTAAATGTAATTCATTTTTCCATCCTTCATTTAATGCTCTGTTTCATTTGCCACCCACGCGATGACAAGTTTTGTTATCTACCAGTTGCAAGGACCATATTTTTATGGTGTACTATAATATCACCTTCCTGCATTTTCTGGCTTCTTTTCAATCCTATTGGCTATTAATAAACCAAAGAATTTATGCTGGGGCACCTGGGTGGCTCAGTTGGTTAAGCGTCTGACTTCAGCTCAGGTCATGATCTCATGGTTTGTGAGTTCAAGCCCCACATCAGGCTCTGTGCTGACGGGCCAGAGCCTGGAGCCTGCTTCGGATTCTGTGTCTCCCTCTCTCTCAGCCCCTCCCCTGCTCATGCTCTATCTCTCTTGCTCTCAAAAATAAAGATTAAAAAAATTAAAAAAAGAATTTATGCTTATTTTGCATCTATGTGTTTATTGATCTCTATTTCGATAGGTTTGATAGTAATCATTACAGTCTTATCTAATAGTAAACTGCTTCCCCAGGAATTAGGGGGAAAAAGCTTAGGAATTTCTATTCTAGTTCACCTATCTGAATGAGTTGAGTATACATATTATAATACCTACATAAACGATTTATTTCTCAAGTACTTTATTTGCCCTCAGATTAGTGGTACTGTTACTTCCTCAATCAGTTGTAATTCTTTTCTTTTATTATACATCACTAAAAATGTTCTCCAAAATACCATGTCTAACTCAGATATGTTTTCAGTATACTTCCTATAGCTGCTAGAAAGGGGAACTAGATCCATAAGACAGAACAACATTGTTAATGTTGTTAATGTTAAATGGCTAACAAGCCATTTAAAAGGCAAGATAAAAACAGATCAACATAAGTACACTGGATGAAAAAAAAGGTTAAAGCCATTATAATTCCAACAATTTAACAGCAATATTAGTCATTGTTATTTCATAACATGTGCAGCATTTCTAAAACGTTTCTCAATCAAAAAATGTTCGTGTATCTTGCAAAAAAAATCAAACTCTTAATGAATCATACATAGCACCTTAAAAGGAAGTCTGGTGTCCATTACGAAGGATGAGGGCCTCACAGGCAGATGACATACGTTCACCCAAAGGGAGAACCAAGATGGCTCCGTAGAAAAGGAAAGGCAGAATGGGGTCCTGACATTTTATACACCCCCGTAAGCACAAGGGAAATTCCTTTGAGTCTGTACTTTGGCTCTGCAGGTGTGGAGGGAGCCTCGTGTGGTCACAGGGACCCCTTGGAGGAGTCAAAGTGGTCGGTATCATTAAAAGAGCACCCAATTTGGAGTCAATACATGAACATATGTCCTGTGATCTTTATTTATCAGTTGTAGAACCCAGAACATGACAAAATCTCCCTGAGCCTGTTTGTGCCTTAATAAAAGAACTGTGACACTCATATAGTAAAATACTTCCTTCTTGGGGCTTTTGTGAGGAAAAATTGAATTAATGTAAGGAAATTCCTCTGAAATAAGTGTTGGTTAGAATTATAACTCAAACAAGGACCAGGGCACCTCCCTAGACCCTATAACCCGAGCTGTGTCCACATCTGCCTGAGTGTCTCCCGCCTGGGCTCTCTCATCCCCAACAGTTGCCTCAGCAACTATTCATCCCCAGGTAAACTGGTGGGAGGTGCTAAGCCTGGTCCATAACTTCTGTAAAGTCCCCTCACAAACCAAGATGGTGCCAGACGTTGCAGAATTGGTCACAAGCTGTGGAGCCCATCATCCCTACCCCTACCTCAGCTCATTATCTGGAAACTCTGATTCTTGTATGCTGCTGGAGAAGAAAAAAAAATGACCTCTAAACAAATACCTACCTCTGCAGGAATGTGCACTGGAACAGACTGAGGCAAAAATAAGTCATTTGAACACAATATGCAACAGTGTGTACAAATATGCTTTATGGCTGAACTTGAGTTCTTTCTGATTGTTAACATGTCCCGTTCTTTTGTGCCACCCACACAAAAATGTGTTCTATTAGGTGTCAGGTTCTATTCCTGACCCGCTTAGTCACACTGGGCAAGGCGTTTTAATTTCCCTCAGCTTTATTTTATCCATCTTGGAATCTCTCCGCTCTACTCTACCTTACTGAAGTTTCAAGTTATGTCTTATAAGCTAATAAAGAAGGGCCTGCACATTAAACATTCTGGCCATTGCAATGAAGAGCTGTGATTACTACACCAATTTTTTTTTTCTTTTCTTTCTTTCTTTTTTTTTTTAGAGATGGGGAAGGGGCAGAGGGAAAGAGAATCTTAAGCAGGCTCCATGCTCAGCAAAGAGCTCGACACAGGGCTCGATCCCATGACACTGGGATCATGATCTGGGCCGAAATCAAGAGTCACATGCTCAGCTGACTGAGCCACCCGGGTGCCCCTACACCATTTCTTAAGATGCTTCTGGAATGCATAGGTTGAAAGCAATACAAACCGCTGACATATTTAATATGCTAAATATGTCCTTACAACATTCTGTCAGGAGAGGAGTTCTGAGGAGCAAGACCCTCTAGCTTTCATAAACTTAGCAGATGGCCAGGACTTCACAAAGCTAAGGCTATATTAACCTGAGGAAATCAGTGCATTCGGATTGCTAGATAAACAAACCATGTTATTTATTCTCTAGTGCCTAAGACACATAGTCGGACTTTCATTAGGAACTTGGTAGAGACTGCAACACAGGAGGACAGTCTGTGAAAGAGGCCAAGAAATTGCCAAACCAAGCACCATGCTCAGTGCAAAGCATTTCAAAGACCCATGCAAATGGATAGGCAAGCGGGGGCCCTTTCTTGGCCTCAGTGCTTAGAAGAGGAAGGGAGAGTTAGTGGGTGCAGAAAGTATGATGGAAAAACAATACAACTTCCCCATGAATCATTCCTGCAAGTTGTATACTCTTTCAAGGGAATTACTAGATATGGCTCCTGATGTAGCTACACAGTACTAACGTCTGCACAGTGGAAGTCCGGCTCAAAAGAAAAGGATCTTCACTCAGCAGTAAAGACAGTATCCCTCCTATGTCAGTACTCAGCTGGGCTTCGAGAAGTTGACAGCCTCTAGAGAAAAACATATTGGTGTCATTCTGAGCTCCCCTGATAGAGTGAAATTGACCACATCTCTTTCTAATTAATTATATCTCAAAAGAGTCTACAAGTTTCAAATGCTGACCTGACCTCAAGGATAGAAGCCAAATACTGATCGAGATATTAATACGTGGGTATTTAGTGGCAGGATGCACATTTTCTAGAGTTCCTGTGCTATGACAGGCTTTCACTCTTCTTTGGTTAGGTATGTTCCAAAGGACGTGCCTTGGTGATTACCATACTTGTGAAGGTATGTAAGAGGGAAGCCCCTCTGTGATGGATTATTCAAGGCATATAAATTTGGAAATATGTGAGGTTTACTACACCATAATCTCATCGAAGAGTAAATCTCCCTCTGAGTATATCACATATTCTTTTACGTAGTAGGTCCACAGGTAATTTTTTTTAAATGTTTATTTATTTATTTATTTTTGAGAGAGAGAAAGAGAGAGAGAGAGAGCACGCACAAGTGCAAGCTGGGGGAGGGGCAGAGAGAGAGACAGAGAATCCCAAGCAGGCTCCATGCTGTCAATGCAGACCCCAAAGCTGGGCTCGATCTCACGAACCGTGAGATCATGACCTGAGCCGAAATCAAGTCGGACACTTAACCAACTGAGCCACTCAGGCTCCCCAACAGGTAATTTTTAAAAGAATGAGTGAATGACAGTGTAGCCTTCTGAGGAGAGGTATAGCATTCCTAATGTACAATTCGTATGTGTGCAAACCCTAGGAGAAACAGGCAGGGGATTTCTTTGCAGATGTCGTAAATTTATGAGCTACTTGGACTTTTATGGAAAACGCATGGTATTTAAAGAAATTGGTGTAAACGATGATGGCATCAGTGCTGAGCTGGTGACTAAAGTACAGAAAAGCATTCTTAACGGAGAATGAGCTGGTTTAAATAAGCCCTAAGACAATAGAAAACTTATGTCTCCATTAAATGAAATTTCTATCCCACATATTAAGATTGTGGCGCAAATAGACAAAAGACAGGAAATATATGATTATATGTGCTTAATTCAGCCAACACAAACACTGCGTATCCATTTTAACACAATGTGGAATTGCTCTAGTTTCTAGCTAGGGGATAAAAGGGAAAAAAGGCATGAGGGGGGGAAAATCTTTCTTAACAGTTCCTCCAAGGCAACCAGAAAGCAAAACTTAATTAAACAAGTGAAATGTAATTACCTCCTGCTTACCGCAGTGGTGCTGATTTGCACAGCATATTCTAGGTGTATTAGTAACTGCCCCGTGCTGCCCTGAGGTAGGAACACAAGCCCTGTAACCCTGTGTGGGGGAACCACTGGCAGGCAGCGAGAGAAGGAAAGCACTACCTGTTCGGCCCTCCCTGCAGAAACTCAATTACTTCAAGTAGCTGGTTTCAGCTGGTCACACTTCAGACTGGCACTGTGAGTTGAGTCTAATTAGGAAAGGGCTGTCCCTCCAGCAAGGTGGGGGGCGGGGGGGAAGAGGTACCCCTGCTAGTGGAGAAGCCTGCCTGACCTGGGATTGGTTTTTTCTTTTTTTACACCTCTTAGGACCTCACTGGGCTTGTTCATTCAGTCCATTTGTTATTTTTATGCACTCTTTGGAACAACTCAGCCCCTTTTCCTATAGCAAGAGACATTCAACATGTGGCACCTGTTGAAAGCATTTGACATGTGACTTCATAGTGACTCTGGAAACATGGAGATGGCTTTCACTTACTGACAGGCACTTATATCTGGAAGCAGTAGGATGCCACCCACTTCTGCTCTCTAGGATTTGATCCCTAGTTTATTAGAAGGTTGATGCTATGATGGTATTTGGATATCTTTATTTAATTTTCTATTTCCTCTCTACCAGAGCATCATTAAGCATATATCTTAAAAAGTTGGTAAGCGTATTTCTCCCTCACAGCTTCCAAGAAACAGACATTTTGAAAAATCAAAAACTTGACTCTGGAGGAAAATGAGCATGTAAATCAAGCAAATGGTAGGCCACTTGAATGCCTATTTGGATCGGGATAAATCTCTGAAGATTCAGAAACATCATTCAGAAAGCTATGAATCAGGACGCCTGGGTGGCTCAGTTGGCTAAGCCTCTGATTTCAACTCAGGTCATGATCTCGTAGTTCATGGGTTCGAGCCCAGTGTCGGGCTCTGTGCTGACAGCTCAGAGCCTGGAGCCTGCTTCAGATTCTGTGTCTCCTTCTTTCTCTGTCCCTCCCCCACTCACACTCGGTCTCTCTCTTTCAAAAACAAACATTAAAAATTTTTTTAAAGAAAGCTATGAATCGACACAATGTGGGCATAATGATCCACTTCATTCTTGTACCATGCTAGGGATTGGCTATTTTTATTGGAGCTGCTAACTAGAGGAATTCAAAGATGCACAGACTGTTTTCAGAAATCTGAAGTCACCTGTTATTGAAGACAATTAAGAAAAATCACTGGATGTGTTTGTGGTGGGGAGTTTGTAGCTTACACTAGGTTGCCTTCCCGGGCGTTCCCAAAGTAAGAGTCTACAATTGTATGAATGGAGTGAGATTCCAGTGGCCTCCAGTCACATGAATCATCACTGTACGCATTTGCTTCAGCTCTGTTCAGCCTAAATGACGGCTTATGACGTGAGCATGGCTGTTGCTGAAGGGACCAAGGTTAACTAACTCCTGTTTCTTCCTACTTACTTTGGCAGAACTTGGTAGATAAATGTAACCCATCCAAAAGCTCTTTTTGTTTTTCTTAATATTTGCCTGAAATGTATTCTTCGTTTGGCTTCCAATTGATCTTCCTCTTTCACTTGCCTCTCCCAGCCTCCTCTGGGGCTTCGTCCCTATCTCCTTGACCTCTGAATGTTGGCAGTGACAGAGCTCAGTCCACAGACCTCTCATTGTGCCTCATGGCTTTAAATAATGTCTTTGATTCTAGTCATTGATGACCGTCACATTTGTATCTTTAACCCAGGCATCTCCAAACTCATATTCAAACGGTATCTTTTCTTAGATGTCTAAGACATAACATGTCCAAAACGGAGTTCCTAATCTTTTCCACAAAACATGATCCTCCACAGTCTTTCCTGGTCTTTCCTGGTAAACAGCAGTCCCATCCTTCTAGTTACTCCAGTGAAAAGACTTGGCATCACTGTTGTTGTTTTTTCAAGATTTTATTTTTAAGTAATCTCTACACCCAACGTGGGACTCGAACCCACCGCCCTGAGATCAGGAGTCTCACGTGCCACTGCCTGAGCCAGACAGGTGCCCCATGACTTGGTATCATTGTTGATACCACCTCATATCCAATCCATTAAAAGTCCAACAAATAGCACCTCTTCCGCCACCACCTGTCTTTTCCAAGGCACCATCATTTCTTATTTGCGTTAATGCCAAAATCTCCCATATTGTCCCCCTTTTCTGCCCTTTCTCTCTTCAGTCTTCTTAAAACACAAGAGCCAGAATGATCCATTGAAAACCTGTCAGATCATGTCCCTACTCTGCTTAAAACTCCAAAGAGTTCCCATCTCATTCAGAACAAAAAAAAAAAAGTCCTCACAATGGTCCTCAAGATTCTATGCAATCTGCTTCCTACTTCCTCTCCCAGGTCTCAGACAACTTACTTGATATAAATTCCCACTTCTCTTTCCCCTGATTACAGACATACTGGTCACCTTGCTATTCCTAGAACATGCAGGCCGTTCCTGTCTCAGACCCTTTGGACTTTTTGTTAGCCTGTCTGGAATTCCCTTCTACCTGATACCTGCTGGTACTCGCCTATACCCTCGTTAGGTCCCTGCTCAAATGCCACCTTCTCAGCGAGGCTTCTGTGACCTTTCTATTTAAAAATGACCCCATCTTTGCCTTTTTTTAAATTCTATAGCACTTGCCACCATCTAATATCCTATTTATTTTACTTTTGTTTATTTTTTGTTTTCCCCAGTAGAATGGAAGCTCCATGAGAGCAAGGATTTTTGTTTGTTTACCATGTGCCTACTACAGGGCCTGGCACATAGTAGGAGCTCAGTAAATATTTGTCAAATGAGTTGCCTGACCCACACATCTAGATACTACCCTTCTCCTCCATATTAAAGGCTTCCGTGATTTCACAAAAGGCACCCACCTCTGGTGGGTCAGAATTCTCAGACATCTTTTAAAATGTACATGATCAACTGCCAGAACCTAAAGTTTTTAGAAAATGGGCCAGATTATGAACTGAAAGCAAAAACAAAACAAGACAAAACAAAAAAACAACATGTATTTAAATACCTTCCCAGCAAAATCTAAGAAGCAGCCCACCAGATTTAGATACCGGGTGCTTGACTCTGCTGCTTTGCAAAGACTGAAAACATAAGGAAGCTCTGGAAATCAGCAAACACCAGTATTTGGCCTTAAACTGATTTAACACACACAAAAATGGCACTGTGCCTTTGGAGACCTGGAATGCAGCATTACAGGTTTTCTCCAAAACAGCTTCATTTATTTAACATTACTCTGACCCTTTAACTTCTAACTTGCTACACAATTAAGCTATTTAAGCCCTCGACTTAGCTCTCTTTGTGCTACAATCTGGGTCTAAGGGAAGCAAAAACAACCCTACACCTTACTGTTTTGCTAAAGTTTATTCTGTCCCATGAAGTTGTTTGCATATGCAAATTTTAGCACCACAGCTGATTACCATACCATTGTATCCCTGAGACTATTTCTATTTTACTCTTTCATTCAGTAAACATTTATTCAGCCTTTACTATGTGTATCAGGCATACAGAGTTAGGTATTGTTTTCCCCTTGCCTGTTTCAAAGCAAAGTTTCTATGTATTGCTGATCCCCTGAAAGTTTGTTACCATAGAAACAAGAGGACAGTCACAATCAAAACTGGCATCGAGTTGCACTGAAAGTATGGAACTGCTTTTGACAGCAATGAAAAACAATCTGAATTCTGTAGTGTTTACATAAATCAAGGTAATAAGCTTGTCTCTCTTGCATGGCCTTTCTTATTTCCCCCAAAACATTGTAAATGGTTTTAGAAGAACACTTTATTTACCTCTTGAAAAGTTAAAAAAAAAAGTTTGATTTAGATTAAAAGGGACAGAATTAACTGGGTTTCATCAATATTTGACTTGGGAAAAACGATGCTAGCCCAAAATAGTAATTTCATGCAATTGAAAGTAATTTACTTTCATATATTTACACAAATGGTTGTTAATTTTGGAAAATTTTTTACTTCTTTTGAAGCTTGCATCTCTAGCCCTTTGTTTATCTTACTTCTATTTTCCCTTTCTATTGCAGATTATTCTCTATAGTGCTAAAAAGGAAAAAAACAAACAAACACTGGATTTAGGGGTAAAAGACCTAAATCTGAGTCTGGATTATTCTATGCAAGATGTGTGGGTTAGGGCAAGCTACTTTGTGAATGTGAGACTCGATTTTCTCAGCTGCAAGATGGGGTGATACTCCTCCAAATTATATTGACGTCTAAACAAGAGAAGTCTTAGGCTGCCTGGTACATAAAAAACAAGGAGATGTGCAGTTGCCATATTAAATTTGTGACATAAAGCAAGATGGTTGCCTTTCCCAGGCTTTCATTTTTCACGCACACAGTGGAGATTAAAAACTTTTAATTTACTGGGACTCCTGGGTGGCTCAGTCCGTTAAGGGTCTGACTCCTGATTTCAGCTCAGGTCGTGATCTCACAGTTCGGTCATTGGTTCCAGCCTGCCCCTCCCCGCCCCCCTCAGGCTCTGCTGACAGCAAGGAGCCTGTTTGAAATCCTCTCTCTCTCCCTCTCTCTCTTCCCTTCCCCGCTCGCCTGTGTGTTAGCTCTCTCTCAAAATAAATAAATAAATTTAAAATCTTTTCATCTACCAAATTCTTAGGATTGTTGAGGGAGTCAAATCCTTATATTTACATTTTTATAATATATAATCCACCTCATTATAACATAGTAGCATTCTATTGTGTCTCCTTTCTTTGCTGCAAACTTTTTTGGTATTTTCAGTTAGTCTTAGTTCTCTTTCAAATCATTCCTCACCTTTCTCTTTACAGACATCTTTACTCATGTCTCTCTCTACTACTATTTTCCTATTTCTCTGTTGTTAACTGTAAAAGTTTAGTGCATTTCTTATATTTTTCCTTATTCTTTATAATCATCATGTATTTATTTCTATTGTGAAAACTTCTGAAAGTCAGAAAAATTAAATCAGATCACCTATCAAACATATTTCTAAGGAAAAGGATAGCAAATGTGGAATTCCATTGGAAAAATTAAAACATAATTTGAAACAGAAGTTGCAAAAGACAGCTCATAAGCCTGTTCCTTTTTACATTTATATATATATGTATATATATATAATATATTCTCTCTCTCTCTGTGTATATATATATATATATATAAAATGTTTATTTATTTTTGAGAGAGAGAGCATGCGCACAGTGGAGGGGCAGAGGGAGACGGAGACAGAGGATCCAAAGCGGGCTCTGTGCTGACAGCAGACAGCCAGATGTGGGGCTCAAACTCACAAACTGTGAGATCATGACCTGAGCTGAAGTCAGATGCTTAACCGAGTGAGCCACGCAGATGCCTCTATATTTTTATATTTTTAATTTGTTAAAATAAACATTCTTCTTGTAAATATCAAAATAATACAAAAAAAGAATAAATATCACCTGCCTCCAACCACCTAGAGATCATTACTATAAGTATTCCAAAGTGTCTTTAATCTCATTGCACTTAAGTATATATGTTAGACATGTATAATTTCACACAAATGGGTTCATATTACATATGATATTTTGCAACCCATTTTTTCATCTAATGTCTTGTTGGGTTAATCCCATGTTCATGTTTATGTCCTGTGTCCTAATATTTGATGATTACATAATTTTTGATGTATAGATGCATTGTGATATAGTCAATTCACCTACAGGTGGACACGGGTTACTCCCTTCTTTTAATTATTACAGACAATGCTGCAGAGAATAATTTGTACATCCAGATCCCTTTAGAACATGGCTAACACATACTTGATGAACCATTTCTTAAATACATTCTAACTTTTACATATTCCTCTGTTTCCAGAAACTAAGGAATTGTTTTTTCTTGTAGAATTCGGACCATGCAACACATTAGCATGAGGTTCAATATTAGTGCTGTTGTAACTACAATTCTCACGTGGAAACTGGAAAAATACAGAGAGACCGTGTTGCTTGACCTGTTAATTTTCACTAATTTAAACATTCCTGCTACATAAATAGTGGCACTTATACAAAAATCTTTCCTTATGTTACAAATCAGTGCAAATAGACTCTCTTTTCAGTTTTCACTTGTCTACCCTATGTCTGCTTTAACTACCTAGTAGGATTATAACTCACAATATTTTAATACCATTAGTCCCTCACTATGGGTGAGAGCTAAACTTTTTAACCCACACAGGACTCAAATCCCTACCTCTAGAAATGTACACTCCTTCAGAAAGAGGATTTTCAAATGACTGGAAAATGTCTAACATGGTGAATATGTTAAGAATTCAGACTGTTCAAGCCAGGGGGATATGAAGGAAATCACAGTTTTCACTGAGATGCTTTGATCTATCATGGCCATGGAAATAGGTACAGAATCCTGATAAAAAAGAAATGTGAAATAATAACGAACAACCACCAGTTTCCTGATCCATCTCCATTTCTAGAGAAAGCAATATAGTGTAAGAGATTTTTGTTTATTTTTTTCTCCTTCAAACCAGTTAATTGTATTTAGTGGAAGGCTATGCATATTCACTCTCAATGACTAATAACTGAACTGTCACATTATACTCGACATTTCTTATCCCCAGAGAATTTTCTCTTTGCCCATAGGGAGATGACAACAAGAAAAATTTCTTCCTCTTGTCAGTGCCTGACTTTTTCTTTTTTTAGCTTAATCCTAAACTCTAAAACAACAATATGACAGGGGGCCACTTGTAAGGGGAGAAATGTCCTGTCTGTCCTTGAACAGGAGCTGAGCGTGACATGTCAGGGTCATGCCAACCTGTACTGATGTCCACAGTTCCACCGGAACAAGATTCTATTCTATTGTTTTACATGAAACAATGTAAAAACTAGCTTCTGGGGTCCATGTGGTTAAATTCACCCACACACTTAAATGTCCATGTTTTTAAAATACCAATTAGGCTGAAGTGGCTTGAAAAATTGCTATGAGCAAGTAGAAGAGGGAAAAAAACATGGTTAACTCCCCATTTTCCATAATTATTTCTTCCCTTCTTTTCCATATAAGTAGATGACATGGCTTTCCAGAACCCCCCCCCCAAAAAAAAACAAGCAAGCTTTTAATCCCTGCTCTGTGTAGTACAAACCTAAATCTGTATAATACTGTGATAAATGTTATAAGATTCATTCATTCATCCAACTGATATTTATCAAGTGTTTAGCTCACACGTGGTAAGTACTATCTAAAGCAGAGTGCAGGCCTCTGCACACAAAACAGGGTCTATGCTTTGCAAAAACTCACAGTATGAGAGATTAAGTCAGTATGATTCAAGGCAATAGATTTTAAATGTCACTTCAGTGCCACAAATCAGTGTAGAGAAGCCAGGAATCACTCCTGGAAAGAGTTGGGAGAAAGCATTTCCGAGAGTATGCCATTTTTACCTGACAGATACTGTAACAAACTCAAGGCTAATGTATCTAAAATAATTTTAAATAGCTTAAAAGGTATCTTAGCAGAATTAAATCTTGAAGTGCTAATCTGGTATTCTGAAAAAGTTAACTAGATAAACAAAATGCATGGCCTGGCATAAGGTAGGTGCTCTACAAATGTTAATGTCTTTCTGGAGGGTTTTTGTTTTTTGGTTGTTTTATTTTGTTTTACTTCCCAGGGCAGTAGTCCTCAAGCTACAGTGGCTACCGGGATCACCTGGAGGGCTTATTAAAACAGAGTGCTAAACTCCATACTCAGTCCCTTATTTGGAAGGTCTGGAGTGGGGCCAAATACGGGCATGTGTAACAAGTTTCCAGGTGATGCTGGTGCTGCTGTTCTGGGGACCTCACCTTCAAGAACCACTGCCCTAGCGAAGAGCTTAGGTGCCACATGCATTTGATTCTGTGACCTTTTTCCATATCAGAGATAAGTCTCCGCTTTTAAAATTGTGCTTTTTTCCTTATGTCTTAAAGAAAATGGGAAATAAAAGTAACACCACTTTATATATAAGACCTGACCCTCGGTAAGCCTGGGCAACAACTTCCCATGTGGAGTAACTTAATCGCTTTCATGCATGCTTTGTGCTCTGGCAAAAGTAAAACAGATTCTGTGCAACATTTACTAAATGCTTCTTCTGTTGTCACTGTGTTAAGCCCCTGAGAACTGGTCTCGTTCCTGAAGGAATTTACAATGTAGTGAGGTGAACAGCCTACCAAAATAGTCCTTAGAGTTCAATGTATTAAGTGCTATGATGGATTATGATAAGACAATATAACCGACAGTACTAAGAGGGGGTGAAAGAGGAAAAAACTCAGGCTAGCGAGGTGGGGAGGAAGTGGATCACAAAGGCTTTCCTAATAAGACGATCCAGGATGCACTGAGTGGTGAAGGATGAACAGCAGTTTTAAAAACAGAAACTGGAAGGGCTTCCCAGGCTGAGGGAACAGCATAGCCCATCAAATGCACTTTGCCTTTCTAGGGGTTCAGAAACACTGTATCACAAAGGTCGTTGTGTGCTTTGCTAATGAATTTGAACCTATGGTAAACATAAGGACATTTTAGAAAGATCATTCTGGCAGCTGCCTATTGGTGGAATTAGCCTGAAGGCTGGATAACTGCTTGGGATATTTTTTGTAGCAATAAAAGTAGAAAAAGTGGGATCTGGAAAAACTAACATGGTGGCAGTGGGGATAAGGGAGACGAGAGCACTAGCACAGATATGAAGGGAGCAGACACTACAGGAATGGGGTCATTATAACAACTGAAAAGTGAATGAGGGAGGAATCCACTAGAACTCCTGTATTTCTGGCTGAGCTGAAAGACCATCATTTACTGACATAAAGAATATTGAAGAAAGAACAGTTCTGGTGGGGACGCTTAAGTTTAAGACAATGAAATTGACATGACTGTCATCCAAGTAGACATGGCCATTTACACAGTTGAATATATGGGCTCAGAGCACAGGAGGAAGGTCATAAAACCCTAGTTCTTAAACGGGGTCACCCAGAAGAGTGGACAGACTGTGGAGATCCATTACAAACCTGGTTATGGATCATATTTTCATTATAGGGAGAGAGGCAGTATCAGGAGTGTCTCTCCATGGCTGGGCTGGCTATTTGCAATGTGCAGTGCATACACTCACATCTATCCTTAAGATGACCTTTTGTTCATTTCTACACTCAGTATATGGAAGTACAAGGAGATATTGTACATTGAAGTCCTTTGTGAACTACAAAGCATTATGTAAAAACGTAAGAGAAGACAGAAGGAGAGGAGAAAGGCGACAACTGGCAAGCTTCTCAGGGCTCAGCCAAAAACCGGGTTGTCCTGGTCCTCAGCCAATCAGACATCCTCCAGTTCCCTTATATGTTTGGCATGAAAGCTTGTTTTTCTTTTTATGGAAGTGCCATACCTGTGGCTCACCTGCGTCTTTGCTGACCTATCGGTTCAGACCATCTAGAACTGGCAGCCTGAATTACTGCAGCACTCTAAAGCCCTATTGCTGAGAGAGGAGCAGCTGTCTCACGTACCTCTCCATGCAGAGGATGTGTCGTAACTCACAGCACGTCTGTGTCCCTGGAGGAACTAGGCACTTAATAATGGGGTTTTCTGCATCTCAAAAAAAAAAAAAAAGTCATAGAGAAAATGGTAACTGCAAGAGCTCATTTCCCTTATTTGAGTGAGTGCTTTATCAAAAATCATATATTATTTGTGCTGTTTTACCCTGAGATCAGTTCAAGACCAAATGAACCTGTCATGTATAACATATATTTATAAATAGATCCATATAGAGACAGAGCTCTACACAGCCATTAACAGACACATACAATCATTCTTTCATTGCAAATGTGAACTGTCATGCTATTTCACCAAGTTCAGACACAGGTCGTGAGCTTTCAAACCAATTTTGGAAAGAAGACACTGTATTAGTTGGTAGGTAGAGTAAAAAGAAAACAGAAAATTGAGTACACATGCCACTTTAACTGGTCTTATATTTCTCATGGAAAGGGGGCGATAGCCTAGAATTCTTTAATTTTTTTCAACAACACTTTCAAAGTATGCAATGAATTGCCAGTAATTCCCCCCACCTAAACTCATAGTAATTTGTTTCTTGCCAAGTGAAAAACTACAAATCTTGAAAGTGCTATGAAATTCCTTCTTTCTCCAGACTCGCACAATGCCCAGATTCATTTCTATTTTTCTTGCTTCTGTTTTTACTCTTCTGGTTACTTTGTCCCACTTATACATCCTCTATTTTTCAGTTCCTTCCTGGGAGGTCAGGGATGATTTCATGGAATTATGGAAATCTGCAGCTGAAAGGGATCTTAGTACATCAGCAATATTCCTGACAGATGGTCAAGCCAGTCTGGGCTTGAACCCTCCTTGCGATGGAGAATTCTAATCTCACACCAAGCTATTTCATTACTTAAAGATCACCATACAATGCCCAGGGCACTGCTCTATTTACAACACAATCTAGAACATTATACTGGGTCTTAATGACCAATGGAGTGGCAGCTAAATGCCCCTTCCCTCTGGTGTAATTTAATCTGTTAGTTGGTTAACTGATCTACATAATTATTATTCTGTGGTATAAACCTCTCTCATTTAGCACATACACTTCCCACTCTCAACTGTGAGCTCCCAGAGGGAGTTTTATCTTTATCTTTACTTCTGTACCCCCATACCTATCATACCTTGGATATATTATAAGAATTTAGTAGATTAGTTTACTTCTCAGACGAAGGAATTCAAGTTTGCAATGGTAGTTCCCAACGTGAGTACTATCTAAGAAATAACGATATTCAAATGAAAATTAGTTATCCTTACCATGTGAAGCTTCCGAAACCATGCACACTTAGGAATTTCGTTTTAAAATAAATTACAAAACTGAACTCTCAACATGGTTATCACTGGGTGTGATATTCAAAATACTTAACAACCCAAAGGAAGATGGTGGGAGCCGTACCCCCACAAGCAGCCACGTGAGGATAATTCCAGAGGAGTGTCAGGCAACAGAGGACAGTCACCCTGAGGCCGGGTTGGGAGAGGGCAGGTGGTAGATGAGACACTGAGTATTTGTCCAAAGACTGCCAGTGTTGCTGTCAAGGGTGCATATTTGTGCCGGGGTCCAGATCTATTCTGGCTGGGGGAGGAGAAGCTGGGCGGCGCCTCAGAGGGCTGGCTGGGCTAGACCCCAGTGGTAATCACCCAGGACTCCCTGGGGTCTGGGATGACATGCTGGTGGGGAAGCACCAGTTAGGGGAAAAGCAGCAACGGTTTTTACCCATGTTTATCAACTGACTCAGCAACCCTGTTACCAAAAATGTTAAAATCTGCCTTTGATGTTTTGGAATATCATTAAGCTTTGCAGTGAAGTAGAGTGGATCCCCAGTTTCAGACCTTTTGATCTGAACCAACTACCACCACAACAAAACAAATTAGAATTTAAAAGGAAAGAATGGTGGTGTATGTGTTTGGATTGGGGAGTGACCATTATGAAGGCAGTCTTGGCTCAGGAAGAGGGTTCTCAGCAGAATTCTGTTAACTCAAGCCATCGGAGTGGGTTTAAATTATTTTTTCAATTGGAAAATTGGTTTCAAATACAACTTTTCAAGGATGTATCTCCTGGGTAGAACAAAGTATATTGGTGTCCACCCTCACAGGCCAAGCCAGGTCTTCAAAATCAAAGCAGAATTGAAGATTGCATCCATTTTCCTGATTTGTGACTTTTTTGTTTTTAAACCTCCTTCTGCTTACATTACTCTATATTAATGTTAAATTAAAAGATATATTCTGCTTGAAATATTCAATTGCATTACATAGGAAAAAGCGAATCTTCTTGGTTCAAATAAGACAGAAAATTCTGTTTTGACAATATAGCCTAGGTCACATATCATCTTCCTACAATCTGTAATCATATTGAATTTTATAATTCAAATCTGAATGAACTCAAAAATTTTATACTACACTTCAGAGGTAACTGTAACATCCTTCATGAATTAGTAAATAACCTTCAAAAACTGGAATGTGAACTGTCATCCCTCCCTTCTCCCCTCCCCTTCTTACTTCAACCTTAAAGTATACACTTGCAAAATTTCTTCCTCTTATATTCTCCTTTAAAGGCCAGTTTCTAGCAGACAATTCAACTAAGTGCTGTATTTTTCCATATATGATGCCAGGGAATAGAAACAAGTGAGATAGTTTCTTATATGATATAATTTTTTCCACTAAAAGCTCAGGAAAGCAGGAACCAATCCATCAACAAGAGCAAACAAAAGATTGTGTAATCCACAAACTTTAACTTTTGATCACTTATAAAACAGAAAGCTAAATAAGTCATAAACTAAAGAGATGATAACTGTCAAGGTGTAGATCTTTTTCTTCTCGGTTCACTGTGAAATTATTCAGCCTTGTACTCTCTATTGGCTTTGCTGTCCAACACCAAATTCACAATTATGGTTTTCCTTATCTATTTTAATCTCGCATCAGTTTTTAAACCAGAATTTAAGTAGGGGCATTCATTTTCCAGCACATTTTTTGGTAGATGTATGAGTTTAATATTATTTTTTATGATGTCTACCAGAGAACTTAACATGAGTAATGGAAAGATGCCCTATACCAGGAAAAATAAAATGCAAGGACTGAGTGCTATAATCTTCATTTTCTCCAAGGTGAAAATTAACACTAATGAGTAACTTCTTTTGTTCTAAAAGAACTAAAAACTATTGAGTTTGAGTCTCTAGATGGAGAAGTCATTAATAATACGAGAAATGTGATTGAAGCCCACCATTTAAGAAGCTAGAAGAGGCACATGTTAACTTGGGAACCTACTAAACCAACCAACACTAGTCCTCTATGTCCCAAAGTTCAGTTGGATTCAACAGTCACCAATCATTCTTGATTGAACTATTGTACATTAGTGATTTATTCTTGCTTTCTTTAACATTTTCAGTCTTCTTCTCTACTTGCTCACTTATCTGTGCCTATAAATGTATTCATTATTCTAACCTAAAACAAAAATAAGATTCTGATCTCTACCTCTCTTCCTGAAGACTACTTTCTTCTTTACACCGTCAAAATCTTTGAGAGTTTTTTACAAATTTGGTCTCCACTGCCCCATCTCCCACTAACCTATAATTATCTTCCATTCTCAAAAGTTGACTGCACGTACCTGTCACTTTGTCCTCTAGATGGTCACATATGTCCTTCTAAATATCAAACTTTTCTTTCTGTCCGCATCCTCTTACATCTCCCTGTAGCATTTGATACTATATAATATTACTTTCATTCTTTTTTTTTAATGTTTAATTATTTTTGAGAGACAGAGAGACAGAGGGTGAGCAAGGGAGGGGCAGAGAGAGAGGGAGACACAGAATCCAAAGCAGGCTCCAGGCTCTGAGCTCTCAGCACAGAGCCTGACATAGGCCTGGAATCCATGAACCACAAGTTCATGAGCTGAGCCGAAGTTGGATGCTTAACCAACTGAGCCACCCAGGTGCCCCAACATTACCTTCATTCTTAAGATTCCTTTCTCCTTTGCCTACTAGCTGAAAAGAAAACGATTTCTCTATTCATACCCTCAAAATGTAGGCAATTCCTAATGCATACCACTTTCAGTCTATCTACTTGGCAAGATTTTCCACCCCCCATAAATTTCACCCTCAAAAGCACGCGTGTAGCTTTTAAGTTGCTGTCCTTGGATATGAAACTTTTCCAGAGGCCTGGATCCATATTTTAACCCCTCAACAAATGTTTCCACCTGGCTATTTCACCTGCTAATACCTCTAACTCCACATATTCCAAATCAAACATCTCTCCATCTTTAGCCTGCTTTTCTTCCTGCTCTTGCCACTTCTTTTAATGGTTTTACCTTTCCAGATGAGTAATGGTTTCTTCTCTTGGTCCTCAACACTGAACTGATAAGCGATTTTCCAAATGTGAGATTTGGAAACATTACAGTGAATCTAACAGTGAATCTGCATGCTTTCTTATGATTCTTCTGGGCTGTGGGGGCCAACACCAGTCTGATGGTGCTAAAGTACCCATGACACCACTTCATTCAGCTTCAGAACAGCCTTTGAGCTCTGATAATGTAGGACTAAAAGTCTGCTCTCCATGCAGCTTAGTTTTCTAGGAAGAGCAATCCCCACAGTGGTGGGATTGATGAAAGAATGACATGAGTTTGGATCAATGTCTTACCTTCCTTGAAAAAATCTCCCTGGATACTTTTTTCAGTTACCCTAACTCATCACTATATAGTAATAATCAACATTTACTCAGAACCTGTAAAGTGTCAGGCTTTGTCTAAGCACTTTAAAATATTTCCTCTGTTAATCCTCATCACTAGCTTAACGAAGTGCCCATTCATTGATGACTGAATGATGATGTACATTGCTGCATGGAGTGGTGCAGTGCACCGCCTATGCAGCCTATCTCTTGGCCCTGATAATGCCCATTTTACAAATTAAAATACTCAGCCACAGAGAGGTTAAGGAGCTTGTCCAAAGTCACACAGCTATAAAGCCTGTATCAAGCAAGGATTGAAACCACATAAACCAACATTCTGACATCTATTTCTCTGTTGCTTAACCAATATACTAAACTACCTCAGCTCATATATATCTTGTAGTGCATATCACAAATATTTGCTTTTCTGCTTGTCTCCTCACTGAGAATTTGAATCCCACTAGGGGAAGAAGGGATATAGTTCCATTCACTCATTCATTCGTTCTTAGAGAGAAAGAGTGCATGACCACACACAAGCAAGCTCATGAGCGGAGGAGGAACAGAGACAAAGAGAGAAAGAGAATCCCAAGCAGGCTCCATACTGTCAGTGCAGAGCCCAGTGCAATGTGGGACTCGATCTCATGAACCATGAGATCATGACCTGAGCTGAAATCAAGAGTCAGACGCTTAGGTGACTAAGCCACCCAGGTGCCGCAAAGAGATAGAATTTCTTAAACTGTTACTCTTAGTATATAAGTATATAAAAAGGGTCTAGAAACTGTGATATAGAGGGCATTGAATAAATTGTAGCTAATATTCATTTTTATCATTCTTATTACAGGTTTACCACAAAGCAAATTATAAATTAATATTTGTTGAATAAATGACTACACTAATTCCACAGTGTATCAAAATGAATATACCTATGACCCAGTCTCATGAAAAATATGTGTCAAGAATGGTAAATAATTTTTGTTCCATATAAGCTTTCTAATCAATCTCTGGGACAAAAATTCAGCCATTCCAATGTGGAACTAAACAATTTAAACATATTTTTACATGGTCAATGTATCAGTGATTTCACTGTGGCCCCCAAATTCTGCAGTCATGGATAGTTGTGCACTCCAGAGCCACAAAAAAGAAAAGAAAAAAAGAAGAAGAAGAAAGAAACAGCGAATTCACTGGAGAGTGCAGTCTAATGGACTCTTCCAGGGATGAAAATGAATTGACTTAAATGGAGATATTGTACAAAGGTAACAGCAGTTAGCACTTATCAGATCAGAGATAAGAAAGATGTTAACTGAGCTCACAAGAATAAAGATTGTTGTCATCAGGTATTTTCATAAAGAGACCCCCAGACAACCGGTTTTTATAAGAGTGTTACACCATGAGAGAAAGTGGAAAGCAATAGCTCTCTCAAATGTATTTGATTAGCAACATCTGCTAAAATTCTCTAACAAATGACCATAGTCAGAAATATATATGTCCTAAAGAGAAACTGTTGGTAGCTAAGAGGCCCTTTGGGGAAAATTCATCTGATGAAAACCCTCTGGAGGATGTAAGGGGATTATGTGAATGCATATGTCTGCTTCTATCCTTGGATAGGATAAATTTTTTAAAGCAAAACAAAGTTCAACATGTGATGCCTTTCTAATGGCCAGTGCCTTACCAGTGATCTTTCAACTACAACTGACAACCTAAGGCAAAAATATTCTAAGAAACTTTGATTTCACATAAAGGTATTAGAGAAATATCTATTTTGGGGTTTGTCCTATGTTTTTTAGTTTAAAACATTTCTAACAGTATAGTTATTTCAAATGCAATATTTATTTTATTTTTTTAATGTTTATTTGTTTTTCAGAGAGAGAGCGTGACCCAGGGGAGGGGCAGAGAGAGAGGGAGACACTGAATCCGAGGCAGGCTCCAGGCTCCAAGCTATCAGCATAGAGGCCAAAGCAGGGCTCAAACTCACGAACTGTGAGATCATGACCTGAGCTGAAGTTGGCGCTTAACCAACTGAGCCACCTAGGCACCCCTGTAATATTTATTTTAGAATCAAAACATATAGGACTGGAACAGTCTTAACACTTAATCTAGTAAAAGCAGATTATTTTATAGTAACTGAACTATAAAGCAGGGTCATTAAATACTCAAAGCCCTCTTAGTAAGTGGAAGAATTAAGCATTGATGTTACTTTTAAATGTTCTTGCCATTATAATACTATTCTTCTGATACATTTTATATATATATATTTATTTATATTTATGTATATTTGTAATACACATGTTGTTGTGGTTATTTTATTGTTTAATTCCATGTTAGAAGATTAAATGGCTAAAAAGTTAAGGAAAAACCAATCCTGTATTTTAGTACTTACAGAGAATACATGAAAGGAATGGCTATCATTAATGCATTTGCTTGCAGTTTTGGTGGAAGTGAGACACTGAATCCCAAAAGGGCCCCACATGAACTCTGAGACTAAGTGGAATAGTATCCTTTTTTACTATGTCGCTGAAATATTTACATTGGGTGTTATAAATCTGAATGACACATCTTGGAAACCACCTGAAAACCACAGGAAATTTTCTATCCCTCTTTAATATATGGAAATAGTTGATGGTAAAAAAAAAAAAAAAAAAAAGAAAGAAAGAAAGAAAGAAAAAGAAAAAGAATTCAGAGTTCAGAGCGAATCTCAGTATCTTTTAACGTGATCAGGATACCGTTACTTGCGGCTGAATATCTACTGTTTTGCAGATTATGTCAGTTGGACACCATGTAGAACAAGGTATAAAACAGATAAGCACCTTTTCCAATTGACCTGTACAGTGAAAATCAAACCACTAAGAAGCAAATGGTAATACCATGATTATTCACGTAATATCAAGTCTAATTTCTCATCAACCTCCAATGTGAATTTAAACTATGAGGCTGGTAAACATGTAGCATATAAATACTTGGGTATTATGAATTTAAATTAGCTTTAATGATTTACAGAAAGTTTGGCAAAACTCAAAAGCTTTTCATACTATACATGTAAATGAAAGTCTTTATGAAAGGATGATACCTAAACACAGAATCAAAATTTTTTTTACGTGTGTATCTGTTTATTTTGAGAGAGAGAGAGAGAGAGAGAGAATGAGTGTGAGTGAGCACACGAGCAGGGGAGGGGCAGAGAGAGAGGGAGAGCACTTTTATAGGACTAGACGGGTTAGACGAAATTAACTGGAATATATTGATTCTTCATGTCAAGGAATAGATCCTTGTACTTACATTGCCTAGGATCTTAGTAGGCACTTCATAAATGTCTGCATAATTCCATATAACTCACATGTGAATGAATGAATAAATCATTTGTAGTTGCTGACAGGTTTGAAATATAGAATCCAGACTTTTTAATATATCCATAAATGTAACCCTCTTGACATCAGACTTTTCCTAAAAGCTGGCTATGCTTATAGTCATGTAGTCATTAAACACCTTCCTCTGGGTATTTATTTAAATTAATAGAAATGCACAAACCTAGCTAAGCTGCGACAGCTTTGAAGGAACTGTAGAATATGAAGTATAGGTAGAACAGGGTAATATGGCTAGATTTATTTTTCAGAGCACTTTTTTTATTCAGACTCATGTACTTACTTGGTGTGTCTAACATTCTCAGTGAACTAGGAATATACATCGTATATTCAAAGGGGATAAAACTTCCTTTCTTTGATCATTTTGAAGTATTTTTTATCATTTAATGTCCCTTTTCTTATGAAAACTATTACTTAAGACTTGGGAGGAGACTGGGCATAAATCCCAACTAAATTAATAAGTGGAATCAGGGAAAAAGGTCCTCTAACCTTCCTCACTTTTCTGAAACTCATAGTGTATTTTTATTCCTTTTTTAACCTTCAGCAGAGAATGAACATCGAGTCCTCTCCAACCACCTCTTCTTGATGGCTGATGTCCATCTTGTCCTATAAAATAATGGGGAAATGTTGGTACTTTGGGAAATATCTTACACCCTGGGGGTACTTAATGGCCTTTATTCTCCCCCAAAGCTTCTCTGGCTCTCAGGTAATAAGTTGAACTCTAGGGTAGATGCAGTTACTCTCAGCCCAGTAGAGTTCCATTTGATTTACCACTCTAGTGCACAAAATGGTACCCTGGTGGCTTGAAAGAGACAGTGGGGAGAATGTGGCTCATTAAATAGTACTTGATGCTGCTGCTACTACTAATGTTAGTGCTGCTGCCAAAATAACTGTGTTGCTTCCATTCTGCTTCTTGTATGAGACTAAGAAGAAGCACAGTTTGTCCCCACAGACAGTCAATTGCCAGGCAAGCCCAATGGGAGTGAGGCTGACTTGTGAGACAACCAAGATTTTAAAAGCCTCATGTGCTCCACGTAGCCTGAACTACACTCTACCTCCTTAATCCACAAATGCATTATAAATCCTCACAAATCCTAATGAGAAATTGTTCCATGTAAGTAAATTTTTAGATATTTGATATCTACCCTTGAAGTGCCAACTTTCCTTACCTTTTCCTTACTTTCACAAAGGTGGAGACCTTTGTGAAATGGTCTTGTATACTGTCTACTTTCTTAAAGAATATCTTAACCGTAATAAAATCCATGTCTAAAAAACATAGAACCACCATGGTTAACAATAATTATTGTACCGTTGCTGTAAAATGCCGAAGCCCCCGAAGTTCACATGTAACGTCTCTGGCTATTGGACCTTTCCGTTTTGTTTTATTTTGCTTTTTATTATTGTTCCAACTCTTTCCATCCTAACAGTCTTGTCACTTTTTGCTGAGGTGGTTGTATCATAGTGTACTTTTTGTAGGTGAATTCATCTAATTTCTTTTATTTTTTTTAATGTTTATTTATTTTTGAGAGAGAGAGGAACAGAGTGTAAGCAGGAGAGGGGCATGGAGAGAGGGAGACACAGGATCTGAAGCAGGCTGCAGGCTCTGAGCTGTCAGCACAGAGCCTGATGCAGGGCTCGAACTCACAAACTACAAGATCATGACCAGAGCCAAAGTCAGACGTTTAACTGAATGAGACAGTCAGGTGCCCCAAAGTCATCTAATTTCTGAAGGCAAGAAAACATGGAATACAAATTTGTCAGATAAGTAAGGACTTAGACAATAGAAGTGGGTTTTCTGATAACCTTGTGGCTGGCATCTATATGAGTTCCTCATAAGCTTACTGGCTGTTTCTTAGCTACATTCCATATTGTTGAGGTTTTAGGAAACATAATGTCCAGATAAGTGAGATCTTAGCTCATGTGACTTAAAAATCTGCTTTGAGTATATCATCTTTCCCTTTCATTTTACAGTTTTCATTTTCACTTTTATTGGTATTATTTTACTGAAGGCCTCCTTTTAGAAGCAGATATTTAACATTTATGTCTGCCTCTGTCTCTTGTGTAGCTAGATCTAGATCTGTGTGTGTGTGTGTGTGTGTGTGTGTGTGTGTGTGATATTTGTATATTTGCATATGCATTTGTATGTATTGTGTGGGGGCATCGGGGGAACGTCAGCTTTTTATTCAGAAAATACTGCTGCTAACCACGGTCTCTTTGAAGGGTGTGGTGTGTCTGTCATTGTAAAAGGCAATTACTAGCTATTATGATCTTTACCTTCTGGATGGATATCACCTTTGCAATTCTGGGATGGCTAGCTTTCTCTTGCCATAGATCTGTGTGCCAAAGCATATCTTTAGGCAGCATGTGAGTCTCTCTCTTAAAATTTATATATTAGGAAAAATAAGCTGCTTAGGAACTTTAGGAATACCTGAGCACTAAAGTCGTCTCACCACTTCGTGAATGCACAGAACAAATTACCTCCTTCTCATATTGTTACCACACACCATTTTAATCCTGTAGCACAAAACTGTTGCTGTCACCCTTGGATGGAACTCAGCTAATTTAGTTCCTTCCTCTTCCAGCTGATCATATTTACTGTTGAATAAGGCAGCATATGATGGAATTGGTCCAATGTAAAAAATTGGCTTTATCACGGAATCGTAAAATTTTAGCACTCCGAGGGGCCTTAAAAATAACACTTTGGGTAGCAAGAATATGGAAATTCCATAAAAAGAAGACATTTCTGTGGAGGAAAGGAAATGAATTTTTATCTACTGAATGTTCACTATGTACTGGGCACTGGACTAAATGCTATCCTTTTTTTTTTTAATTGATTTAATCCTAGCAACAATCATATACAGTAGATATTATTATCCCATTTAGTAGATAAGAAAACTGAGACCAGGAAGAGTTCATCCATTTTGCCCAAGTCTATAATTATTAAATAGAGCAGTCATTATGTAAACTTAGGTTTGTTTGACTCTGATGGCCAAGCTCTTTCCACTGCCGTACTCCACCATGCCTCTCCTATGTAGAAATTTCCTTTTACATCTGTTGCCAAGAACTGATTTAGCTGGGTTAGTCATTCCCAGCAACATTTTAAGACTAGCCTGTCCCTTTGCAGTAACAACCCAATCTTTTTCTATTCATCTGTTCTTTTCAGTGGACTAATATATGACTATCATGATAGCAGGCAAATTCATAAATAAATCTGTTCTTCTCACAGCACAGTGTGAGTTTACAAAAATAGTATATAAAGTGGAGAAATGGGGATCAGAGTCTAGCTGTCTCACAGGAGGTAGCTCCAAACTACAAAGGGGACATCCCTGGGTCAATTCAAGTTAGAGACAAGACATCCAATATATGACTAGATCTTTATTTGTGGATTTTCTGGTTTACGTTAGATTTTTTCCCAACCTACACTGCTTTCAAATAAAACGTAAAAATTTATCACATACACTATACTTGAAAGCTTATCCATAACTTAGTATATGGACATTAATTTTTTTTAATTTTGAGTATTTCTTTTTTATTTTTATTTTTTAAGGATATGGACACTTTTTAAGCAACAGCTATAAAGTCATATGCAACCATATTTTCCTTTAAAAGAATCTCTAATGCAAATGGACATGATGTTGCTTTTGTAATCTCCCAACTATCCACATTTGTACTATGAAAGCATCCATAATCAAAGTTTCTGCCCAGCTCACTGAAAGTGTTACATATACTAAAAATCTGGAGCATGTCCATTGTAATCCACTTATTCAGTGTAAGTGTGAGCCTGTGGCAGAGAATAAAAACAACCCCCCCCCCAAAAAAAAACACTGTAATCATATCATATAAAATTATGTTATATCTTTGAAACCATTCAGCAGAGTGAATAATTTTCCTCAGTCTCTCATATGCTGAAAGGGAGTAAGGGCACAGGGTTGCATTTTTGGTCATCTGAAGCATGTTAAATCATACAACTTTTTTTGATGCACATTAAGATAATAACTATAAAAATGTCAAATGCTTTACTAAAAAGAGCAAGTTCGAAGCATAGCAAACTAAAAGGAAATAGCAATAGCAAAAACAGCAGAACTTCAACCTTTAAGATCCAAGTGGTAGGGACCCTCAAAAATGTCAGGCTGAAAAAATTAGACACAGCCTACAGCCCACAGGAACTTTACGCAGAACAATAATCATTTCGATAGCATGCCATTCTCGTGTGGCAGCCCAATGTGAGGAAGTTAAAGTGAAACCGTCACATCTGAATAGACTAGTCAGTGTTTCAAATAAAGTTGAAAATATTGCCAATTTCGTATATGGAGCAGAGAAGCAAACTATAGAAAGATCCAGTGAATTCTAAATGGCCCAAACACCCAGAGTCGAGCAGTCTAAGTGGATTGGCCAAATACTTTCTTAGCTCTTTATTTAACCTTGGCTGTTCCAGCAAGAGCTGACTGTCCAGTTGCAGCTAGAAAATACATGCCAAATGCCCAAAGTTCAGAAATTAATCTGGAGGAAGACCAGTGAATTTTAAGTATTATTTTCAGCACTAGCTTAGTTTTCGTCTTTAAACGGTTCTTCAAAAGACTGATATGTTCGTTCTTTATTATCCTTGCCCCAAAGCAGTTCTGTCCCCTAGAAAGAAGTACATCATAAGGGAAACTTACACAATGCCAAGCTCAAATGTTTTTCTTTTGCAAACAATGCCAGCTCATTACAAACAGCTGAGACTGTGAATTTTCTCTCCTTTGGAACAAGGATGTTCTCTTATCAAACATAACCAATGTAAGAAAACATTTACTGTTTTTTTTTTTTTTAATGCACATCAATTAGTTCTGAAGATGTGGTTGCTCATAACACCAAAGCCACATGATAAATTTGGGGTGAAAAAAAAAGAAACAAATAATCCTTTTGTGAAATTTTGCACATTTTCATTAGTCGTGGTCAAAGAACCTGCACTTTTTTTTTTAAGTTTATTTATTTATTTTTGAGAGAGAGAGAGAGAGAGAGAGAGTCCACTGGCAAAAGAATATGAGTGGGGGAGGGCAGAAAGATAGGGAAGAGAGAGAATCTCAAGTAGGCTCCATGCTGTCAGCACAGAGCCCCACATGGGGCTCAATCTCAGGAACCATGAGATCATGACGTAAGCTGAAATCAAAAGTCAGATGCTCAGCTGACTGAGCCACCCAGGTGACCCCAAATGATCAACATCTTATTAGAAGCACCTTCTGTATGAATTTTTATAGGGAGAACTGCAAGGAATTCCAAAGGAAAGCGATGACAGAGATCACTAGTCTTCAGGAGCTCACCATTTATTCAGAGGTACAGCAAACAAATACTGCACAAGTGAAGACTTTTAACTTCATGTAGTTCTCATACAATTGTGATAAGAATGGAATCTCTTCCAGAATAAATGAAGAGAAAGCATTAATTGAACTCTTACCATGTGTTTGGGACCAGGCTTTATCCTTTACCTCCATTTTATCATTGAAGAACATGAGGCTCAGAGGCTAAGAAAATCGCCGTCACAAAGCTAGTAAATGACAGCATGATATTTGGGAACCCAGGCTGTCTGAGTCCCAGGCTTTGTATATTTAACCACCAAGAAAATATACTCAGAAGTGAGTATACTTATATGAATTTTAAATATATACAAATATACACCAATTTATATATACAAATTTGTATAAACAAATATATACAAATTAATTTTGTTCCCTTCGGCCAAGACTGAATTCAGTAAAATGACCACAGCATGATCGTAAGGGCATATTTAGGAATTTCTCCTGGATATAGAAACACATTTTCACATGATCTCGTCCGCTAAAATTTAGTCAGATACTCCACCAAAACTGAGGTAACACCAGGTGAATGAAAGCCCTATTTAGTTTGGAATTAACTTTGAAATATGCAAATTTAATTTCTATTACTAATTCACTTTTGCAATGGTCAGAATTTTTCTGAAAACATTGATATTTTAAGAGAGTTTGAAAGGGTAATAGAAAAACCACAGGTGAATAAACTTTCAATAAAAACAGAGACGGTTAGGATTAAAATGCTTTACTATATTTAGAAACAAAAATGAATTGACATTTTTCAAATTCATTTGTAAGCCCAGATTCACACCAAATACATTCAAAACTGCTTCCTGCATGCCTAAGTGAGATGAGCTGTAAATAGAATTCAATGCACACTAAGATATGCTGCTGAAGGCCTAAGAATTCTAGAAATATAAGCCCTGAGAACTAAATGCCTATCATCTGGAATCTGTTTTATTCCAAGACCCTCAGAAGCCTATGTTATTACTTAACCTGGCGGCACAATAGTAATTTAAATGTGCAGTCATGTTATTTGATAAAATCCCAACTGAGTATTAAACTATATTGTGGTTCCATCAAATTACCACTGTTCTGCTGCTGAAACACACACATACACGAACACACACACACGAACATACATGTATCATAGGGCTGTTTGATGGTGATATTAAAAATAAACTCTAAAGCAGCAGCTTCAATACTAATACTCAAGTATATTGCTAATCATTCATCTGTAACACATTCTTCTTTTTAGCCTCTGTATCCCTAAAATAGTGGCTTTCAAATTGTTTTGACTATAGCCTACAGCAAGAAATACATTTTAGATCATACCCAGAACACACACACACGCAAACACACACACACAATTAGAACAAATTTCAGAAAGTCGTACTCTTGCTATAGGCAGTATTAATTTCATTTTTTTAAATGTTGGTTGTAACTCACTGATTTGATTTCTTGACCAACTAATGGGTCATGGCCAACAAGTTCAAAACTGCCATCCTAAAGTGCCTGACAGGTAAAAAGTCCATGGTGAAATATAGAATGAGAATAAGAAAAAGAAGGAGAGTTCCAAGTTATATTTAAAATATGTAGAATTATGAGCCTAGCTAACTGTTACACATCTCAATGGCCAAAGGGAAAAGAACTCTTTGGGTTGGTAGCTAAGAAAGTATTCGAGATATTTGAATTGGCCCTTGAATGAAAGAGGACAAATGTAACCCACTGGACAGATGGGAAAACTGAAGCAAAAGAGGATAAACACTTCATTTGCTTCTCTCTTAGTGTCTAGTGGAATCCTCACATGGACTGAATCCTTATTGTGGTGCCCAGGCAACACTGTCAAACTTTTCTACAACTAAGAGCAATGAGTCTTGTCCACCCATCTGCACACATATCAGGCTCTATGAGCTTATTTGGCAAAAGCATCCTTGATGTCAACTACCACTGCAGCATGGGAAAGCCTGAGGCTGGGCCAGGACTCACGCTGAGATGGCGAGTTGAAATCAACGAAAACACTTTCCAGAGTGAGGCTTCCAAGGCTTTCTTAGAACACCTTTTCCTTGCAAATTTTAAATATTTGAGACTCTAATTAAAGCAGACATGTGGACCTATATTTCTGACCATTCCTTTTTTTTTGAAAGATTCATAGAACATATTTCAAACATACATGAAATAAAGAGAATAGTAAAATAAACCCCCATATTCCTATAGCCAGATTCAACAGTTATCAAGATTTTGCCACAGTGTGATTAATGTTCTATGTTGTTGGTGGTGGGGAAGTATTTTAAAGCAAATCCAAGGCATAATTTTACCCCTTACTTACTCACCATGCATCTCTAAAAATATATTTTCTTTATATAATTACGATGTCATTATTATACTTAAAAATTAAGTATCATCTGGTGTCCTCTAAAATACAGCCATATTCAAATAAACCAGACTGTCTCAAAGATTGTTTTGTATTAATTAGTTTCCTAAAATCAAGCTCTGAACAAGGTCTGCACATCCCATTTGGTTAGCACATATCTTATGTGTATATAGTCTAGAGCAGCACTGCCCCTTCGATCCCCATCTTAACTTATTATATACATTTGGCTTACAGAAGAAATCAGATAAATGTTCCTATAAAATGTCCCACATTCAGATTTATCGGTTTACTTCCTCAAGGATCATTTAACTTACCCTCTATCTCCATATTGCCCTCAAAGTAGAATTTAACTTTAAATGCTTGATTAGATTCCAGCTCAACTTTTTGTTGTGGCAAGAATATCTCATGAGTTGTGCTGTTTCTATTGTATACTATGTCCAGAAGCACACAAATGTTAGGATGTCCCACTGTCTGTGAAGCTCTAATTGATCAGTGAATTCAGGTGGTGATAGCTTGATCCAGCCATTGGAAAATTCTCTGTCACTATTTGATTTAATGCTTTAATTAATTCACTGATGATTTTTGTTTGAATCAATTACACAAGGGTTTGCAAAATGGCGGTTTTGTAATTCTTCTCCCTATTTATAGTAATAAGCTAAAAAAAAACTTCTGTAGAAAACTTCCTTCTCAACTAAATTGTTTGGATACTCAGAAATATAGTTACTAAAGGAAAGCCAGGACACATGCTTAGGTCTTTCTCTTGAATTGCCAATTTCCAGATTAATAATTTGGAAAACAATGCATTTTTTTGCTTTGTTTCATTTTAAACATATGGATTTTTGTGTATTCAGTGTGTTTCAAATAATTGTAATCATCATTATTCTTGATAACCTAATTGTTGCATCTTTAGCCATGTCCCTTCACATTGGTGTCTGTGTCCATTTAATAAGACTTCATTAGTCTTTGATGTCTTCCTTGCCTACTAGTAACATAAGATGACCCATGTGCATCTTATATATTTTTGGTTATATTTCTGGAAGGGCTCCTTCTTCCAAAAAGCTCTGATACCTTTCAGTGAAAAAGTCCTGATTCCTTTCAGTGAAAAATGATAACCACAATTTTGGCATTAGGATAGTGGATAGTAATTAACCATAATTATGCATTTGGCATAATTCACTGTATAGAATTATGGTTTTGGAAAAAATCATGAGTTCCAATTCATATGTAACACTACAGGATTTTCTGATTTTTAAACAAATTTTTTAAATGTTTATTTTTGAGAGACACAGAGACAGAGTGTGAGCAGGGGAGGGGCAGAGAGAGAGACACACACAGAATCCGAAGCAGGCTCCAGGCTCTGAGCTGTCAGCACAGAGCCCAATGCAGGGCTCGAACTCACGAACCGCGAGCTCATGACGCGAGCCGAAGTCAGCTGCTTAACCGACTGAGTCACCCAGGCGCCCCAAGGATTTTCTGATTTGATGTTGGGCTGAAAACATGGTTCCAAAGAATATTAGCATAAGTATTTTCTCTATCTTACAATATCTGTAAATAGTTTCAAAATAATAACAATGTTACTACCAAAATACAAGTGTTGAATAAAATTCAAGATTTCTCTGAAACTTTTGATTTTGGACTGTATTCCACTATGAATGTCATTTGAAATATTTCTCTTCTCGGTTAACCATTTTCTTTTAAAAATGATAAAGAACACTTTTCAGTTCTTAAAATTGCAAAGCTTATCACCAATGAAATTACAGCAGCTATAGCTCTGGTCAAAATTGTAGCCCAAATGATCAAAAAATGCTTCATTAATTCCCATTAAAGGAGAAACAGTGATATGACCTTGCCTCTAGCATCTGGGATATCAAAAGAACAAGTTTATGCTGACCAGTTATTCATTCTATACATGGTATAGTGTAATATTAACTTCTTCTTACTGTTCTTACCTTTTCACAATCTATGTTGAGCACAGCAGAGCATTAATGAGAAAGTTCACAGAGTATGCACTCAGTGCAGGAAAAAAAACAATACTAATGGTAAATCGGTACCTATAACAGGAACAGATTTTTTTCAGTGTATTTATTTACTATAGAAAGCAACTCCTACAAGTTTTACATATAGTCCATCAACCTGTTTTTTTTTTTTGTCTTCATCATCCTAAAATCTAAACACTTTATAAAAAATATTTTTGGTATGCCAATTATGTTTTGTATAATGGAGGCAAATACAAAAGTTAAAACACAAGTTTAAGTTTCTTTTTAAGTGCACTTATGGATTTTCTGTTCCTTAATTTTTAAAGATTAACTTTGAAGATAATCCTACCCCTTGCTCTAAATCTCACCTTTCACCTATCATCTCTACCCCACCTTCATCTTCTTATAGCTTTCCCAATTTCCCAGAAACCTACTATACCCAGGAAATACAAATATTTCAGTTTTTTGCCTCCCAGGTCTGTATGATCATGTTGAAAGCAACACAACTTTCTGCAATACTTCCATCTTGGCAGCTACGTGATGTAAGGACATCTTTTGCTTCAATTAATAAATAGTATACTACATATTCTGATACGGTAAAAGCAAAAATGAAAATTTTTATACAAGCCAAGTGGTTATAACAATATAGAGAAAGTTCTCTGAAGAGAACAGTGAAGGCGGTAAGGCTAAGGTTTTAGGAGGAGGATGCTGGTAACTGATAATATGAAGTTCTGGAGGAGTAGGAATGAGCTGAGATAAAGGTTAGCCTTGACGGGAAGATCATCCCTCCCTAGGAGACTGGAGGAATGTGTAAACACAGGGGTAGGTATTCTCTGTTGGGAGGGCGTTGAAAAGTTGTGGAGTTGAGTTGATGGTCTATTTTCTCTGTGAGCTGTATGAAGCAAGGCCATTTGCTAAGAATATTGCGAATGGATAAGAGAAGAAAATGAAGCAGCTAAAGAACTAATGAGTTTCTGTTATGTATTAGTCATTGCGATAGGCTACGTATCTATAGCTATATAAAATATTTATGTTATATGTTATATGCATGTTTTATTACATACACATAATTATTATTTCATCAAAAGATTTGTAACAAGAATAAAGTTGACATTAATATCCTGATTTTGCAGAAGAGGAAAGTATGGTTTGGAGAAGTTTGATGTCTGCCCAAATTCACAAAGTGGTAGAGCCAGAATGGGAACTCACCCTGCCTTACTCTAATCGTAAGTCCTGAGAGAAATGAAAGAATGGCAACAACTTAAAAGAGCATAGATTGTCATTGATAGGTCCCGCTAAGATCAGAAACCATATATTAATAAGAGCACAAAAGTACGGCCAGTCATCAGGAAGCAGCTTTCAAGATGAATCTGGAGTTGAGAGGTCTGCATGATCGATGAACCTGGTAGATGCTGCCAGCGCCTCATCCATATATTCTTGGTACCACCCTTACTGGGTATGCTGACAGCTTCATAACATAAGCAGCTTAAGACTCTCTGCCTTGGGCCTTTCTCTAGCTTTGTAAGCAAGCTTGGCCCTCAGACAAAAGGGAAGCAAGGAATTTAGGGAAGAAGTTCCTCTGGAAGGACACTCAGCCTGTGGATCATGCATGTTGGTGGAGAAATACCCTATCTGCCTCACGTCTGGTAGAAGGGTGATTCGGAGACATGTTCCTGGTCAGACTGAGCCCTAGCTGTCCACGTCAGCAACCTGCTTCTTACCACACCCTGCAGTGGCTTCCTTCCCTTCTCTGTCTCACTTGCCCATGCCTTAACATGTACTTTCAGAATCACCTCTTGAATAAGCTACCTGCGCTCAATCCCTCAGGGTCCACTTCTAGAGAGTCAAAAACCAAACCAATGACAAATGGGATAAAGAAGTGAAGAAATTGAAAGGTGCTGATGAGAGAGTAGTAATTCCAGTGGCCAACTGTGAGACTCAGATTGGGTAAAACAAGAACAGAAGTCAAGGGGATATGCAGAGTTAGAAACAGCCGAGAGGTCAAGAGAGTTGAGGGCTTCATAAGGAAGAGCAGGAGGCTTAGTGAGAATGGGGAAATTGGGAAGGTGGAAGTAGATAAGAGTATAATATCTGGGTTTGAGGTTTCCCTGGTAGGACAGTTTGAGGTAATGACAAGGTCAAGGGTGAGGCCATGGGAATCGGTTTTCGACGCAGCTGAGGTGAACGTTAATTAAACTAGAGGTCATGAAGCTAAAAGTTGGAGTGTTCAAAATGTTTCCTTCGGGAATGTTGAAATCTGCTGGGATGATGGCAGGACCTGGGAAGAAGAGAAGACTAGCCAGCTGTCAAAGAGTGGAAGTCACCTGGATATAGGCAGACAGCCATGAGAAATCATGTTAAAGTCAATAAAACTAAGTGGTGCAAATTTTAAAGGAGGAGGGAGAGGCTGAAGGAGGTGGTATGCAACTGACACAATGCTGACACCACTTCCTAATGGTTTTGAGGTACTCTGGGCTTCACTGTCTTTTACCTGAAAGGAATAAAAGGAAGTAAATGTTCTTAGGGGAGAACCGGTTTCACTGAAGGCTTGAAGGGTTTTTGTTTTGTTTTAACAGTGGAAAAGAATTTTCAATGTGCACAGTGGAAAGAGCTAGAAGGGAAGTCAGCAAAAGGAAGATAAGTGTTGGAAGCAAGGGAGGATCCCTGCATTGGATGACATCATAAGAGAATTTATGACTTTGGAGACAGACCCCAGAGTTAGGCCCTGGATCTGCTATTGACTCTGGGATCTTGGTCATATTACCTAAACTGATATGCCTCCATTTCCTCACCTTTACTATAGGAATAGTTGCCTCGTAAAATTGATTTGAGGATTAAATGTAAAATGCTTAGTTTTACTTCCGGCTCACAGTCAGCATGTAATAAATGTTAGGTTTTTTTTCTAATGAGAACTTTAAAGATTCACTCTTAGCAACTTTCTAACTTGCAACATAATATTATTGGCTACAGTCACCATATTGTACACGATGTCCCTATGACTTATTTTATAACTGGAAGTACCTCTTGACCCCCTTCATACATTTCACCCACCCTGCAACCCCCCTACCCTCTGGCAACACCCAATCTGTTCTCTGTACCTAGTCATTTTGTTTGTTAGTTTTGTTTTTTAGATTCTACATATAATTGAAGTCATATAGTATTTGTCTTTTTTCTGTCCAACTTATTTTCTTTCACCCTCAGGGGGTAAAATGTCACAAATGGCAAGATTTCATTCTTATTTATGGCTGAGTAATATTCCATGGCATATACATACCACATCTTCTCTATCTATTCTTCCACTGATAGACACATAAATGGATTGTTTTTGTATTTAAGCTATAGTATATAATGCTGCAATAAGCGCAGAAGTGCATGTATCTTTTTAAATTAGTGTTTCCACATTCTTCAGATAACCTAGAAACGGAATTGCTGGATCATATGGTAGTTTTATTTTTAATTTTCTAAGGAATCTCCATACTGTTTCCCATAGTGGCTCAACAAATTTATACCTGACCAACAGTGCACAAGGGCTCCCTTTTCGCCACATTTTTGCCAATATTTGTGATTTCTTGTCTTTTTGATAGTAGCCATTCTGGTAAGTGAAAGGTGATATCTCACTGTGGTTTTGATTTGCATTTCTCTCTTGATTAGTAATGTTGAGCATCTTTTCACGTGTCTCTTGGCCATCTTATGTTTTTTCTGCAGAAACATCTATTTAGATCCCCTGACCATTTTAAAAATTGGATTGTTTGATTTTTTTGTTATTGAGGTGTGTGCATTTTTTATATATTTTAGATATTAATCCCTTATCAGATATACAATTTGCAAATATCTCCTCTCACTCAGTAAGTAGGTTGCCTTTTCACTTTGTGGATGCTTTCCTTTGTTATGCAGAAGCTTTTTAATTTGATGCAGTCCCACTTGCTTATTTTTATTTTGTTGCCCTTGCTTTCGGAGTCAGATCCAAAAAATCATCACCAAGACTTATGCCAATGAGTTCACCACCTATGTTTTCTTCCAGAAGTTTTATGGTTTCAGTTGTTACATTCAAGGCTTTAATCTACTTTGAGTTAATTCTTGTGCATGGTATAAGGTACTAGTCTAATTTTATTCTATTGTATCTTGCTGTCCAGTTTACCCAACACCATTTATTAAAGAGACTGGCCTTTTTCCATTGTATATTCTTGGCTCCTTTGTCATAAATTAATTGACCATATATGCATAGGTTTATTTCTAGGTTCTATATTGTGTTCTACTAATCAATATGTTTGTTTTTAATGCCAATACCATATGTTTTGATTACCATGGCTTTGGAGTATAGTTGGAAGTCAGGGAGTATTATGCCTCTAGCCTTGTTCTTCTTCCTCAAGATTGCTTTGGCTATTCAGTATCTTTTGTGGTTCCATACAAATTTTAGGATTGTTGCTTCTATTTCTGTGAAAAATGCCATCAGAATTTTGATAGGGATTGCACTGAATCTATAGATTGCTTTGAGTAATATGGACATTTTTATATTTAAATATGTTTTATTATAATGAGCTGCATGGTTTCGAACAACTCCTTTGGTACAAAAGATTTTAATACCAATTGATTGTGGATCCCAGGTATTGTGAGGATCCACATCTTCTACGTCTGACCAGCAAAAACTGTACACACACACATACAGACATCAGTCTAAAACAAATTTATTCTCCCAGAAATTAAAAATTCTGAATCTATGCCAGATCTTCTGTCATTAGGGCCAGGATTAGAGGGAGGCACAGAATTTAAGATACACTCAATGAGTACATGACTTGAGAATGAGTGCATCCTCAATTTTTGCACCCTTTGTGCCTCTCTTGCCTCACTCTGGTCCTAGCCCTGTCAGCAACTCCATTTAAACTACTAGATCAGTAGTTAAACAGTAGAACTGTTTCACATACAGACCCTGATCAAGCCGATCAATTGTAGTCCACGGACATGTGGTAAAAGCACAGTGACTATTTTGCTACCATGTAGATGGCCCATGACTAATTGGCATAAACAAATATATTTCTCAGAGCTCTTCCCTAGAGTTTATATATACTAACAGGTTCCTATCTTATATAATACATATTTTAACCATTCTAAATTAAAGTATATATGTCATGATCGATTGCATCTTAATAAGTCCAAACTTAGGAGAATTAATCAACTACTTCATGAATTGTGCCTCTTGGACTCATCCTCAGATAATATATTCAGGTGTTGACACTTTTACTTATACAAATTAACAGCGCTGGCAAAGAAAATCTAAATTGAACCATAATTCACACATTTTACAATCATTATCACCTGCCACTATACATAACTTAGTTGTTGCCTTTTGGCTACAATATAAACATTGGAGAGCTATTGCAACCTCATTCTTTACATCTTTTAGCCTTTATGTGAATTTAATATGCACTTTTTTTGCATGTGTTAGTCATTGTGCAAAGTCCTTTCTCATGTGCTACTTCATTTAATCCTCATCAAAGCCCCATCAGGTATTTCCATTTATTAAGATATTAAGAAACTGTTACTTAGTTCAACGTTAAAAACACGGATTTGTTTCCATGCTATGTTGCTTCATATGATCAGTATGTGCAATAATATAATGGGAAATGTTTCTACCACTATCCACATTGACTTTCTAAGACATACATTATGTTGACTGAAGTTCACTGATTTTAAAAGTATAGGAATGTTTAGATTATACAGAGAAGAGGAAAAATCTCCCGCCATGTACGGTACATCTGTTGAACTGACCTCCTCCGCATCTATTCCCTCTTCTTTGTGTATGTTAACCCTGTATTTCCTCCAGGGAAGCCACCCTTCCTTCTGCATCTCATCTGGATGCGTTTGTTGGTCATGGTGCCCTCTTCTCCTGGTCACAAAATGGGGATATGATCCAAGACTGACCAAAGAAACTCTCATTCCCCGGAGGTTGGGGACAATGACCCAGAAGCCAGGTGGAGCTGATTCTCCTCCTCCGAGGTACCCTACAGACAAGATTTTCCAGTTCCTGCCACCTGGAACCTCAGAGCTGCCCTGATTTCTTCCCTTCCCAAGGTTTGGTTTTTCAGACACTTTGTACATTATACAAACAACCGCATGTCCTTCTAGTCAATTATCATATTGGTTCAATTAGCCCAAGTCTGTGTTTGTTGCTTGCAACCAAAAAATATGTATGGATACACACCATCTTAATACTTCCATTAAAATTTATATGTATTACTCTCCAGGATTTTTTGCATTCATATTTTTACATAGGTAAAATTCACTTAACTTGGTTCCTATTTTACATATGGGTATTTCCAAGGGTTTTAATTATTATTATGAACATTCCTACAATGATTATTTTCACGAATATGGCTTTTTCCATATTTTGGATTCTTTCCTCTGAGAGATTCCCAGAAGTGAAATTACTGAGTCAAAGGGCACAGATATTATTATGGCTCTTGAAAGATATTGCCAAAATGCTTTCTAAAAGGGCTCTGCCAATTTATAATGAATTCAAGGGCCCATTTTTATCAAACTTCCGGTCAATGTTGACCATCGATGTAGTTTTGACATTTTGCAGCCAATGTTTTCTATATTTACCTTGAAACGGGGGAGCATATGATTCACACATTCTCTAGGAAAGATAACAATTTCTATTCAGGCACCCTCAATTATTTCCTCAAATAGAGGTATATTCTTTAACTTTTATATAAGTATCACACAATTTACCAATATAGAAATTACTCCAGTGCCAAAATATAAGGAATCTCAAGGTACAATTGATACTGTTTCCTTTGCTAATCTTGCTAGAATTATAGTTACCTCCATCATAAAATAGCAATTTCTCCCTAAGGAACAGACTACAGAGTAAGGAGCCAGTAGGAACCATATTTCCATGAGTTCTGATATAAGTATATACTAATACAAAAGACTGAGGAGACAGCCCTTCAAACAATTCCTTTCAGGGCACCTAAGAATTTTTAAATAAAGGGAAGTAAAGGGGTCTATTTTCCTTTTCTCTTTTGAACTATTTCCATGCCAAGGGTATACTTTGCAATAATGACTAGATGACGGGCCTTTGAACAAGACAGGCTGAGTACAAAAGACAAAATATGGGTCCTGTAAGAACAGATCCAAGAAAATTAGCCCTAAAAGGACACAGATTAACACTAAGTAAGACATACTGCCCAAGCTGCCCTTGGTACCCAGAAAAGGGCAGAGTTTTTCTCAATGACTGCTGGGTTTGCCCTCATCTCTAGAGCTAACTCCTTCCCTATCCCACTTAGCTTCTGACCCAGGTGTCTGAGAAAGTAAAGAAAAAATCATAAGAACTGCTGCTGTGGTCGGCCAATCCCACAAGCAAATAACTTATTGTGCAATTGCTGTGTGCAAGGAAATGGGTGCCAGGACCCAGAATAGTCCTCAATCCCCATCAGTGTGTGCACCACTTTCCCCAAGTCAGGTCCTTTGATCCTTATAAGACCCACCCATTCCAGTCCTTTGAATCTTTGGTAGCTTCTTTGGCCCTAGTTCTCGCAAGTCAGTTCCAAGCCTTTCTTTATCACAGAGTCCCAATTCTGAGGAAAGGAGGTAGATACTGGCTCTGTTGTGCCATGGAGAAAAGGTTCACTCTCTCACCTCATAGAATGAGAAGTCAGGCTGGCTGCTGCTGCTGCTGCTTCTTCTTCTTCTTGTTCTTTTTTTTTTTTTTAAGTTTATTTATTTTGAGAGAGAGACAGTGTGAGTTGGGGAGGGCTAGAGAGTGAGAGAGGGAAAGAGAATCCCAAGCAGGCTCCACACTGCCAGCACATAGCCTGATGTGGGGCTGGAACTCACTAACTGTGGAGACCTGAGCTAACCTAACATGGTCAGACCATGACCTGAGCTGAAGTCAAGAGTCAGTCACTGAACCAGCTGAGCCACCCAGGTGACCCAAGGCTGGCTTCTACCACAGTTACACTTCCAGTAACAAGCCTAGAATCCCCCAGACATTGGAGTCCACAACATTTTTAAGAATTTTTACAAAATCTAGATCATCCTTTTACATATGGCATCTACTTCAAAAGTCCTTAATGCTTCCTATTAGCCCTAATTTCCTTAATAACCTTTTATAGATCTGTGAGTGATTAATATATTCATAAAAACTTTTCTTGGAAAAGGCAGAGGAGCTATGGAGACCTGAATAGCTAACTGTGTATAGTTCTCCAAAAACATAGCCCAGATCACAATGAAACTATACCACAGTCGTCTGGGATGAAGGACTCATTCAAAAAGAAAAGGTTCAATATATCTATGCCATGTTCTGTTCTTACAATGTTATGCAATTCATGTTTCTATTCAAGGAGCTACAGACTCAATCACGTTTTGAAAATTCCAAAGTCCCAGAAAGCTGCAATTCCTTTGATGGAGAATAGCATTCTTAATTATTATTATTAGGCCAAGGAATTCTCACTTTTGGTGAAAGAATTGGTCAGTCTATTTGTAACACATTCTTAATGCAAAAACAGGGTGCTGGTTTTGTTTTTTTAAAACCACTCATCCATTTTTTTAGCAACTTTCAAATTTAAGTGAAATATTTTAAAATTAAAGATACTGCATTTTAAAAGAGTAAGGGAATGGCCAAACAATGAAGACTGTAAAAAAATCAGTAGTTGCCATGGGTTAGGAAGGAGAGGAGGATGACAGGTGGAGCACAGAGGATTTTTAGGGCAGTAAAACTATTCTGCATGACACTATAGTGGTAGACATATGCCATTATATGTTTGTCAAAAGCCATAAAGTGTACCATACCAAGAGTGAACCCTAGTATAAACTATGGACCTCAGGTGATAATGAGGTGTCAATGTGGGTTCATTAATTGTAACAAATGTACCATTCTGGTAGGGGATGTTGATGGTGTGGAAAGACACACGTGTGTGGGATCAGACAGTATATGGGATATCTCTCTACCTTCCCCTCAATTTTGCAGTGAACCTAAAAGTGCTCAAAAAAATAAAGTGTATTTAAAAGATCATGTTGATGTTGATGATGACGATGATGATGAAGATGGTCGTGGTGGTGGTACAGGATGTATCCTACATTAACATACATATGAAACTATGATACGGAAAACTTCTGGGGGGAACGTCTCATCAGTTCCCTAATTCCCAAAGGCCAAAGTTACCATTTGAGTCATCTAGTACACAAAGAAAATTTGTTTCTATGTTAGAAAGAAATTTTCCGCAACTTATATGATTAACTATTCTGAATGTCACCATGACTTGGAAAGATAGTAACTGAAAATTAAGGCAGATGAAAACACCTGCCTCTATGTAAAATATGTCTCATTAAGGTCAAACTGAGTGAAAAATAAATAGCTAATCTGGCAACTAAATAAAACTACAAAGCAACAAACCCAAGTATAAGCACTCTGAAAAGTGTTTCCAAAAGATAAGATAAAAACACTCCTGGAAAATGGACATTAAAAAAAAAAGGCATGCTATGAAGACAAATCATCTTCTGCTCAAATCATATGCTTTATTTGTCCACCTAATAAAGGCTTTAATCTTGAAAATTGAATATTTAAAATGGATTATATGCATCTTTTACTCTAATATTTTAACATATGAAAAATACCTTTCTCCCTGTTATGCCATAAGACATAGCTGCTTCATCTGTCTGCAACAGATATATTTCTTCCAAGTCTCTCAATGAAAATCTATTCAGGAAACACGGACCACTTTAGTTGGGAATTTGTGGTCACTGCACAGACCCAGGCCCGCAATACCGAATGAAGAAGAGTTAACATGTTGACATCTGTTTTAGGCTAAAAATGGAAATTGTGAAGTTGTTCTCTCTTCTTCCAAGAGTTCTCTGGAATGGATCAAGCAGCTTCAAAAGCCTTGGCACCGAGGGAACTTCTAGGCAATGTCTACACAGCACAAAATGAAATGGAGACTTGGCATCTTCCTAAAGAATTGGGGCTGCGACATAAAAAGGGGCCATAGCCAGCCTTTCGGGGCCCGAAAGGCCAAAATCATTCACAAAGCTCCAGATTCTTCCTCTATGTGGATCTAGATATCAACTTCTCACCCAACCCCCACAAAAACTGCGTGTCTTCTGAAGGCTAGACAATGACTAAGCATTTAGGCTGGGCTTAGTGCTGTGCTGGGCACTTGGGGTACAAGTGGCTGAATCTCTCAGATAAGTGAGGCAAAGCAGTGTCTGGAGTCTGAAGTTAAAAGTAACCTTCCCAATCTTTCCCCCCCTTTTTTTTTTCACACCAAATCAACTCAGCCTGTGTAGTTTTGCAGTTCTTGAGGCAGAGTCAAGGTGAACGATCATTTGCGGGCAGAGCTGTTATTTGAGAACACTCCATTCTTTACAAGGGGTCTTTCTATGTAAAGCAGGAGCATTTTTGTTTTGCCTTTTAGTTGGGGTGAGCGAGGAGACTTGACTTGTTTTTCCTCCAAAGTTCAAAGACCATACCCAGAGACTTAGCAAAACGCTGGGTTTGTTGATCAGTTCCAAGTTGAAATAAAGCATAATGTGAATACTCAGCGCTCTATCTTTCCCTGATTAAAGTGCTCCTGCCCTTTGAATTGCTACACAGGATACTGTTCTGTAAGGCTCACTCACAGGGCTGTAATAAGTCACAACGGCTTGGCGCCTCGCCCGACAAAACACAAAGTCTCCTGAAGTCTTGAGCTTTCCCATGGCAACATCACAGTCATCAACACAGCAAACAATTGCTCCAATCCCTACTCCCGTTCCCCCTTTCTAACAGCACAGGATATCATCGCAGCCGGCCTTCTAGAACTGTGCTAATTATCATCTATGGAAGGAGAGAAGGCCCGAGATCAAGTTGCCTTCGGTGCAGAACTTAAAATGAGATCAAAGGCAGGATAACTACGGGAGCATAGGGAAGTTTTACTTATACTTTTCTTGAAAGGAAAAGAGAGAAGCTGTATGTAAAGTATATTCCTTAAGGATTAATGTGCCTTGTTGCCCTGATTACCAAGGGGCTCTGGCTCACCCACAACCTTCATACAAAACCCCCATTCACGTTGGCCCCGGGCTCTCTCCACAGCAGCGAGGGGCGGTGGGGGGGGGGGGGAGATGCCATCTTAAAGCTGCAGCTCCGACACATTCCTGAAACTGCGAAACTGGAACTGTTTTCAAACCTCAGCTGCTTTCTCCAGTGGATGCTCATTCTGCTCATCCGGGAAGGCCGCTGCCTAAACAGGAGAGCAGGGTGGCAGCTCCCTACAGAGGATAAAAGCATCGCCACCTCCTTTATAACCACCTCTTTTCAGATTCAAATAACATCCTTGGGGGTGACAGTCTCTTCTCATCAAAAGTGTCTGGGCTCCCACAAATCCCCCACAAGGATAATCTCTCCTTGTGTATGAATTTGATTTTCAGTCCACGGATGGCCCGTGAGAGTTCAGGAGCAGAACGAATACCAAACCCAAGGGATGAATGGTCTATGACTCATGGGTGGATATCACTTTCTTGGGGGGAAAGTCCCCTTATAGGAAGAGAGTCCTAGCTTCATGCAGCTCTAAATGCTGATTGTTCTACTCTGAATTACAGGGAAGGCTACACGTGCTCGTGGAAGATTTTACAATTCTAGACTCAAACCTTACCCAGTGCGATAGATTATATTGGGGATTGCTCCCAACCTCAGAATAAGAATCAAAATTTCAGAAGAAGCTTCATTTCAGCACAGCTACAATCTGGAGGGTTAGTTCATGAAATAAAGAATATAAAATACTAATGACAAAGTATGGGAGTAATTATACCAAGATATTTAAATGATATCCTAAACCAGGAGTGGGGGAAAAAATGCAGTGATTTGCTAAACAACAGCAGAATTCCAAAATGTGACTGAAGTTTTGTTTTGTTTTGTTTTTTGTTTGTTTGTTTTTTTTACATACATATGGGTGACTGCTGTGTCATTCAGGACTCTGTTTAAATGCCAGCCCATGAAATCTATTGTAGTGACAATTTAAATAATTATAGTATTGCTGTAAGTTCTGGTACGAGCTTTTCACTTACTACATACTTAATTATGTTTTATTCTCTATTATCTACTCATCTCCAAACTCCACAGTGTATTATGCTGTAATTTTTATCAGCAAGAAACCTATCATAGACATAAAGTATTGAGGTATGGATCAGGGTTGTTCTATCACTCCAAAGTGTACTTCCCAAAATTATCTCCATGGCTAATTCCTACTCTTTTATGTCTCAGCTTAAGTCTAAAGAAAGTTGGGCTCTGTGGTCAAAAAAGTACCTGCTACTCTAGTATTTTTTTACTCAACCTCTCTTTTAGAATCTCAAGTCCTTGAAGTCAGGGATCATGTACCTAACGTGGTATCTTGGACAGAATACATATTGAGTCAGTATTTGTTGAATGAATGAATGTACTATTTTCTGTTCTACACACTCCTGTCCAAATGTAAAAATGCTGCAACATAAAGAAATAAAATAGAACAAAAATAATTCATTGGTTAAGCTCAGGAAAATATAGAGCTAAAAGTGAGGGAAAGAAATACAACCAAGTGTCGTTGGTGGAGTTAGCTGGCATCAGTAAGTCTTGAAATTTTTGGATGAATGTTTTTAGGTTTTCGGAGAGAATGAACTCCCACTGAAATGAGTAATCCATTGTGTCTGACATCATACTGAGATCTGGAATGCTATTGTATTTTACTGTGAAATGCTTAACAATGCATTCACACTCAGAGGCCAAAGTTTCAAATTGCCCTTCAGTTTAACCCTATAGACGTGCTTTCGTAGAAAGACTCTGTAACTGCATTATTTAAGTTTACCATACATTTATTCTGCTCATAATTATGAGTGATTTGTTCTCACCTACAACCATGGAATCTGTACAAAGAACTGCATTTGACCCCGTACCAAGATTACTGAGACGATCTGGATGCTGCTACTGATGGTATCTAATCACTGCTAAGACCATCACTACACCTTCTCACTTAATCCTCACACCAGTCCTGTTAGGCAGGTTCTATTACATCACCACTTGATAGAGGGGGAATTAAAGCCTTAGAACAAAATCATTTCCCTCAATTTGTTCAGTTAACAAATGGTACAGCTTGGATTCCAATGTCCCAGGTTTGCAGTATTATATTTTACCTCCCAAAAGGATGATTTTCAAGACTCTGAAGTTTCCCAAATTTATATGATGACAAATAGGGAGAATACTTGCTTCTTGCTGTTTTAAAAACTAATGTCACATTTGGAGCCAAGAAGTCATAACAAGGGTTCAGAGTATGTTGTGATTCTGTCTACTCTAGACATACAGAGAACTGATATGCAAAGGGGACGTGCAAAGAAGACGTGCAAAGGAGATATGCAAATCCAGAGAAAATAGCCAAAACTATTATTGTTGTGCCAGAAGTACGAACGTTTTTGTTTTTCTTTTAAAACTAATCTAAAAATCAGGATGTGGAAAGTCGGAGTCACTTAGAAGTGATAAAAATAAAAATATTGAAAGAGCCTTTTAGATTCATTTTGTTTAAGAATTCATCAGGATTTCCACCATATCATCACCATTATTAGCTTGGGGGTAACTAGAGTGTGTCAAATTGCAAACCAGACCTGAAACTGCCAGAAGCATGAAATCCCAGGAATCGTCTTTCATGCTATTGCACACGAGTTCAAAAATTTCAGCACACGGAAGAAAAACAAACATTTGATCTCTGTTCATAAAGCATGGCTTCTTGGATATGTTCTCTAAAAAACAAATTATGAAAGTGAGAAACGTGTAAATCTTTTCTCCCTAGTCCTTAGGCTGGCAATCTTATGGTATCAGCAATTATAAGACCCTTTCTCCTACGTAACAGGAAGGACTGACCTAAAGAGTCTTGACTCTGGTTTGACTCTTTGGTCTTCCAGAGTCAATCCAAACCAAGTCACCATACCTCCCTGAGCCTATGTCCACAAGTGTATAAAGAAGAAATGTCTTCTGATTCCACAGAGTTGTTGTAAGGATCAAATGAGAAACTGCTTTATAAACTGTAACTTGCAATGCAAATGTGTGGAAGGCTTATAACACATATTTTCCAACATCATTTATGCAAATGTAGATGAGTTCATTTACATATAGCCAGAAAAACAGCAATAAAGAGCCAAAGAAGCATGGAACAATAGTAGTGACTAACATTTATGGAGTTCCAACTATGTCTAAACACTAGGCTAAGCACTTTCCATGTATTCTCTCATTTAAATATCACAATAGCCCTTTATGTTATTATTTCACTTTATATCTAAGGACACTGTAGCTCAGAGAGGTTAGGTAATTTGTTCAAGAGTCCAAGCAAAAGGAAGGGTAGAAACTCACATCCATATCTGAATAGCTCTTTACTACTCTACTACATTTCACTATGTTTATTTATGTTGGTTAGGAGTTTAAGAAATCATATAATCCCACTTCTGGCATGCAGGATAATGACAAATGAAATAGAAGAAGCTGAAGAGTGAGAAGAACTGGAAGACGCTAGATAGATAGTCCCAACACACTGCAATTCTTCTTTATGAAGCCGTCAGAAATCCTTATTATCTAAGACATTTCTGCAAAGCATCTTATAAAATCACATTGTGATTTCTGGAATATCTCCAACCTTGATCCTTAATCATCCCTAAGGTGGGAGTCTACATACGACTTGCAAGATTCTTCCCTTGGGGATGGTGGTGGTGGTAGCAAGGGGACACCACCCTGAGGTTGCTGCAGACTGCTAGAGACTTTGGAACCTGGACAGGATTCTCAGGGCTGAGGCCAGCACAGACATCTCTTCTTGATTTTCTAAGTACTATGCTAGAGTTCAAAATCTAGTCTTACATGTAAAGACGGCACTGTAAGAAAATGCATGTCACATTGTACACAGCCTACTTACAGGCTTTTGGGATTCACCTTGCTTACAAGAGGGGGACTATCTCTATGACATTGAGTTTCACACTTTGAGCTGGGCAATTGCAAGTTGTCTACATTTGCTTTTCTAAATGACTTTTTCCCCAGAGCCTTCTTATGCTTTTTATTAGGAGGCCTTTATTTTTTTTGCCATTGGTATAGTATTTGATTTTCAGAGCAAAGGTATTCTTCCTTGCTGGGATAGTAATGATAAAAAGAAGGCTCAGACACCAGATAAAGGCATATGTAACTAAAATGAAGGAATGACCTGTGTTTCTCGACCAAGTTCATCATCTCACAAAGGAAAAGTTCAAAGCAAATAATAGACTGTTTTAGGCCAAATCCTGCAGGGTATTTTCTTTTTCAATTACCCAATGAGAATCCAGAAATGTGGGTTTTTTGTGTACAAGAAGTGGTTGCAATTCAACATTAGGACCTTAAAACATCACCGGATTCATCTTTAAGACTGATTTATTGGAGAAAGCACTAACCATGGCAGGCCCCAAGAGTTCGCCCCAGAAGATGTACAATACGTGTTTCAAAATTTAGTCTCTTCCAACTAAGTAGGCAAATTTGAACAACAGTTGCTAAACTACACACTACAATGAATTTCCCTAACGGAGATCATAAGGGAGGGAGCTGAAGGTTATACTTGGGCCAGCTACGTTTTTTTATTGTAGTAAAATACCTGTAGCATAAAATTTACCATTTTAACCATTTTTAAGAGTACAGCTCCGTGGCATTAAGTACATTCACCCTGTTGTAGCACTATCGCAGTGCCCATCCATCTCCAGGCAGAGGCCATCTCCTTTTCCATATTGCAAAAATTAGTCCTTGGGTGCTTCCCCATCAGGAGTTAATTTTAGCTGGTTGGCTACTCCATTGTGGCCCAGAAATAAATAGCTTAGTTGTATTAGAATCTGAAATAGTCCATCCTCTTATTAAATACCATGCTCTATGATTCTTGGGTTCTATAAAGTCACATCTCTTCTTTCATTAGAAGAGCAACTATATTCTTCATTTCCCCCCAAAGTTACAGAGGTAGCATTGGACAAAATAATAATTTTGAAGATAGTAAGTACTTGGATGTGTTAGCACTTTGCTGAATATTCTACGTGAATCAACTCAGTAGGTGTTGCAACAACGAATCATCATTATCATTGCTATTTTACATGTGAGGGAAACTGAGATCCAGAGGTAGATAAACTGTCATGGTCCCACAAGGAGCAAGGTGTAGAGCTCCGGTTCATACCCCGAACATCCTGACTCCTGAGACCAACAATCTAAGTGCTTCACAAGGCAGGTTTCTAGCAGCATTGCTGGCACTTGGGAAGTGGGTTAGAAATGCACATGCGCAGGTCCCACTCAGGACCTGCCATGTCAGAAGTGCAGGGTGGAGGAGGGCAGTGGTCAGTGGTCTAAGAAGCCTCCCAGAGGATTTGGGGGGCTCACTAAAGTTTATAAGCCATAGGTCTAACCACTGCCTCACTGCATTTCCTTTTTTCGAGGTCAAGTGCCACTGAATGTTTTGCCACAGGAGGTCTCCATCTCAGTGCCCCACCTAAGCCTAGCCTCCCAGAAATTGCCCCATTCTTCAAACCGACTTCTCTCCTTCCTCTTTTCAAGTCTGCCTTTGTCCCATTAAAAACTCCTCTCTCCTGCCACTGGTTTCTGCTACTATTTAATAGAAAAGCAATCCTAATACATCCTATTAGGCATTGGTACATTCATTCATTCAATAAATACATACAGAGCCCCATAATATTTTAGGTGTTTTTAGGAAGAGATCTAGATATTTTGGATACATTCATGAATAAAGGACAAAAATACCTGGCCTCATGCAGGGTCTCATAAGTTACTGAAAATGCAGGTATTTGGGCCCTATGCCAGAAATGTAGATTTTCAAGGATCGAGATAGGACCCTAGGACCTGCTACTAAACAGTCCAGGTGATTCTGATGCCTGAATCAGGCAATCTGTATATCGTGAAAACATGCTCTGAAATACTTTGATTAGGAGCACACGGCAATTCACCCAGTTTTTCTTTTTCTTTTTTTTTTAATTTGCTTGTTTTCTTGCCACCGTGGGATCTTTGGGGACAGCAGGGTGTGGGGGGGTGGATATGAAAAGGAAAGGAAAAAAGCTTGAGGGAAACTGAAGCAGAGCTTTAGCAAGAAAGAAAACTTTAGAAAGAAAGAAAGAGAAAGGAAGGAAAGAAAGAGAGAGAGAGAGAAGAAAGAAAGAAAGAAAGAAAGAAAGAAAGAAAGAAAGAAAGAAAGAAAGAAAGAGAGAGAGAGAAAGAACACTTTCTAAGGTCTTCTAGGACCAGTTCTCCCTAGATCTTGCTCAGCCTTCCCTTAGCTGATGAGCTTTAAAGATGCAAATGAATGCCACAAAAGGCCAAAGAGTCAAGGTGACCTCCAGCAGCCCATGCCCCACCAGTAGGGTCAGGCCAGGAACTGCTGGTTAGAGCCTGTGGCCAGCTAGGCTCTAACACAGAGTCTTTTTGGATTATTTCAAAAACAATACCTTTAACTCTGAGTGGTAGTTTGGACTCATTTTTATGTCATCTTGATATCCCCCTCTTTCCTAATAAAAACAAGACTGGTTTGTTTAACATTTCCTCATACCACAGATTTTTTTCCTGAGGCCTCACCCACTCCCAGACAATGACAGCATCCTTCCCGTGGGTTGGTGACCAGAGCTGTATCTAAGAGGTATAATGAGCATTCTGTACAGTGGCACTGTCACCGCCTTCTCTTTGTTTCAACTCCTGCTAAGATAACCTAAAACACAGGGAAACAGGCTGTGGGCAGATTATTTCAACCTTTTTCTCCTTTTTCCAAGATGCCTCCCAAATTCTTGCCCTGCGCCAATTAGTGTTTCATTTTTCCCTTTAGAAGATAATGCAGACTCATTTTGTACCCAGGATAAACGTATGGCACAATAGGGTCCACAAGAGAAGTTGCCCCGGGAGTGGCAGGGATGGGCATGGCTCCATCCCCCGCCCCCAACAGCCAGACTATAGGCCAGAGGACAAACGACGTCCACAATCTGAGCTGGAAGAGGGTGTAACTGCAACCAGTGAGAAAGTGGGTTCTAATTCACAATTTAAAGAACGAAACATTTGTGCTACTTAAAACAACAGATACCAATTCTAGAAGTGCTATCAAAGTACACAGGAGGTGCTAGGAAGTTTCTGAGATATGTGATGTGGGGCCCCTAATAATCTATTTTCAGCAGCTGGGGCCATTCTCCTCGGTTCTACCAAGTATACTTTAACACAGGTTCTCAACTAGACAGGCTTTGCCCCCCAGGGGACAACTGGCAACATGTGACCCTGGTCATGGCATGGCACTCCATGTTTAGGAGGTGTTGAGTAAACATTTATTAAAAGGATGAGGGGTGAAATGGCACCAAGGGACGTTTTGTGGGAAAACATGGATGTCCTTGTTAAAAACTGCAAAGATTAGAAAGGATACCCTCAAACACATCCTAAGTAATCCATTATGATTATTTAAATATTTAAATATATTTTTTTCATTCAGCCCACTACTTCCTGGGATTAGATTTTCCCATAAGCTCTCCACTTACCATCTGACGTAGAACTACATTTTATGTATTCTAATGCTATCTCTTTTAAACTTTAATCTAGTTCTTCTGTCCCAGGATCTTGTGAATGGCTTCCAGGCTTCTATTTCTTTCATAAATATATATATATATCCTTTTAAGATTTTTGTCTCTGAAATCAAAAAGTTTTAATGTTCTTGCTTTGTCTCCACATAGCATTCACTCACCTACTCTGATAGGTCAGAATGACTCACTCTCCTCCTTCCTGGCATCCAGAAGGCCCAAGAGAGAAGAGAGGAATCTGGCATGTCCCTCAGGACATCCGGCTCAAAGCCTCCCTGTCATCCTGAGCTGGGCTGCCCATCTTGTCCTAACTGTTAGCAAATGCAGTCCAGGGCTGGCTGGTAGGAACTCTACAGTCCTGTTGATGCAAACTTTAATTTCATACAACCCAGCTCCAGAACTCATTTCCTCCCAATAGTTAGACCAGCAGTTATACGTTAACCATTAATGGTAGCCAAAAGCTCCAGTAAACCGTGACATACCAGAGTTCTAGCACATGGACCCAGCCTGGCTTTCACCTGGGCAATATGAGCCTGTAACTTCTCTGAAAAACAGCATGAGAGGATCTCGGGTTCCTTGAATTTTAGTTTGGGTGCGTGAGTCACTTGTTGCACACTCCTGCAATTTCCTTTCATGGAATATTCTAGAAGGACGAATTTGGAAAACAAGCAGCTATGCCTGCTAATTCTTCTTCATACCCTATCCTGTGGAACACAGGAAGTCACAGTACTTGTTCGCTGATTCAACAAGCAACCAGTAGGCCCAAACACTCAGACACTCTGGTGAAGAAGAGGGCAAATGGAATATGTTCTAAAGAGGATGATGGACCAAAATGGGCACAGAATCAGTAAATAAATAGAGGCCGTGCAAACTTTAATAAGTATAAAGACAACAAATAAGGAGCAAAAATATAGAGTAATTGGAGAGAAGCCTCTTTAGAAGGGATGGTTAATAAGGCTCTCACCGAAGTTGAGGTATCAAAATTAAGCAGGAGCCAGCTAGGTGACAGGTTAGAGAAATAACATGATAAAGGGCTCCATGGAAGGAAAGACCTTGACTCCTCTGGGGAATTGAGTGTTCCACACATGGCTGGGGTACAGTAAGCAAGGGAAAGGTGGCTTGAAAAACGGAGCAGGGAAGAGCTTCAGACATGAATGAGTTTGGATTTTAAATGCAACAGGAGGCCACTTAAGAGTTTAAGCAGGAGGGATGCCTGAGCAGCTCAGTCAGTCAAGCGTCCAATGTCTGATTTGGGCTCAGCACGATCTCTGGTTTGTGAGTTCGAGCCCTGCATCAGGCTCTGTGATAACAGCACAGAGCCTGCTTGGGGTTCTCGTTCTCTCTTTCTCCCCTCCACCCCCCAGCCGCTTGTACTCTCTAAATAAATAAACATGTTTTAAGAGAAAGAGCTTTGGGTGCCTGGGTGGCCCAGTCTGTTGAGCTTCTGACTTCAGCTCAGGTCATGATCTTGCGGTTTGTGAGTTTGAGCCCCACATGGAGCCCTGTGCTGACAGCTCAGAGCCTGGAGCCTGTTTTGGATTCTATGTCTCCCGCTCTCTCTGCCCCTTTCCCACTCATGCTCTGTCTCTCGAAAATAAATAAACGTTGTTAAAAAATGTTTTTGAAAGAAAAAGAATTTTAAGCAGGAGTATGATGTGAACATTTTTATGTAGTAAGAAGACAACCTTTGTTTCTGTACTCGGTATGCACTAAAAGAGGCACAGGTTGGGGGGCTGTTGTATCATTTGAGGGTAAGGGGCTACTGACCTGGGCCAAGGTGGTGACCAGACAGGGCATTCAAGCTATACCTTGAGGTGGAATTAAACAATGATCCAACTGACACGGCAAGTCAGAGAGTTAGCCAATTCCTCTTTGCTGGGGCTCCAAGCCCCCTGCACCCTAGTGGGCGGTCGCCATCAGCTGAGAGTCAAACCCTCAATGTCTTGGTGTTCATTATCTTCCTAAGCCCTCTGGTTTTACTTGTCCTTCAGCTTCAGGCCTGCATTCCACAGATATTCTGGGGTGTCCTGTTCTTGCTTGCATTCTGATATGGTGCCCATGGAAAGTAGCAGATCATTCCATCCAGGTCACACACGAAGTTGGTAGATTTCCCACAGAACAGAAGGTGCACCTTTGCAAATCTCTGCTTTTGTGCCTTCCAGAGCACCCAGAAGGCACCTGGGAACATCAATAGTTCTAAAACATCTATGGTTCAGTATCTTCAAACCTCAAAGATTGTGTTTCGCATTGACATCCACGAGTGCCTAAAAATGTTTAAGTCAAGATGATTTCAAAACTTTCCAAGATTTGGAGTTACCCCCAAGTCTGTATCTCTACACATGGCCTGAGAATATTCTATAGAAATCCCCAAACTCCAGAGCTCCTAAATTTCTATTGGTGGAGCCCAGCAGTTTAGCACATTTCCCAGTGACTACTACATAGAGTAATGTTTGAGAACCAAAGCCCCAGAAGCTGCAAATATCTTCTCTTAATAAAAACAACATGATGTGTTAACTTGATTAATGTAGAAAGTTGTTAGAGTTCAGAGACGAAAAGAAATGTTTCCTGGGACCTTCTTTCTTTCCTTGTTTGTTTTTCTTGTTCCAAGCGCTATGTGCAAAGACTGGTATGTTATTTCCATCGTCTATACAAATGAACCTAGATAGGTTAAAAAAATACCATCCCTCAAGGTCACAGAGCTAACAATGTTAGGGCCAGGATTCAAACTCAGATCTGCTTGCTTCAAAGCATCTGTTCTTTCCTCCCCAGCCCTCTCCACCCTTGTGTCTTTAGAATGCTTTTCCTCTTAAGCTAATCCAGAGCCCATGACTGCCTGGAAATTGGTCACATTTGTTCATGTCTTCCAATGGTTCAAGGGATTATATATCGCCCATGCACACACTTCCTGCCCAATGGAGGCAAAGGGAAATTGGAAGAGTATGTAAAATGCACAGAGCTGCAAACTACCAGGTATCCCCAAGAATACACTGCGCTGCCCTCCACCAAAACATACCCCTGGCTCAGTTTGTATTTTGTTTCTGAGGCTGGCAGTTATGAGGGTCCCTTCCCTCTCACTGCCAACTTCTCTAGTGGTACCGCTCCAGAAAGGAAGATGTGAGAGGAACTGAGAGCAGGCTACAGGCTTCCCAGCCTCAGGAAGGCAGGCACCTCCTTGGCAGGAAGCAGCTGCCTGCTCAGTGCTGGGGGTGTTGAGGAAAATCGGGGGCCATTCTGGCTCAGGTGCCCCGGACTGACAGGCTAAGACAGACACCCCAGAGAGCACATGGATCTTTCCTCTCCCAGCCCCTGTGGTGACAGGTGACTTAGCAAAGTATTTCCACAGAAATGGGACCAGTAGGAAACCATTAGCTGGATACTGAAAGCACGTTTACATATCTAAATGGTAAATCCTTGATGATAAAATCAAAGGTTTTCACACAAGTTTCGAACCCTAGATTGAGCTATTCCCACTTCATACACACACTAGCAGCGGCCACAGCTGTGGCAAGGGGGTGGGGGTGGGAAAGTTGTCCTGGGAGTAACATTACTAGGCTTCCTACTATGTTGGATGATTTAGTTGGGTTGAACTGGGCGGGGGGTGGGGGGGATCATTTCTTTCTTTGTATTTTTTAATTTTATTTTAAAGTTTATTTAATTTCGGAAAGAGCAAGCAGGGGGAGGGGCAGAGAGAGAGGGAGAGAGAATCCCAAGCAGGCTCCACACTGTCAGCACAGAGCCTGACGCAGGGCTCCACCTCATGAACCGCGGGACCACGACCTGAGCGGAAATCAAGAATTGGACGTTTCACCAGCTGGGCCACCCAGGCTCTCTGGGGGTCATTTTTGATGTCACCTTTGGTAAGGAGTCCATAGAGGAAGTCAGAATGAAGAAAAGGCAGATAAAGTGAGTGATGTATGTAGCAAATCCTATGGTAAGTTGCTTTCAGTCAGTCATTTATAGTTCACAACTTCAAGATAGGTGCTATTATTATCACCATTTTACAGAGGACAAAATTGAGATTCGGAGGAGTCAAACAACTTGCCCAAGGTAACACAGCAAGAAAGCAGGAGAGTTATGGCTCAAATACAGGAGGGTCTGACTCCTAAACCTTAATTCTTAAGTAATGTACTTTACCTTCCCTTAATTCTTAAGCTGTCAAAGACAGAGAAGTAATCATTTATGACAGTTAATAGAAGAATGTAATCACTAGAGAGATTATATTGTTACTTCATCTTTCAAAAAGCTTACCCTTACTCCTGAAGATAAGGAAAATAGCTATCCCGGTTTTCTGCTCAAGTTGGTCAAATGCAAGTCAATTGAAGTCCATGTACTTACCCTCATCACATAGGGCCACTGACCAATGGGATATGCTACATGAAAAGCAAAATATAAAACTGAATATAAGACTCACGAGAGCGAAGACCTTTGTTTTATTCGCCAAAGTATCCTAAGGGCCTAGAACAGTGCCTGGTATATATCTGACACACAATAAATAGATGTGAAATGAATGGATGGCCTTATTTAAAAATTTTTTAATATTTATTTATTTTTGAGAGAGAGAGAACAAACAGGGGAGGGCAGAGAGTGAGGGAGACACAGAATCTGAAGTAGGCTCCAGGCTCTGAGCTGCCTGTGCAGAGCCTGATGTGGGGCTCAAACCCACAAACCATGAGATCATGACCTGAACTGAAGTCAGATGCTTAACTGAAGGAGCCACCCAGGACTATTTTAAAATAGTCAGTGGTATAACCTTCCCCATGATCACAGTAGGGGACCTGGCAGCCTGGGCTCCTGGCAATGTTTATACATTAATATGTTTACTAGCCTCCATGATGGCCCCCAAGAATACACATCTCCCTTGTGTAGTCCCCTCCCACGCCATGTCAGGATTGGCCTGTGTGGCCAACAGAGTATAGGAGAAGCATAGGTTTGTCGTTTCTGAGACTGGGTTGTGAAACTGTAGCTTCTGTATTGGTTCTCTCTCTCCTGGATCCCTGACTCATCAGGGATGAGGAATCTATCAGCTGTGACTTGAGAATATACAGGCAGCCTAAGGACAGGCCAAGGTGGCAAGGAACTAAGGCCTCTGGCCAGTAGCCAACAAGGAACTGAGTGCCACCAACAACCACATAGGTGAACTTGGAAGCGGAAGCCCTATCCCCAGGCAGGTCTTGAAGTGACTGCAGCCCTAACCAATGATTTGACTACAGTCTCATGAGAGACTCTGAGCTCGCCTTTCTTAATTCCTGACCCTCAAAAACTGTGTGAGGTAATAAATGTTTGCTGTTTCCAGTGCTGAGTTTTGGGGTAATTTGTTATGTATGCATCAACAGATAATACAATTAACTAATCTTGTCATCTTATTTACATGGCAACTGGATTCTAACTTCTGAACAATAATAAAATTTTTTTACAGAAAATTCTAAGAGCTCAAGCCTGCAAATTCTTCTCCCTCCTGAAAGTTCTGAAAACATAAATATGTGTTCTTCTATGGCCTCTTTTCTTCTTTGCTCTACTCATGGAACAGTTATGCACATATGTAGTTATAGGCGGGCACAAATGCAGCATTATAGTTGTGTTTATTCTGAAAAAGGTCCAGGATAGGGAGAAGTATCCACCTCCCCTGAGGGAGGGTAGAAATATTCTTATGAATTTTTAGGAAAAATCTCCCTGCTGACATTCAGTTAATTTTGATTCTATTTTAATATTTTTAGGAACTTACATTCAATAGTGGAGGAAATGTAAGCTATAAAACAAAACAATTAGATACTTTTCAGATTCAATAAGCACCCGAAAGTCAATGAGCATACAAGAACTCATTCATAGAAGGCTAGCCCTGAGAGAGAATCAATGGACATTTTCCTGATTTCGGCAAAGTGCCTAGAATGATACCTCACTTGAAAAGTTGTGCAAGGAACGTTCATCAGTAAGAATCAGCAGTTCATCCTGCAGAAGCTCCAGGGAGCTTTTCCAGGATGGCCCAGGGAGATAAGAGACGTGCAAACTAGGCAAGATGATTCCCAGAGCATGACGCTTTTCTACCAAATGGGTGTTGTAAGTTAGAATATATCTATGGAATACGTGCAGCTCAACAAGGGGGAGAGGGAATCAAATGGATTTAACTCTTTGTTACTCAGATTAGCAAATGTCACCTGTCAATTGATGCCTCACCACAAAACTAACAATGAGGTACGAAGGTCTGATGACATACCCGGAGGCTGAGAGAAGGGAATTATTATAAAAGGTACTACTTAGGTTATCACCACAGACCCAAAGCAGCTCTGTTCAGTTGACCAAATGGTATAACTTCTAGAATCTTTAATCACAAGAGGAAGATGTCAAAGTTCAACCCCGCCTTTTAAGCATTTAAATTCTTGAAACTCCTGCTTTACGGTGTTCTGTCACCACCTCCTCAAAAGATTAATATGTATTTCGTTACACTTGCCTAAATTCCTTCCAGAGATAAAAGAAATAGATATATTTGCAACAACCTTGACTTCACCAAATTTCTGATACATCTACCTATTTTCAAGGCAATGAGAGTTTGGAATATTATTGATGTTCTCCTAATGGGACTAGTAAGGTCTCCAGAATTTAGAGTGTCCGGGAAATGTGTCTATAGAACACTTTTATTCTAAATATAGATGACTTGAAGGGCATAAACAAATTTCTCAGCATACTGGACTTCTTTTCTTTGAGCTGCTCTGCTGGTCAGTCATGTAAATATGGGTAGCGGCCATCATCCCCTTCATGCGTGTTTGATGGGCATCTGTCAAAGTATAAGGACTAAGCGGTGCCATTTCTTCTTTCCCTCAAATTACCAGTATGAGTGGACCATCAAATTAAGCAACTAAATGCCAAATTTTCTTTTTTTAGATCATGCATAGTTTTGAGTTAGATGAGTGGAAAAACAGTCCTGAAGTCTGAGTTTTTTTTTTTAATAACAACTTTTCAACAGTTAAACTACTTTTGGTAAACATGAGTAAAGAAAGTGAGCTCCAGTCACAGCACATGTTTACAACTAAGTTAAAGGCTCTTAAAAATAGGGTGTTTGATGGTCCACTGCCAAAATATGAACTCTAGCAGCCTGGAGTGCACAGCTAATAATAAAGAGTCAGTGTTCCTATGAAAATCCCTGAGACGAGGCTCCAACTCAGCTTTATCCTTCTACCTAAGAGGTTCCCCACAATGACACAGAGACATAAATTTGGAGTTAGAGGTCAAGGTGGGAGGGGAGGAGCTTCAAGATGGCAGGAGGTCACTGAAAAACAAAGTGAAAAAATTGCTGGACTGGGCTCCAAAGAAAAGTGCAGAACAGAACACAAAGAGTTCAGCTGCTACTCGAGGACTACTGGCCTTGGAGAAAAGAGGAAAATGCTTACATAGATAACAAAATAGGTAGCAAAAGTCCAAGGTGAAGGAAATACATTAGGCATATGAAGAAAGCTATGTGTGCTTTCTGTTCAGACTCCTGAAACTAGGATGAACGGATACACGAAGAAAGGAAATACCCGGATCTCCTAGAACTGGCTGCTCTGTGTGAAGAATTACACTAGCCCTAGAATCGGTGCATTCTTCTTCCTGCCACCATAATCCTCACCCTCAGGTTCTTAGGCCCTTGAATCCTTGGAGAACTTGACAAACTCTGGAATTTGTCCACGGTGAAAATGCATATATGCTGTCATACAAAATTTTGCATTCAATTCATAGTTCACATACTCAACATGCACTATCACTTACCTTCTAGGGTAAAAAAAAGATATGCCTCTTACTATGCCTCTTAACAAGAAAGTGTTTCCCAAGAAAGCACAGAACTTGTCTTATTCACTACTCCATTCCTGGTGCCTAAAGTGGGGCTTGGACATCATACCTCAATACGTATTTATTAATTTTTTTTTTCAAAGGCAGCTATAGTAGAATTTGATTCCCAAAAGAAAGTTCTGGTGATCTCACGTTTGGGGCATCATTTTCCCATTTCTATACTGATTCTGTCTCTGTTTCTACCAAAAATGGCCTTCCTTCAGGACACTGATCAGGAATAATGATATCTTCAGAATTTTCACATAAGAGGAGCTTGGGGACAATCTCGTTGCAAGTCAGGGAGGGAGTGAAGCTGAGTTTGCATTGCACTTTATAAAATACTAAAAACAACAATTCAATCACCTTCTCTGAGCTCTCAGAGATAATGGAGGTTAGAATGTCTTTAAGGAACTTACCTGTCTTCAAGGCACTTACAACTTAAAGTTACAACTTATTTAACCTATTTAAGCCTAACTTTATAAAGTGGTATAATCAGATCTTGATGCATTCCTACCTGGAGTTAACATTTCACCAGGAATCTACATTCAATAATCCCCCACATTTGGATTACTGATTCTGAAGAATGCATTCTAGGGACTTGTCGGCCATGTTGCTTTCTCTCTGCCCACAGCAGGTATCAATAATGAACCACCATGGCCCTCTTCCCACAAAGCTTGGATATCACCTTAGGATCTTCCTCACAGCCCTCCAGGTGATACTACCAATCTACCCTGGCATGCAAATCAAAACCTATTTGTCACTCACTGAACCTACATGTTCTAATATGTTTCACCTCTTGAAAAGATGGGAGCCTGGAAACGGTGTCACGTAGTAATCTGTAGCCCCTAGGCCTTCATTCTGAATTCATCTGCACCTTGGACAGTAAGTTAGCTCTAATTGTTATTGACTTCGAAATGTCTTGTTGCGCTTGACTTCCAAATTCAGGCCTGGGTCACGTTTGAGCTGGAATCTGATATTACCTGTGTAATGACCTTCTCCTATGTGCAGTAGAAAACCATGACTAACACATGGGCAGTGGCATCATCCTGCTCTGTTCAAATCCTGATTCTATCACTCATGGATGAGTGACCTGGGAAGGTTCCTTCCTCATCTGTCAAATGGAAATAAGATTATACGTACTTCATCATGTGATTGTGAGGACATATTGAGTTAATATTCTAGAAACACTTAGAAGAATGCCTGACATATTAAACACTTAGTGAACATGATTTTTATCATTCTTTTTTTAAATGTTTATTTATGCTTGGTGGGGAGGGGCAGAGAGAGGAAGAGAGAGAATCTCAAGCAGGGGATTCTGACAGTGTGGAGCCCAGGGCAGGACTCCAACTCACGCACCACAAGAGCATGACCTGAGCATAAACCAAAAGTCAGATGCTTTACCAACTGAGCCACCCAGACGACCCGATGAATGTGATTTTTAAAACAAATGCTGAACCAGAAGGATGTCTTAAAGATCAGTGTTCCAAATCTGGTATATGGTACATTTAGTCACAGAAATGTAAAGGATTGGTGTCCTTTAAAAATTCATGTTCACCACAGTTTAATTTCAACAAACGTTTACAAAATGCTTGCCTACTAGATACCTGGCATTACTGTAGGCCCTAGAAATACAAAGATAAATAGGGTACATCTCTGCTTTGAAGCAAAATCCCATCAATTATGAGCTCCTGCATTTTCTCCAGGTAATGAGAAAACACCCATCAGCATGAAAAACAGATTCAACTTGGATTGGAAAAATTACTTTTCAGCAAGGAGCTGCAGGTCTCTCCCTTAAGTTCCATCTAAGATACTCATTCCAAAATAAGCAACAGCACAGAGAAAAACTTAGACCAATCTTGGTTACAGAGACAAATGTGCTTTGATTCAAGATCAAGTTTCTATTCATAACAACCTTGTAGCCCTCTATCCCCAGACCTGAGTTGGCACACTAGATCCACAAGAAATATGGCTAGCAAAGTGTGGGCTTTCATAAATTAAAAAAGTTTTCTCACCTTGCCTTGTATTCTTACGAACTAATAAATTTTTAAAAAGAAACAAACGAAAAACAGGACTCCCTTTTTTCAACCTCCCTTATTCCAGATTTGATGTGCCCTGGGTGTCTGACATCCTCATTCCATTCATGATTGCCATTCTTTCTAGGAGAGTCATTGCTTCATATTATGTGTGGGTATGCTTCTGGGAGTGCAAGCCATTCAATGTCCTCATCTTAGATGCAAATTCAGTGATGTATTTGGCGCTCAGCTACTCAAGTTTGGTGGCTGTGCGCCCTGCACAGACAGACCCAGGTGTCAGGAGGGTGAATCTTTGCTCACTAGTGGAGTTAGTGTAGGCCAGTTTAAGTCCCTCATCAGTCTCTAAAATGGGTGCAATAATACCCCGGAGAACAAACTCAGATAATATGTGTATACAAACTGCAAATCTGTTATTCAAAAGTAAGATATTAGCATTTCTCTACTTCTCCAAGTCTGTTTCCCATGTACAAAATCTTTTAAAAAGCTACACTTGTCTTATTTATAGCATAGGGTTTCTGTGAGGGCAATATGGGTTGTGTACATGTAAGATGATATTATTATGATTGCAAATACCAGTTTCTGCTTTGAACTGCCTCCCGAGAACCTACTATGCCTCTAACTCCTTTTAGTCTTGATGCTAATTTCCTGTTTGTTTCCTATTGTCAAGGAGGGACAATATTGTTTTCCTCAAAAGGTGCCTGTCAGTAGTTTCTCTTTAATTTTCAAAAATCAATGACTTCTAACAAAATGATGACAATTGCTCCAAGGTACAGAAGATGCTGATATGACCACCTACCTCCCTAGGAGCATTTTGCACAGACTGGCCAAAGAAGCACACTGCCTGGACAGGTCAGCCCACTGTGCAGGCAGCTGTCCAGGCCCTGACACAGGAGACCATCTCCTATTCTGATTGTAGTTGTTTGTTTATAGTTATTGCTCTCTACTTCCTGAAGTGTTTCCCAGATTTGCTTCCTTTTAATTAATCCAAATTAATCTCCAATCAGCCAATTCAAGGAACAAAGAGCTGTGCACTGTATCCCTAGTTAACTTTATCTCATTCCTTTGTTTGTTGACACTCTGTCCTCCCCTACCTCTCCGTTAAAATGTAAACTCCATCAAGTAAGAACTTTGTTTCTCCTGTGTGGTGCAAGGGACTAACACAGGACCTGGCATACAGTAGTCACTCAATATATGTAACTTCTACTCCATCATCCTTTTCCTTATACCAATGTTTTCTACTGATGAGAAGCTGGGCTTTAGAATTTCAATGGGGGGGGGGTGTGCCTGGGTGGTTCAGTCAGTTGAGCATCCGACTTCAGTTCAGGTCATGATCTCATGGTTCATGGGTTCAAGCCCCATGTCAGGCTCTGTGCTGACAGCTCGAAGCCTGGAGCCTGCTTTGGATCTGTGTCTCCCTCTCTCTCTGCCCCTCACCCACTTGTGCTCTGTCTCTCTCTCAAAAATAAATAAACATTTAAAAATTTTAATAATAAAAAGTAATTTCAATCTGGGAAAAATCATAAATAATCATCATGGTCTTATATCTTTCAAATGGCTGTAGCACTGGAACTATGTTTTTAATCACCCTAAGGCAAATCTTTACCTATATCTATAAATATGCCTTGATAGATAGATAGATAGATAGATAGATATGCTTTAGTGTGATTAAAAACTCGGTGTTTTATATATATATAATGCATAATCAGAAAGGAGGTGGAGCTTTGAAGGCCAACCACATGTTCTTCCTTCTCCTTTCATCCCTCCATTCCTGAAAGACTCATAAGACATCTCTAGTTTAAAAGCCATTGATCTTGTTATTAATTCAACAAATATTTACTATGGATCTAAAATGTTCCAGGAACTGCTCTGGGCTAGCACACATGTAGTGAACAAGACTGATAAGCCTCCTGGTCTCATGGAGTTTATATCCCAGTGGGGAAAGATAGGAAATGCACCAATAAACAAGGAATCAACATAAATTCAGATTGTGATAAAAGTTACAAAGACAACAGTACTTCTGTAGCGGGATAAAGTGATAGGGAAGAGGACAGAGAGAGATCAATCATGTGTGCACATAAGTTAGGGTAGCCAGGGAGGTCTTTCCAAGGAGGTGATACATGAGCCGAACCCCATATGACAAGAATAATCCAGCCAAGCGAAGTCCTGAAGAATCCAAACCTTTTGAGTTGCAGATGGAGAAACTAAGAAGCAAAGGAGTGACTGGCCACAAGTTTATTCTGTTAGTTAGCAGAAAGGAGGTGCCCTGTCACTCTACACTTACCACTGTGATATAATGTTCTGTTTCCTAGTTCCTGCAATTTGGCATACTCTTGTCTTCTGGGGCCATTTCCTTTAAAACTAATCTTCTTTCCCATCCTCTTTAATGTATTTCTTTATTCCATTTTCTCTGTAAGTCACCCACATAACCAATTTATGTCTATATAGACTAAAAATAACGATGGTGAAGAGGGTGAGTGTTGGGTGTGTGCATGTGCGTGCACACATGTGTGTGTTGTGGGGATTTGGGGTACATTTTCTAAGCAAAAGACTCAATCTATTGGAAAAGAAGAGCAACCGGACTTCCTTTATCTTAGTATTTTTTGAAAGAAAAGCAATATTGCATAGCATAATACCAAGACATTTTCATCTAAAAATTAAAAAAAAAATCTTAGAAGAAAAGCTAAGAAGTTTAGAAGTTACTAGAAAAAAGTCACCATCTCTAAGCCTCTAATCTAAAAAACAATGAAACTGAGTGTGTCTACCCTTAGAAACAAAACAAGGACAACCACAACCAAATGACCCTTTGGCTTCCTGCTAGCTACATCTTGTGTTGTGAAAGAAAATGCACTGGCCTGGCCTGGAGCCCAAGATGGGATCCACAGATCCCAAGGATTCAAGGAATTGTAAAGATGCAATTTGGAGACCTGCGCTCTAACTAAATCAAAAGATAGGGAGGGTGGGAATGGTGCTATCAGAGAAATCCTCCAGATTTAATATTTGGTTGGGTAAATTTTCCTCTGTTGACTTGTTTGGAGCATATACTGTGCATTTCCTTTTTTCCTCCGGTTCCATTAAATCCCTAAACAGATCTGAGTTTTAAGGGCTTAGGGCTGCCCTTGGGAAATAGGTGATTACACTCTCTGCTTAGGGTTTTAGTGATAAGAAGAAAAAAAAAAAAAAGAGGCAGTGGATTGAATTCCCCTCCCCCAGACCAATTTCTCAGTGACTCTCTTCTGTAGTTCCTCTTTAAAGCAGAAACATATTTTTAAAATGAAGTGGTGACACATATAAAACCCCATCCATTAATCTGTACTTTGCAACTGTGCTTATGTGTGAGAGAGAGAGAGACAGACTAGTCCGTTCCTAAGCAAGGAAGGTTCTAAAGAATATTTTCCTTTTCATTTCTCATTTTATAGTTCTTGAATTGCTTCACAGGGGTACTCATTTGGGAATCTTCTTTACCCACAGAAATGTTCCAAGTGTAGCTGGGATAATCTGGGGAGACAAAAACAGTACTTCCTCTAAAAATAAATGTAATGAATCAAATGCTAGGCCCACAACCATATTTTTCACACTGGAACCCTAAACCCCAACAAATAGGGTTAGAAATGGAGTGATTTGTCCATTACTCCCAGGAAGAGCATTAAGCAATTAACAGGGCTGTGCGCTCCCCTTTGCCACAGCTGGACCTTGTTCCCAACATTACTTCAGAGTCTCCTCACTAGTATTTCCCTTTAAAAAACAACACATTCCCACCCTTGTCGCCTCTCCTTCTTTCAGTTCTTCCTAACAGATACGTCTAAGAAGAGATAGAACTGAGAAAAACAAAAGTGAAATATCAGGGAAAACTCATTTACAGCGTATGCACCCAAAAGGGGTCTCGGAGGTGATCCAAGCCACCCACCAAATGGCTTTCCAAGAAGGACAGTAAGTGCCAGGAAGGTAAAAGGACTGGACTACTAAACTGCCTAGTATCAGTGGGAACACTAGGACCTTCGGCATCCAATTCCTAGGCCCGTCCTCTCTTTCTACAGCACTGAAAGTATAGTAAGTATAATATAGTGTCACTATATCACTTCCTCTTTGTTTATTCACTTATTGTGAAGGGTAACATGGGGGGGAAAATGAGGGACTTGGAGTAGTTTGCTACAAAAAAAAAAGTGAGTTCAGAAACACTGCTCTTCAAGACTGAATATGCTCACTTTCCCCCTGTACGCTGTTGAAGCTAGCAAAGTCTTCTGTGACCTAGAAGATCGAATGCAATTACATTGCCCATCTAGATTTGCTATGCTGTTTGACTCTCCCAAGGGCAGCACAGCAGTACAAGGGGAGTGACATCTTTATGAGGTTAACCCTTTTCTATTTTAAGGGTGCACTACTGAAGGCAGATGTGTTCCCTGGGGCGGAACAAGAATGCTGGAAATTCGGTAGTTAGGAGGAATGACAGCACCAGGCCATCATCCAGGAGGGGAAAAAATAAATTGCTGCTCAGAGAAACAGGGGGCTGGGGGAGCCTATGAGAATGCTGATGTACAGGAGCTGACAGTGAGGTGACAGAGGCGGGGCTTGAATCGGAGCACAGTGCAAAGAGACAAAAGGGAAGCAAGAAAACCAAGGTTTGTGAAGCTCCACACGCTAGGTGCTCTCATGTATTATCTCATTTAATCCTCATGACCTCTGAGATAGTTTCCTTTATCATAAAAAAGCAGAAAGTGAGCGTCAGAGGCATGGAGTAACCAGTCCTGGGGTAGCGCATCTAAAGAGGTGGAGCCCTCGCCCCCGCTAGGGTTTTCCAGCAGGCGTTCAGTTAGCCTGCGCTAAGTTACCAGCCACCCAAACCTTTGAGCTGAAACCACCCCATGTAACATTTCCCGAGATTCTCTAGTTGGTGGGGTGGTTCCTCTGCTGACTTCAACTGGGCTGGCTCACTCCTGTGGCTGCATGGAGCTGGAGGACTGGCTGCCACGAGGTGGCCTCACTCTCATGTTGGCCGTTGGTGCTGGTCAGTGACAGGGTCCCTTGCTCCTCTGCATGTGGACAGTCATCCTCCAGTTGGTTTACCAGCTCCTTTATATGGTGGCCTCAGTGTTCCAAAAGCTTCTTTCTTATTTTTATTATTATTTGTTTGCTTGTTTGTTTAAAGTTTATTTATTTGAGAGACACAGAGACAGTGAGAGCGGGGCAAGGGCAGAGAGAGAGGGAGAGAGAGAATCCCAAGCAGGCTCTGCACTCCCAGCACAGAGCCCGATGTTGCACTCGAACTCACGAAACCGTGAGATCATGACCTGAGTCGAAACCAAGAATCAGACGCTTAGCCACCCAGGCGCCCTGAAGCTTCTTTTTTAAAACCACTTTATTGAAGTGTGATTGACACAGAAAAAGCAGTATGTATTTAATATACGCAATATTAGAAGTTTGGGGATAGGCATATACCCATGACAGTATCACCACAATTAAGGCCATAAACATACGTATCACTTCCTAAAGTTTTCTCCTGCCCTCTTTATTATTCTATTATTTGTGGTAAGACCACTCACCATAAGACGTAACGCTTTTAACACATTCTAAGTCCAGGAGGGTTTTACAAGGAGCACAATGTTACTTCTGTCACATACTATTGCTTTAAACAAGTCACAAGGCCATTCACGATTCAAGGGGGGAAACAGCATCTACTTTTGGATGGGAAGAGTGGTAACGTCACACTACAAAGGGGGGCGTGTGGGATGGAATCATTGCGATCATTTAAAAGACCATCCACTAGCTCTAAACTCCATGCTTTTTCTACTACCAAAATGTTAATAAAAATTCCTAAGTCGCCCCTGTTGTTTTATAGATTTACAAAAAGTCCTTAATAAAAGGAAAAATTTTAATAATCTGGAATCTTGGGTTCTAGTCCTGCCTCTACTACTCTTTTAGATGAGCTTTAATTTCTTCATCTGTGAGTAAAGGGTTTTGTCTGCTTTTTAAGGGCTTATATTACTCTACGAATTGATAGAACAGTGTCCTATTTTCAAATCAATATGAACGAGCCCTCCTGGGAGCTGGGCAGGATGGAGAAGAGAGACAGCCAGAAATGAGATGGATTCTATTTGACATACTCCCTTTCATTGCTGTGGGTGCAGCATTTGCAAGACGGTCAGCAAAGGAAACTTATGCTTGGCTAAAATCCTCCGTGATCTGGGTGCTTCTTTGCCCATATCCACTGATTATATGCTAAGCCAGCATGGGTTCCTCCGCATTACACCAAGGATGAGAGTACAAGTCCTTGTTCTGAAGGCTTCTAGACCTGGTTAGCCACAACAATTCCTATGCAACACACACACAGCAGCTAAGCAGACAGTGGAGGTGAAAAGGCTGGTGAGCTGGTCTCTTCCTGAGGGAAATGCTTAGCTGGGAGCTCTCTCAGAAAGATATTGTTGCCCAATCTATGGAAGATCAAGTTCCCAAGGAGAAAACTAATGTTTAATTTAGCACAAAGACAGCTCAGAATCTCTCTCTGGGGGACTGAGCCTGCAAACAGATCCACATGCAAAGAATCTAAGTGAGAAAAGGAAGCTCTCTTTGGTGCAGTGGCTACAGGACTTGGGCGCAAACTTCACTGAACTATTGCCTCCGCCTGGTGTTTCTGTCAGGAGGACCGCGGCTCTTTCCTGTTTACTCTTCTGTTTGTACTTTGTACTTTTTCAACACCTCTGCGAAACAACCAAATGGGATAATACCACCAGCACATACTTGGTGCTGTCTGAAATTACATGGTGCAGTGTGGCAATCAAATGAGCAAGCCTTAGCTGGTTCAGCAAGTATCAGTCCACTTAGGTGAACAACATCAACAAAAAACTTAAGTTTCTCAGCTGCTTAGCCAGGAAATGCTTTTATTTTTACATAATTTACACTCTAGAGACCTCCAGAAACGAGCCGGGTACATTCATTTCAGTAAGGCAATCATCATTCCAAAGACACAGTACAGGTACACACTGTATTCAATTAAGCCACTTCTCCGCACTCCGGTTACCATGGCTCTAAGAGATTAGTCTAAAAGACTCCTGGTAGGTTTTTAGAAGTTGTAGCAAACTTTTGCCTGTAGCAAATTTTCTGAAAAGGAAACAAACAAACAAATAAACAAAACCAAACCCAGGGTCGTAATTAACTTTCCATTCACATCCATCAGACCACCTGAAGAAAACTTCACAGAACACTGAGGAAATTCAAGGTGTCAGGCTTCATGTGGGTGACAGTTATCGGTGTTGCTGGGAAAGGTCCACAAATAAAACTCAGCCACATTTTCTGACAGAGGAGAATTTTAAAAAAATTTTAACATTTATTCATTTTTAAGAGACAAAACACAAGTGGGGGAGGGCAGAGAGAGGGAGACACAGAATCTGAAGCAGGCTCCAGGCTCTGAGCTGTCAGCACAGAGCCCGATGCGGGGCTCGATCCCACGAACAGTGAGATCATGACCTGAGCCGAAGTTGGAAGCTTAACCAACTGACCCACCCAGGCGCCCCAGAAGAGAATTTTTAAAACGACCATGTTAATGATTCTCTATCAACATACGGACCTGCCATGACAACTCAGCAAGAATGCTGTTAAAACAGTATCAAACCAAACAAACCCAACATGAGTGTGACACTACATTTCCTAAGAATATTATGCTTCAAGAGGAAAAGGGGGATTAAGTTTAAATGATGGGGAATAAACACGCTAAGAAAAAAAATTTTGACTACCTTCTTTGCCCTGAGTTAGAACCCATAAATCCACCCCTGCCCAAACATTATCCACCCAAGAGGATTCCTATTCTTATTCTGTCACTTCTTCAGAGAAACATTATGCTTTGGATTAAGACTCATCCTCATCAGAACTTGCTTTGAAGCCTTGTCAGCACTGTCCTCCTGTTTCTTATGGAATCAACCTTCAGGAGGTACTGAGCGAAGAAGAGATTCTCAGCTCAGGATCCTGTCGTGGCGTGAAATTTTCCACACTCTCCAGGTCAGGGCTGGGAAGAGGGCAAACTGCCGCCGTTCATCTGCAGTGGCACTGAGTCCACGGGTCCCTTAGCGACTTGAGCCAGGGATCTGGCTTTCAAAAGCAGAATTTTGAATATCCACGGCAGGGAGCCTCTAACTCTTTGTGACTCCGTGACCAGATTCACTTAAGAATTATTCATCAGTCTGAATTAATGATTCAGTTAAATTGGTAAATTTGGACTCCTCAGTTCTGACAATTCGAAACTCTGAATAGATGGTTTAAATTTCTCATTTAACCACGAAGCCTACATGCCACACTTACGAGGCAACTGAATGGAAACCCAGCCTCTGTTCCAGGAGAAGTCAAATAAACACTCTGGTCGAGTTCTAGATCAGAGGTCCTCGAATCTCAGGAATGGAAGAGATATTAATCGATCCTGTTCTCAAGAAGAACACTATTAAACCCCTGCTAAGGAAATGTAAAGCTATCCCAGATGACATCTCCATATGAAACTATTCAGGGAAACTGGAGGATATGGCATCCATCACTAACCATTTTAATTAATATTAAAGTGAAAAGCCATGGCCTCCAACAAAACGTCTCTGACACATTCTGAAGATGGACTCCTGAGCTGGAAAAAACCATGAATCTGACTCAGGTATGTCCCTTTTCACAGTAAAAACAACAGCTAAATTTTACTGCCTCTGCCAGGTGCCATGCAATTACCTCATTTAATCAACAACCTGAAGTAGTTCTAATACTATCATTCCATTTTACAGCTGAGGAGACTGAGGCAGGAGAGTTTAATTACCCAAATCAAGAAGATATAGCTATTAAGTGGTGGAGTTGTGATGTGAAACCAGGTAGTCTCGCCCCTGATCCCAGGCTTTTAACTGCAAAAATGCTGCCTTGCCTCCTTGAGCCAACTTTCACACCTCTATTTCTGACCCTTTCACACCGCTTTCAGCTGTAAATACTTAGGGGGCAAAGCCTATATCAAATTGTTCACCATGGATACATGAACTTTCATGCCATAGAATTACTGCAAAACAATTCTTTGTTGAATTAAGAGATAATTTCTTCAAACTCTATAAATCACCCATGTCCACAATCTTGATATAACATTTCAGGACCTTTGCTAAAATCGTTTAGACTCATGGAGAGCACAGTACATGTAAATACTGTTATTTGCCCATTTTCACAGCCATTCCTTCGGCTAAGTTGGGGCCCAACTCTCTAGTCTTCTTCAAGACTTGGGAAGAACATGTGAACATCTCTTTTCATCCCCTCCATAAGGAAATGGAACAGCTTTGATTCTTTCACATCTGCCCCTTAGATATGCGTAGGGAAGGGTCAAAGCTGGCAGCCATAGAGAGAGAGCCCATTTGCTATGGTCAGCAACCTGACATCATGCCTTCAGTTCGGGAGGGAAGAAAGTGTTTGGCTTTTTTCCTCTGCCATCTATTCCATCGGGAGCCTGCCCTGTGCCCTGGGAAAATAGGGGAAACTGAGCCTTAGGGCAAGTAAAACAAATGGAACACATCTGTATTATAAAGCAAGCAAGCAGGAAGGTACAGTAAATCTCAAAGGCTATCTGGAGTCACAGCTTCTCCTAAATTTCTGTTTTTTTTTTTTTTTTTTTTTTTTAATGAAAAGACCTTTTCCAAATTCATAAACAAGCAAACTCAATTGTTGGGAAGTTAAGTTTACACATCAAGAGAAGACACAAGACACTTTTACCCACAGGGCAATTCTTACTGGCACTGGAAGGCCTAGGGAGCCTGGGAAGAGAGATGTATGTAGTTGGTTCTGCCTCTTGTAGTTTCTCTTCTGTGTCTAGTGTGCTTTTAAAACCATCTCCTTTCAATGCCAAAGGCCATGTCATGCTGTATATAACTCACTGGGAATAAGAGAAGTGTGTAAATAGCAAGGCATTAAGTAGCTCAAGGGACTTGAAGATAGGTAATACAGAACACTTAGGCAATGTGCTATGAGAAGAGGCCGCTGGAAGGGAAATGTAATACTTGTCTTCAAGTGTATGAAGGATTATTATTGCTTCAGAGATGCTGACTCCTCTGAGCCTTCCTTGCTCTACCATTTTCCAGGGCTACTGATTTACTCTTGTCAGAGCTTCAGACCCTCCAGGAAGTGGATCAGCCTCACTTGCTGCACCCCCCTCCCCGCCCCAACTACTCACACCCAACCATGTCAGTCAGGCTCTGCTCTGTCCCATACCTCACATTCACACCCATCAGCACTCAGCTACCCCATTCCACATTTCCACACTCTCCCTCCCCCACACCTCCATCCCCAACTGGTCACCCACATAAAGCTCTCCCTGGCCTGGGGTTGAATCTCTCTCCTACCAACCATTAACAGTACTCTCATTTTGAGTACCTACTGTGTGTCAGGCACCATGTTGACCGTTCTGCTAAAGAACACTAGCTTTGTTTTCCAGATGATGCTACCAATGGCCAAAAAGAATAACATTATTTCCCCAAGCTCATAAAGCCAGTAGGTGTGAAGTAGGATTTGAACACAGGTTGAAATGGAAAATCTATGTACCAAATTCTTCCATTTACTATTTGTCTAAGCCTCAGTTTCCTTATTTGTGAAGTGGGGCAAATGTTGCTTACTCATCCGGTTTGTTTTCTTTTAAGGCATTACATAAAATATAAAATAAAAGTGCCTGGTACATTCTAGGACTCAATAAATATTTATTACTATTTTCTTCTGATTTTCTACATCAGTTTTGATCCATTCTCCCTAGCTGGTGCTTTTACTGTTACTTTATTGATATGGTCCTGATTTGCCCACTAGACTGGTGAGCGAGCCGGGTCTATGTCCTTAGCTGCATTTCTCTCTTTTCTCCCACAAAGCCTGTGAGGGTGTGAGGGGAATTAGCATGAAAATGCAGAAGAAAGAATTTGGAATTGTTTTCATTAAACAGGATCCAGACTATGAACATATATAAGGGATGGGATTAAAGAACAAGGAAGTAGTAGAAATCCATTCAGATTGGCTTAGTTGCATGCATGGCAGAACTGAGGATTTTTTAAAATTTCCATCCAGGCTTTTTGAGATTAAATACTACAAACACACACACACACAACAAAAATTAGAATCAAGAACAGCTAATCACAGCCACTCTTTTAGTCGTACTTAATCATGTCTTAGAATATTGGAAAATCCATGTTTGTCTTAGTACTCACAAAAGGCTTACAGGCAGAGGGAAGTCACAGAGCATTAAACTGAAAGGTGCAGAACTTTAAGGTTTGGAAAACACCACCTAACAATGACATTATTTCAAAGAACACACATGCCTTCTAGAAGCAAACACTGACCCAAACAAGCGAGGCATCTTGGTTGACATAATAACAGCCCTTGCTCTCGAAGTAAGTTTTCTGTCCATTTTTGATAAAGGATTGTACGAACTTCTCTCTCCAATTGAACTCATTTACCTTTGTGAGATCTCGTAATTATATTTACTTGAAAGAAGTAGTAGGAGGGTCCTGGATCTATAAGAACTCTCCCTTTATTACTATTTCTGGAAACCAGAACAAAAATAGGTCAGTTCTTAAGGAAATGATGGCTGCATATATAAATAATGTACACACTCCTATCACTGTCCTGGGGAGGATATTTATCATGGAGACAGCTACAGACACCCAGATCTGGCCAATGAACTGTTTCTGTTCTCAATCCCCTACTTACAGCTCTCAGACTGTGAATCGTCAATTAGAAACTTGATTATCATCAGTTAAAAATAACCAGGGAACTCTGGCAATGATTTAACTTGTTTGACTTTCTTAAGCTAACAATTAACATTTTAGACTATTGTTGACAAAATATTTAACTTTCCCATGCCATTTTTGCAAACGACTTTTCTAATACTCCTTAGACGCTCTAGTGGACACACCTTTCTAAAGCTGCTCCGGTCCATGCATGGGCCTGTAAAGGACATGCATGCAAAGACCCTAATCACTTTCACAACAATGCACATTTTAACTAGGATTTCCTGGGACCTTCAGGAGCACTTAAATACACCGATAACTCAGTTTTATCTTGGCAGCACTAAATTTGAAATACCAATCCCTCTATTTACCATAAAAGCTATTTCACCATTTAAAACAGACAACTGAAAGCTTAAGTATACTTTTAATCCCTGGAAAAACTGGTATTATGATTTGTTGCTTAGCAGTTCATTATTAGTAATACTAGTAATAATGCCTTGCATTTCTGCAGCGCTTGATTTTTTCTTTCCAAAGCCTATTCAGAAACACACATTCATCTGGTTCTCTCAAAAAGCTAGGACAGCAATATTGTTCTTTCTGTTTTACAGATGACTGCTAAGTAACTTGTCCTAGGTCACCCAGCTGGTTGGTGATCAAGCAGGCACAGAACCGAGGATGCGGACTCCTTGTCTGATCTGCTTTCTTTCCTCCACACTACATTAGAGGAAAGATCATCTCTAAAGCCAAAGATGACTTGGAACCACTTATCTATCCATCCCAGCAACACAGTCTATGCAACAGAAAAAAGAGCCTGTCTCAGGCAAAAGGGAAAGATTAATAATGAACCGCAGAAGCTCTAACTAAACCTTACTGTTCCATGGACCAGCAATTATTCAGTTTCACAGTTCATTCAAAGATTCAAACATACTTCACCAGAAAATGATTTAGTGCCTAAAGCCTGCTCCAAGTGGTTAGAAATGCAGATCTGCTCAAAGCCCTATAATCCAGGCCCTCTGAAAGGCCCTGTTCCTGCAGTCTTTGCAGCAATGGGGCTTCCCCTGAGCTTGTACTTGAGTTAAAAGAAGAAATTGGCTGAGTAAGGGCTGCAGAATTAGGCTCTCAATGTGGATAGAATTAGAACCAGCTTGGAGGTTAGTCTTGCATTGTTCCTGAAACTCAAGCTCTTGAGAAAACTCAGACATTATATATTTCTTGCAGTATAACAGGCTTCCAGTCAACACTACCCCACGGACCAGAAGTTCTCCTTATTCAGATATAACTGACTACATTCAAGGCATCATGCTAGCAGGCATGAAGCATACAGAGCTTTCAGCTGAGGACGCGGTGCCTATGTGATTTCAGATGATCAATATTCTCTTTCTCCACAGGACCTTTATGGCCACTTACGGCATACGAATGAACTATGAAAGTGATACATCCAGCACACCCAGACAGAACTAAATCCGGTTACGGCCACAGCAATAAAATTAAGAAAGAATCCTAACACTCATTCTGCACAAAATTTCCTTTAAATTAAGTGTTTCTGAAAATAAGAGGAGCCCGCGTGAAGTGGGGCCTGCAGATGAATCCCTCCCAAATACCCAGGCCTCCCTTCAAACACAATGTTATCAGGTTAGTACACAACTTCCATCACCATCTCGGAGTACCATGCTGAGTAACAAAGCTCCAAATTTAGAAGCTAAAATGGAGAAGGGAATTTCCAATAACCAAATGGGGGGTGTGTGGTGGATCACTCTTTGCAATGCCACACATTTTCAATGAAAAACAACTGTTAGAAATAAACTGGTCTTTTTATTCCTAACTCACATAGCAGCCCTGCATCATCACCGTGCTTGGAGAGAGGCCTCCTCCAAGGCCATGTTTTAGGACATGGCTGGTGGTTAGGAGGCAGAAATCAGATTCTCAGAACAGGAGTGGCACAACAGCCACCTTTGGCTTCTGCAGCGGTAAGCCTCCAGTCGGGAAAGGCAGGACGCCGTTCCCCTCACTACCCCCCAGGATGGCTATTGCTATGGTGAGGTTACAATAACCACTGAAGTTGGTTTCATTTCACATCCCAAAGCGCGTCCCCGACCCCCACAAAAAAAGGCAGCAAAAATCAAAAGAACATGGCCAGAAGCAGACACACCACCTTCCCTGCAGAGGCTGGGATGTGAGCGCCACATCCAGTGTTGGCACCTAGGACAGACATGGATCTTCTCCACCGAAAAAGGCTGGGCGCCTCATTCCCTGTATCATCCCCAGAAACACTTACCAGGAGACTGTGAAGCACACAAAGCGGTATTATTGGGAGACTTGCAGACAGATTATAAATTTACTGGGGACAATCGAGGCATTTAGATACTTTTGGCTGCAGATGCCAGTGACACACACATACATACAAACCTCATTCTTCACTCCATTCGAGTGATTCTCCCCCACCCCCCATCCCCATTCACCTCAGCATCTCTCTTTCACAAAACAAACTCCCACTGCTCTCCTAGGGAATGCCAAGGAGAGCTGGGGATAGAACAGGTGGTAGGGAAAAGAAATTAGGAGTTGAAGCTCTAATATAACCCCACAGGTTAACTGTATTCAAGGATGAAGTGGCTCACATAGGGCAGTGGAACTGTTAGGAGTTACTGCTTGTCTGGAATTGGTGTCAGGAAGCGGCAGTTCAAGGCATCCCAAGTAAACTGTGTGTGTACGTGTGTGTGTGTGTGTGTGTGTGTGTGTGTGTAGTGGGAGAAGACCACTATCATAGCTCCCAGAATTTCTGGAAACCTCATCACCACAGACCCAGGCCAGGGATAAGGGGCAGCCACCAGGAAGCATCCTAGAGGCCTGACTGGAGGACGTCCTGTCTCTAGAGCTTCTTTCTCAGTTCCTTTGGAAAAGGAGTTCGACGCGGTGGCCTTCTCTCCTTTGGGCTTTCTGAGTACTTTTAGGCTTGCATGGCCATTTCCTGTTGCTGACTTTCATTAGGGCTGGCCTGGGCAAACCGGAGCTGTGCTGGGAGCGGACACTGAACTTCAAGGGCCCCACAGACCTCAGAAATGGAGGAAGCCTGCAGGGCTGCAGGGCAGGGCTCCACCTTCTACCCAGAGGCCACTGGCCCAGCAGCTAGAGGGGAAGCCGGCACACGGCAGGCAGTCACCTGACCAGGACGGGCACCAAGGGCCAATGAGTCAAGGGATACTCCCTCTGGGATGGGGTGTGTCTGTGCCTCTGAGGAAGAACTTCCAGCCAGAAACGTAATCAGAACTTTCAGGGTTGAGGTGCTGTCACCAGGAGCGGCTGAAGACAAGATACTTCCTAGGATGATAGCATGTAAATAGCCCTTTAATGAACGCCGCCAGCTGGCACTACCTGATCAGAGTGTGGCAACGGGCAGTGGGGAGTCGATAGGAAATCAGGGAGAAGCCTCACTAGTTTTTGGGATGCTTCCCCCAAGTTTGACTTTTGGCTGAGAAGACACTTCTCAGAACTTCTCCGTGTTAGAGATCACCACTCATGTTCTCTTAACCCAAGAAGGGGCCATTTCAAAGAGGGAAGGGAATTTGGAAAAGAAGGAAAAAGCTTTGATGAAGATCAGCTGGCCTGATAAATGCATTCAGGCTGAAGAGTGGCTTGTTGGGCCTAATCAGAGCTGGCTAGTCACACAGGAGGGTCTGTGAGACGGGGTCTTCCTCAGTGGCTCACTCAGGTCTTGCCAGCTAGGAGCCACCTCTGGACTCCAGAGAGCCTGTGGAAGACTTAGGATTTTAACCGCTTAAGAAATAGCCTGCAAGTGTAGGAAGACCCAGGAACGAGCACCAGCAGAACGTGAGGAGTAAGACTACAAACTGCATACCCAACGGCCTTGGAGGCAGTCGGGTCACACGTCGGCCCTTTTCGCTGCTGTCCACGCCACAGCAGGCCAAGGCGAGCTCTACCTTCACACAAGGCCACCGCACCACAGCCAGAATCAGGAGAAAACCAGTTGCCTTACCGCAATCAGGGCTGAGTTCCTCTGGTCCCCAGGGGCTGGAGCCTGTGACTGCTGCTCCCCGTCGATCCCACCACCGCCACCATTATTGCTACTGTTGAGCAGGTGCTGCTGGTGGTGATGGTGATAGTCCGGTGGGGGCGGTGGGGCTGCTGTCACCGCTGCTTGAGAGGCTGTAGGAGGGGCAGCAGGGGGCGGTGGAGGGGCTGCTGTGGTGGCAGCCGTGGCAGTGGCCTTGGCGTGTTTGCCAGCCTTTCTTGCCCCCTGGCCATGCTGTACCAGGCTCAGGAGCTGCAAGGTGCTCTCTCTTTCCCGGTCTGAGCTCTCAGCCCTACCACGTTCATAGCGTCCTTCACAGCTCAGGTGGTGCTGGCGGCAGACGGCGATCCGAGCCCGGAGGCGCTCCACGATAGCACTGTGCACTCTCGGGGTGACTGAGCCCCCTCCAAGGAGCCCCGCCCCAGGGGCCCCCCCTAGCCCTCCTGTGGGGGCCTGTGGGGGCGCTGTGTCCCCCATGTTACTGGACACAATGCTGCCTCTGGGATGGTGAGGTGGAAGGAGGCTAGTGCTGGCTACTGCAGGCAAATCTGTTTTTGACAATGTGAGCTCAGTGTTCAGGGCCACATGAATAGAGGTCTTCAGAGGTTGGGGGGAGCAGTGGAGAAGGTGTGGGGGAGGGGAGTTAGTAAAAAGAGGTTGAGGAGACAGAATAGAAACCAATCGCAGAGGCTTAGTTGGAAGCAAACCCTTATCAACTTACTCTAATTGCACTTGACAGCTCTTGAGAAGTTGGACAGAGTTGGTGGGGTGTTTTCCCCCCCACCACGCTGACAAGAGCCACTAGGCACTTTGTAAACACACGATCTGGGGGTTAGAGCAAGAATTCAGGGATTGTCAAGCCAGAGACAGAAACAGACAGCAAAGGGAATTGAGAGAGGTATTAATAGAGAGCTGGACTCCCCCTCACCTAGTTGTTTCAGAAAAAATTTTATGGGGTTGTTTCTGCACCGAAACACATCCCTACCACGTCTATGTAACCTGCAGCCTTTACTTTTCCTCGGGTTGGAAAAAAAGTGCTGTCTCAGAAAATTTTCGAAGTCAATGTTCAGAATGTACAAAAAATCAAGAGAGACTGTCTTTTGGCTTTTAATTTTTCCTCCCTTTCCCTTTGCTCCGGTGTTTTCTCCTCTTTGGGGTACTGTAGGATGTTGTCTTCTCCCCAAAGAGGGAGATCGCTTTTCAATTGTTAACAATGTCAGTAATTGGACTTTTGGACCGTGCTTTTTTCTTCGGCTAATCCAATCACCGGTAAAATCCTCATTCCCTCTAAGGTTTCCTAGCTTTAAATGAAAGCAGTCTGAAGTCGCTAGCCACTGAGAGAGATCCTTCAACACATTTTTTTTTTTCTTTCCCGCTTACGCTTCCTCACCCCCGGCTCTATTCTAACACAGTATCAAGAGAGACAAACTCTTCCGAGAGTAATTTACAAACGATGGTCAAACTTACAAACTTCCAGTAAATTGCACCGAGTCATGTCCAGCCACTTTTCTGTCCACTTTTGTACATTCCATCCCCGGCCAGTGGATCTGAGGGTCTGGACTCGCAATAAGCAATGTGGTTCTATCTCTTGTATTGCTCCGCTTTATAGATGGAAAAAAAAAAAAAAAGTAGCTTGTATTTTCCTTTCTCTTTCCCGTCTGTTGTTAGCCGCTTTGCTGACACTGGCTCCACTGCCCGGAGTCACGGCGATACACAGGCTTTCATTGTGCTCCGATAGGAGAGGGAGAGAAAGAGAGAGAGTGAGACAGAGAGGGAGAAAGAGAGAGCCAGCAAGCTGCAGATGGGGGCGGGGGGAGGGGGCGGGCGGGAGAGCTGATCCGCGGCTCCCTGGTGGAAGGCTGGTGCCACTGCACGAGTGAGTAATTGCAGCCAGGCACCGGGGAAAGGGGAACGCAGAGGGCCTCCCAGTGGCTGAAGAGGTAAATCCCAAAGCCCGCGGTCGTCTCGGTAGGGCTGGCTTAGCTCAGCCTGACTTGGCGAAGTGGGGAAGGCTGGGGAAATTCCCCAACCTCCGCACAACTACTTCACCAGCTCTAAATGTTCAAGAAATTCCCGGCCAGGGAATGTATTTTCCCTTTCAGACCTACATTACGCCCCCCTGAGGATATCGTTTTCATTTTTCAATATGCTGTAAATGGCACCACCGAACACCCCAGTGAGAGCTGGGTTAGCACCGAGGAAATGTTCATTAGTGTAATAAGGAAGACGTGTGTGTGCGTGCGAATTGGGAGGGGGGAGGCGGCAGGGGTGCGGAAGAAATCACACCGCTGGCTCCACAAGCGCAGACGTGTGCTTGTCTACCTGCCTGCCTGTTTTGTGTGTCTCTAGGTAAGTCAACCTGGATGATTACAAGCAAATCAGTAGGGAGAAATAAAATGTTTTATGATGATGAAATCACCAATACCAGTTCTAGGGGAAAAAAATAATAAAGGATTTTCTTCGAAATTACAAGATGACCTATGACAACTGGAAGATCTGAGGTCTCCATGGCTATCTGGTTTACATATACAAGAAGAAAACTCAGTATGTAGCAGTGGAGTTTCAGAAAGTTTAATAACATAAACCAAATACATCTCTTACACAAGTTGTTGTCCCCTCATCTTCATGTGATCCTGCCTTTAAGAGCTCAAACTGTATATTGGAGTCTGCTTGTCATTATCAGTTATGGAGAGTAAAGTCAGGTGAGCACAATATTGGGCCAATCAGGACGGTAACTATGCTGTGTCGTCCTAACTTGGAAGTCATTTGCATTTGAGATCTCTAGCAATGGGACTTCATTAATCTAAACCAACTCTCACATCTCAGGAACAAGGCGCATCTCCAAACTGAGCTATGAATAGAAATGAATAGGTAACATCAATGCAAACATTTTTAAGACTGGATTTATTTACAGTTTAGTTCCCAATAGGCCGGCCTACTTTAGTCCATTTTACGTTCACAATTCCGGAATGTTTGTTGGAACTGGGGACAAGTATACTCTGATGGGATACAACTTTTTGTTTTTTACTTTTCATTGGAACATACTTCTATCTGTCCCTTCTAAGGCTAGGTTCCTCACTACTCATGAAGAGAGGGGCAGAGATATATTTTTGCTAGGAGTGCAAATTTGATGGAGAGCTCTCTCATGAGGTGTCATTAAAGCTCCAAGGAGTTTTGATCATTTTATATTTGATTTCTAAAAAGCTGTATTCATTAGACATTATCTTCTACTGCTGTGGGTACTTTATATTCAGCAATCATACTTGATAAAAGAGAAAATATAATATTTAAAATTTACGGTTCACTTGACAGTCATGCCGCAGCATTGATTTTCATTAGTAAGTAGCACAGAGCCCTCAGTCAAATCTGCTATTCCTTTATATAAACTTTGATTTCCATGCTGGACAGGGACAGACTTTAAAAATTTGTCAACCAAGAATTTAATAAATTTTCATACTATATTCAGCGGTGTAAATCACTTTTTAGTGTCTTTTGTATACATTTGTCCTCTACAGCCATTTAATTTCAAGCTGAAATCATTATCATACACATCCTCATTTCCATTCACATCAGTTACTGTTTATTCTCCCTAATCCACAAACAAACCTGGAAAGTAAGTATTATTAATCTCATTTATAAATGAGGAAAACCGCAGATCACAGAACTCAAACTACTTGTTCCAGTTTATGTGACTTGGAGGGCATTGCTCAGGACTCTAGTTCAAGACTGATTTCAAACCTATGCTTTCTTAACCACTGGACTTGGTGCCTCAATATAGCAAAGCTACAAGCACATTCTACTCACCTTGCTAGAGTCTAAGCCCGTCCTATAGTCCCTTCGAGAAGTGAGGATTGAATAAAACTACTCATCTCAATATAAGAGCAGACAAGTGAGGAAACATGGTCAACTGCCAATAAAGTATTTTCCCCCTTTCTTTGGTACTGTTCTCTTATAACCCTAATGCTTCCGTGTAGCTATATGAATTCTTTCAAGTATTACTTTCCTTTTCTTTCAAGTATTACTTTCCTTTTACTTGTCCATTTCTGTCTTCCTCATCATCTCAACTAACCATATCTACCTAACACTAAAGCACCCAATGCTACAGTAATAAATGCCCAGCTCTAAAAAGTTCACAGACATCTGGGATTTTAAGTTTGCAAACTACTTTTTAGTCTTACGTCAAATCGATGATATAGATGGTTATGCTGATGATAAAATAATAATGTCATAACACCTGTAAAGGTTATTTCAATTTTTTCAACATTTCCATTTTCTTATGGACTACTTGCTTTTGGCCCCCTAATCCATGCTCATTCTCATTTCTTAACAGCCTGTCCCCTCTGCCATTCAATTTTAGTGTTACCATACACCTAAAAGCCTCCTGTATTCTTCAGACACCCTCTGAAGAAGCTTGCTCGGTTGCAGTAACCTCAGACATTAGCAAAACTGCTTCTTACATTTCCTGATCGACAGTCACAGTGCTGTTCCAACAGGGAAAACGCTTCCTGCCAACAAGATGCCTGGCCTAGGAATGGGTCAGCTGCCCTCTTATGCCCCTCTAATCAATGATGCCTTAATTTTTACAAGTTAAATGCATGGTACTTAAAACAGTATCTAAATTAGTTTTTAAAACTCTACCCGTGGAAGGAATTCTCACTCTTCAGCGGTCTCAAACTTGTCTGTATTGTCACTCACGAGAAGTGATGCTTCCAGGGTCAGTAGAGACACTTTACAGATAGTTCTCTCATTTTCCTTGGCCTTCCTCTTTACAGGTCATTCATGATCCTTCCAACCTGACTATTACTTTTCCTCCAATTCTGCCTTGCTTCTTTCTGGGCACTGTCACTGCATCTTCAACTTTCAACTATGGCCTCATTTTAGTTAAGGATTATTTCCATATGCCAGAGAAGTTAGAATTGAGATATGTGACTGAAATTTCTATTTCACCCTTTTCAAAAAGGTGTGCACTCCTCACATGAAACATCAGCATCAGTATTCTCAGCACTTTGTGAGCTTTTTCTACTCATTTTTCTTACAATAATTGTAGGGATACTTTCAGAAAACTAACTGCAGAAAATATTAAGTAATCTCTCTATGTAAGAACTTAATACGATGTAGCATTTTTAATGGATGCACATACCCTGCCTGAACTCCATGCATGAACTACATAATAAATGAAGCCAGGTTCAGTCAACACTTGAGGTCAGAAACAAGTATCTAAAACTCCACAGTAACATAGATCCTACTATGACACTACTTTTAAGAATTAAAGAAACAGAATAGACAGGGTCCATTTGATCACTATGAAACCATTTTACTTTATTATAATTATGAGAAAATTTAAATGTGCAAAGCAATGCAGATGCCAAAATATGCTTTTAAACTATTTTTGGCTGAATTTGTTTCTCTGAGATCTTCGGATCCTAACAGAAATACACATATAGGAAAAGTTATGGATAACAATAAATAAAATACATCTTAATCATTAACATATAGACAAAATCAATTAAAAAAATAAAGAACATTATGAAGTATGAAAAAACACATCATGAAATTATTCCTGAATGTGAGGGTTGAAAGACTCTGGCGGCCTGAGATTTCTAAAAGAAACTTTAGAAAAGGAGAAAAACACTCCTCTCGTTGCAATGGGTAAACTATAGAATGCTTCTGAGGTGAGAGGATTGAACTGAATAAAACATTGGATTTCTTCCATGGCCCACTGATGTAGATAATGATAGCAGTAAAGAAGATATCAGTGCAGATCATTTAATACTGGAAAGGAAAATAAACAGATCTGGGCAGGGATTCAATAATAAGTACACATAGACGTTAATCTAAATTCATTTTAAAAATACAGTATTTGTCTACTAAGGTGATAGGACATAAACAGCTCATTCACTTGATAATCATCTGTTATAAAGGCATTGTTTCATAACTTTAAAAATACACTTACTTAAAAATTATTAGGCTTATGTTTTCTATGTACAGGAGATAAAACTTTTATTCGACTGTAGAGTGCCATTTCATGGATATTAAGATGAACATATGTTTTAAACAAGATATTTGCCATGAAAATACACATAAAATTTATAAATATGTCACATGATACAGAGAAACAAGACTCATGATCTTCACATTTACAGGAATTTATAAAATCTTCTCTGAAGGAAATGTGTTACAATTCAGTCAAACTTCTCATCTTGAAAGTAATCCGCCAAATTTAGATATTCTTGAAGTTGACCATATTTCTGTGTATACAATAAAAAAGCTAGTTATTTTACTCAAAGCAAAGAAGATAAGGTAGGCCTTTTCAATCTACGGACACAAACAGGAACACGTTCATTTCATGATAATCATGAGCGAAAATCTCATTATAAACAGGGACACAATTTCAAATACGCATTTCTAACTCATAAAGAGCAGAAAGAGACCAAACTGAACATTATTATTAATCTCATAATGTTCTTATAAAATATAATTTTTCTGTTATATTTATAGAAGTATAACAAACTTCAATAACTTACTCAATAAAAATTTTTTGAACATATAACATATATTGAATATTTCCTAATGACTGTCTAGGTACAAAGATAATCACTTTCCCTGATCCTAAAGAGACCAGAGCTCACTGGTAGTACACCAATGACAAGTGCCATGACAAAGTATATAGACACTGTCATGAAGGTTCAGAGAGTAGCCATGGTTAGTTGAGGTGATCAGGAAAGACAATCACTTAAGCTGTCCTGGGAAAAAGGATTTGGTAGGGAAAGATTTGCTGGGGAGAGTTTTCTACAGGAGACAACAGTCCATACAACAGTGAGAAAACAAGAATTTATGGGCTTTAACTATAATTTGAGGTTTCTTAGGGGAACAGAAAGAGAAGACTGAACCAAAGAGCTTGTGGTCAGAGAATAAAATGTATGAAATGCGAGGTGAAGGAGTTTAGCAGTAATGTGACAGGCAATGTGATACTGCTAAAGGATATAAGGCAGGAGATTGACATGATCTGAGGTGTGTTTTAAGAAAAATGGTTAAGACAGCCATTCTAGAATACTTTAGCAATTAGTTATGAGTCTATTTTAATAAGTTAGGTAATGAGGTCCCAATTTCGAGTGACAGAAATGAAGATGAAAAGTTAAGGAACAACGTAGGACAAGATAAGAGAGGGGTCAGGATGATTTAGAAATCTCACAATCGATAGAGTGCAAAAGGCTGACTTCAGCTAAGGAGAATTAACTGATTAATGGTTTCTTTACTTATGAACTCTTGTTCTACTCCCAACGAAGAGAGAGAGGATCCCGATGACCTGACTTTTGTGGTGGTAGGAACCCATGGAAAGATAAAGAGTATGCTTTCCTTCTAGACAGGGCTATGAAACCTTTTCCCCCTCAAAGATCTCTGGCTGGATCACCTTCTCTGGAAAGAATGAAGAAAATAACCAAATGGGGGGGATAACCTTTGGACTACTTAGGGATTCTCTTGACCCAGTATTCAGGCAGGTTCTATTAGATATGAGTAAAGTATTCTAGAATTAGAAACATGTACATTAAAAGTTTGATTGTTTTTATGCTTTTTGTATTATCTTTATATATTTTTTCTCTTCTTAAATTTTTTTTTGGAGAATTGCAATCCCAGCCATACTAAGAAAAGGAAGGAAAACCTCTCCTTGCTTTTATTCCTAATAACAGTTAACATTAATTGATCACTTACTAATTGTTAGTTCCACTACTAAATGATTAAAATGTGTTGATCTTTTAATATCCATGATCAAAACTCTATTTTTGTTGTTTTAATTCCTATTTTAGTGAAGAGGCAACTTAGAGAAATAAAATAAGTTGCCCCCAAATTCTCCTGCTGGAAAATATTAAAATCCATGCTTTTAACCATCATAGTATGCTATTTCTGACATTTAAAGGCAGGGGAGGGGGTGCAGCTTACTAAAGTAAGAAAAAAGAAAGCCTTCCTATAACAAAGTGAAACTCAGAGAGAAGACAGTTAGTATTGCCTTGTCATTCTCTCCACCTAAAGATTCTGGTTCCATCATTCATTTTTACTAAAAATTCGGAGAGTTTGGATCTTATTATGTTAACCCCTTCGAGTTCCAGGTGGACCTACTGATTAAAACATGTGAACTGTGGGAATAGAGTGTGAGAAAGAGGTCAGAACATAAAAGAAGGAGGTTGGGGTCTTTTGGTCAGAAATAGCAGTTAGATATGAAGAAAGGAATGGGTTTTCCAAGGCAGAGAGCTTATAGGGGCTGAGAATGAAACGTGGAGCAACACGTACCTTTTATTTTTTTAAGGTTTATTTATTTTTGAGAGAAAGCGTGTGAGCCGGGGACTGATGGGCAGAGAGAGAGAGAGGGGAACAGAGGATCCAAAGCCGGCTCCACGCTGACAGCAGTGAGCCTCTTGTGAGGCTCAAACTAACAGATCACGCCCTGAGCCAAATTTGGGTGCTCAACTGACTGAGCCAACTAGGTGCCCTGCAATAAGTACTTTTAACCAGCGGCCCTCAATCTTTAATGTGCTTAAGAACAAATTATTGTTAAATACTGGGTATTTAACACCCTCAAGGATTCTCATTCAATAGGTCTGCAGTGAGGCCAGGAACTACCTATTTTCTACAGAATCTAGGTGATTCTGACATAGGTAGTTAGGGCCGTGACTTGAGAAACACCAGTTTACCGAGTGAAAGAAAAAGAAAAGGAAAAAAGTTTAAAAGGGGGGAAAGAGAAGAGACCACATAAGAAGAGTTTCAGGAAGGGGTGAAATATCAAATCATTATTTAAAATTCTTTCTTATGTAACAATCTTTGTGTAAAACATTTAATCTTTACACACAACTACAAAACTGAGACTTGATAGTATAACTGACATAGTATCTCCACTTCCTGATATTCCTGTTTTCAACCACCCCATCCCAACAACCCTATCTTCAACTTCTCTGGAAACCCCATCATCACATGCACTTTCTTCTTAGTGAGAAACATTTGTTAGAATTTTGTCAATGGTGTATGACAGTATGTTCTTCAAGTGTAACTTAGAATGAGACAATCATTTTTATTATATTTATTATATGTTTTGGTTTTATTATAATTTTCTTATCATGTATTCTTTTCTTTTTTTAAGTAAGCTTCACACGCAGTGCAGAGCCTGATGTGGGGCTTGAAAATAAAACCGTGAGATTAAGACCTGAGCATCAAGATCAAGTGTTAGACGCTTAACTGAGCCACCCAGGAACTCCCCATTCATTCTTTTCTTAACACTCAAGTTCCTCCTACCCTTTAATATCATCGTAGGTTAAAAACAGATCATCTTAGTTCAACAGGTAGGAGGAGGAACAAGAAGTCAGTCTAGTTGGCAGGTCTTTGGGAAGCAATGCTGGGATATCCTGAGACAGAGGAAGAAAAATGTTTGGAGGAGGAAGGGGCAGTTTAGGGAAAAAGCAAGGTGTGCAATACAAGCTGGGAGGAAAGACAAGACCAAATCGTTTGTGTGAGGTAAAAGAAGGGGTTGACATAATCATTGGGAGGTAAGAGCTAAAAGGGCCCCAGATCTGGCCATTCAAGTAGTGCTGAGCCCTGGCATTGGAAAGGGTGTAGGTAGCTGGGGCCATGAGAATGCAGCCAAAGAGAAAGGCGTATGTCATGAGCACATGCAGCGTGCCCATGCGGGACACGCACGCCTCAGGGGTAGGTGGGTGGTGCTGAGGAACATCAGGGCACTTGAGGAACTCTGAAATGTAATCACAGCACAAAACACTGCATATGGGTTTATATCGGCTCTAAACTTGAGTTTCTAGGAAATCTTTTGAAAAAACGTGTACACAAATATTTTTAAAGAAGGAGGGATCTCAGAAAGAAAATGAAGCGCTGTAGTATTTTATGTGAAAAACAAAATGTGCATGTTGTCCTAAACATGCCTGATCTTGAAATACCTTAAATGCCCAATGCTAAGTGTTGTTCTTGAAGCATAAGAGAACACATGGGTTTTCTCTTCCCAAGAATATTTTTTTCTTATTCCAGGTCCCTTCTGTTAGAAACCTTGTTAAGCTTTCTCTAAGGTACATGATCTGGAAATGCTTTTGGGTTTTTTTCTGCAAGAAGTTTAATGTTCTTCTCCACATATACTATTATTATATATAATATATATAATACATGCACAGTGATTTTCCTACACCTAGCACACAATTCTTTTAAAAATGTGGTGTCCCAAAAGGTTTTTCAACTCCACGAGAGCATTGGCAACACTTAAATGTACCAGTGAAAGCAGGTAAGAATTTCAGGTCATCACGGAAAACGAAGATGGGACTTGCTGGCTAAGTGGTGGCTTCTCCCTAAGGCAAACAGAAAAGCAAAGAGGAGGACAGGGAGGAGAGCACTGGGAGAGAAGCTGAAGCAAAGTAAAAGATAAAAAGCTGAGGAGAGTAAAATGAGAGAAAAGACTACGGAAGGGTCGAGATGTGGGTGGTGGGCAGAGAGATCACCGGGTTGTGGCTTTGGTGGGAAGATAATCTTCAGAAGGGAAACCAGTCTTGATGTCATTCTCCAGACTGGGACACCTCTGCAGAATATGACGTGTCCTAACAAGTTCCTGTTTGTTGTTCTCTTTTTCTTTCCCTTTGTTCATAAGTTAATTCACTCAGCTCTCTTCTTTTTTATTTTCCTCTTTTACAAATTCCCCTATGATATAAATAACCCAGGCAACAGATCTCAAGTCAGGCTTTTTTTTTTTTTTTAAAGATTAAATATACTGTTGATCTGAGTTGCCTGAAAATCTGCTATATGTTTTCTCTTATACATTCATGTAACTAGACTTGTTTTAGAAGATTGCAATCATATTAGCATTCTTTCCAAGTACCATAAACAATTCTAAAAGCTCTGTGAGCAGACCAGAGCTTCTGAGCTGCCAGCAGATCTTCGGGAATCCAGTGCACTCTTCAAAACCCCCACTTTATCCCTGATATCAAACTTAGTGATCAACAGGATTTGGGGGAATCAAAATCAGTGCCGTGGCCTGAAACCCCTGCATTCCCCTTGATCTTCAGTTACAGTGCTCACTGCTCAGCCCATGTCCTCAAGAAGAGGATGTGGGTGGTATTAGAACTGGCAGCCGAGATCCTTTCCTCAGATTGGCACCAGGTGCTTCTTCACTCTCGGGTCACAAGAACTGTTCTAAAGAATAGGAAGCAGACAAGCAGAGGTGAGTCCTACACCTTGTCAAAGAAAATACGGGGACTTAATATATATGTAAGGGATACCATATATATAAAAGTGAAAAGGACAGAGGTCCTTCATTACAGGACAGTACTATTGCTGATTTCAATTTATCTGTTGAGCTGAAGGAATGCTTAGAACATCAGGGCACCTATTCAGGGTTGGACAATGATAAGCATGAAAGGAATGGGTGGAAGAAGAGAAAATACAAAGACAGGGGGAAAAGGAAAGATTCTCTTTTAAATTTCACGGTCTTCTAATCATTTGTATCCTTTTGCTGATCATAATTAGGCTCCAGAATCTATGAATGAGAGGATTCTTCTATATTCACCTTACCTCCTTAATCCAGCCATTTTCTTTTGACTGATTGAAAATTCTTTCCACTGTTTCTTTAACCTGTTCATCCTCGACTTCTTCTGTCTTTGCAATGGAGCAGCATTCCTGGTACAGCTTGAACTTAAAATGTTTCAGTTTATGATAAATTCTGGTACGATCAGCACAAATTCTGCCAACAGTAAACACCTAAATCGAGGAATAAACATTATTATCTGACATACAAAGGCAGACACATAGTAATGATTAGACAGCCTTTCTAGTTTTGAGATTTTCTTTAACAGCAAAATCTAATAAATGCATTATTAATTTTCAAAATATTTGTACAATGATTCATTTACCTTCTCTTATTATACAACTTAGTTAAGAAAAACTGAACATCTGCTATGTTTCTTCAAGTATTAGGCTAAGCACCGGAGATGTGTTCAATTACGAAAAAACGTGTCAAAATGCTGTGCAAGAGATGCTACCAAGGTACAAAGGAGGGACAATGAACCCAATCCAGAGAGGAAAGGGGTCCTCGAGTAGGTGATGTCTTTAGACTAGCTCTGTTTCCTAAAGACTTAGGAAGGTCTGGCCAAGTTTGAGGAGAAAAATGGCTTGTTCAAGCAGGAGAACAGGCACACCTGAAAGCAAGAAAATGGACCGCATGGACACAGTTACAAAATTAGAAATACCTGGATTAGGCTAATGTTCTAGCTTATAAGCAACATGTAAAACTGAAACAAACTCTCAAACCGATTGGCAGTTTTTCACTAAATAATTTGCTCCAAAGCATTTTGTAAAGTAAAAACTTTGTGTTTAGTCCTGTTTGTTTCCTTAAGTAGTGACTCTGATGTGGTTGTAACACATTAATGCTTTACTGTTAGCAAACTATAAGAATTTAATTTCTATGTTTATATGAACTTCCAGTATTCTGTGATTAAGAATATTCTTCTTGTGAAATCAACCAATAGAACATTTCTCTTTCAGAATGTTTGGAATATGTACTGTTATACACACTGAAAACTAAAATACGAAAACTACAAACTAAATATTGTAACTAAAAACATAACATGATCAATCTCATTCTCATGAAGTAACCAGAGGAAAGAGACAAATTCCTTGTTAAATTCTGTTTTTGTCTCTGTGCCTACATTCACTAATGGGTTATGCTTTCATGAGTTTAGTACAAGTGGTGTAGTTACAATATGGATCGATGTAACTTGCATTCTATCCAGCAAAGAATTATAGTGTTTTTCTGAAGCCACGCTGCAAGGGAACATATAGGTGATTAGTTCAAAAAATAATCTGAGTATATTGGCAAAAAATAGTAATAAAATCAGGAATATTTTGGCAAAACTGAATACAAGTTAAATATAATCAGCAACAGGTTTGTTGTACATCTTGTGAAAATGGTGTTTGGCACATCTTACAATCTTTCTTAAAATCCTCAAAAATTCAAGAAAACCACATTCGGATTTCTGTTCAAGTTCTATGAAAACCTTTCTGTTTTTCAGATTATTACTAATAATCTGAAGGGGTGCCTGGGTGGCTCAGTCAGTTAAGCATCTGACTCTTGATTCTGGTTCATCATGATCTCAAGGTTCGTGAGTTTGAGCCCCGCATTGGGCTCTGTGCTGGTGGTGCAGAGCCTGCTTGGGATCCTCTCCCTCCCTCCCTCTCTCTACCTCTCCACTGCTCTGGTCTCTTTCTTTCTCTCTCTCTCTCTCAAAATACATAACTTTTAAAAAAGTATGATTTGTCCATTGCTTGTTTATTATTCTCAATAATCTTCTCAACATTGTCATCAAACCAGTCATATCAACTATCACAACTACCTGGCCAATACTTCCTTTTTTACTTTGAGTAAAAAAGATACCACAGTAGTTGCAGTGGCCACTAGAGGTGCCCTCTGCCTCTCCATTTCTGTCATCAAAGTAGATTGTGTGGGTGAGGTCTCCTATGGCCATTCTGGATAAAATATAGTAGAAAAATAATATAATTTTTTTAAACTTTTCATCATACTGTATTTTATATTTCCATAAAACTGAGGAACTACCTGCATAAAATTTTTAAGTCAGGGCAAGAGGGAAGGAAAGGTATTTAAACATCCTTATTTAAAACTCTTTTACCTGTATGAAACAAAAATAATCACTGAAAATATTTAACATTATAGTTTACTTCTTTCCATTTCAAATTCCTACCTTCTTGGCAGCCACTTACACTGATGTAGATCAATAAACCCCAAATTACCTTTAGAATATTCTTATACTATGTGATCATAAAATGTGATCACATTTTCTGTGGAAGAGCCTAAACCATTGTTAGCAGGGTTCACAGAAAAGAGTAAATGTATGTAATTGCTGTAATAATGCAAGTAGGCCTCCGCCCCACCTGTTTTTAGTGTATTGTTACAGCCTCTTACACCTTACAAATTTCTCTGTACAGTGTACCCAGCTTACACTGTAGGATTCCATTTATATAAAGTACTAAAACAAAACTATGCTGTAACAACAGTGACCTTAAATGTTGAGAAATGTATTTAGAGATTACTTTTAAGTAACTAATTGCATTTCTGGATATTAAGGACACTACTCTAACAAGAGAGACAATATTAAAAAATTGCCAGAGATAGAGAAATAAGTTCTGTGACGATTGTTCTCAAAGCAGACAAGCAAAATGGCATGTAAATGGTTACTAATCCACTGTTCAGGGTTAGTTAGCCTGGTTCTATAAACCGATATATCTGAAATTAACTGAGTTACCTCAGTTATCAATGTGAATTAAGGAATCCTGTGTATCCAAAGATACTATTTGAAACAGAGCTAAAACCTGTCATCAAATTTTCCTAAAACAGCAGATGGTGAATTGCAAGGCAGTAGAAGGAATCTGATTTGTAATTTATTAGACACAACATGTAGAAGTGTAAACACACTGGTTAACCAACTAAGGCAAGGATACAAAGAAACATGCATTATGTACATTTGTAATATCCAGCTAATTATAGGGAGCTTTTTGAGGTATTTCTCTAGGTCCTCCTTTATATACAGAGGAGCCAGGTCCTTATGGAAGTGAAAGTATGGAGCAGAAAGAAAAAAGATCCTCAAGAAAACAGGAAGAATGGGAAGAAGTTTCTCTTTTGTTTCTAGGTCTCTAGAAACATTTAGTGCAATAGGCTGAGCCAAAGGATTCTATTTCCTCTTGGCCTGTTTTTTTTCATGGACATGTTACACATTGATACTTATTTCAAAATCCCTGCGTCTTCCATTGGATCTTGAGCATCTTGGGGAGTCTGGACAGATTCTGGGAAAACTCAAATGAATTCAAGATTATTGTCAGTCCTCCCAACTGCCTCTCAGATTTCACATCTTTCCTCCCAGTGATTTCCTTTTCATCTATGCCCCCAGACTTCACCGCAATCTGGTGGTCCAAGGCCTCTTGACTCAGTACCTTATCCAAGACTACTGTCACTAAAATTACTCTCTCCCACCAATACCACTTTCCATCAAAGCATCCTGTCTTTCAAAGAAGCTAATCTTAGGTAAGTAAGGAGAAAAGTTTTATTACTAAATGTATTCATTAAATGCATTCTTCATTGTTTTCACCTTAAAAGAGGACCCTAGTTAACCCCAAGCAGTCTAAATTTTATGTAACTATGGGCAAAAACACAAAATGGAGAATTGGCTTTCAAAATAACCTAAGGGTGTATGGGGGTGGCACAGTCTCTTTAATGCCTTAGATGAAAAACAAGTTTATTATTTTCTTCTTTCCTATCCCTTTCCTTTCCCTTCCTTTCCATACATGCATTGCTACTGTAGTTCAGTAGAATATAAAACAGATTTTAATAGGTGATTCTTCCATTTAAAGCAAAAAATTACTGAAAATTTTAGTATTAAAGAATTTTAATTACAGGGGTGCCTGAGTGGCTCAGTCGGTTAAGCATCAGACTTTGGCTCAGGTCACGATCTCACAGTCTGTGAATTCAAGCCCTGTGCTGGGCTCTGTGCTGACAGCTCCGAGCCTGGAGCTTTCTTAGGATTCGGTGTCTGCCTCCTTCTCTCTGCCCCTCCCCCACTCACATTCTCTCTCCTTCTCTCTCTCTCTTTCCCTCTCTCTCTTTCTCAAAAATAAGCATTAAAAAAAGAATTTTAATTACATTATCTTAAGTTACACAATAACTAGTTTAGTGTATGCATACAGCTAAGCGCACAAGTGTACACACATTTTTACATAGCGGCAAGGGTAGTATGTACACCGCTCACTATTTTACTTCCACCTAGCATGATTTCACAACCTTCAAAAATATATTATTTTAGTGCTTGTATTATATTCTATCACAACATGGTATGACATACATAACATTTAATCACTACTCTAATATTTTACTTGAATTATTTCCATTTTTTTTGGTATTATAACTAATGCTTCCATGAACTTCATGATGTGTCATCTTCGTTTACACTGGATGACTCTGCCTAGCACAAACGGATGGGCACTGAATATGTACAGTGCTATGACTCTGGCTATATGTAGCTACCCAGTATTCTAAAAAGACAGATCACATCCTTTCTCTTTCTAGGAATCTTACTGTCGATGAAACCTAGTTTCAATGCAACCATGACGGAACTGCATTTTATCATCTGATTTAAAAATACTTTGCTACTGTGAGAGCTGTCAACTGGCATCTTAAGGTACATTTTATTATATGCCTTTAGATGGAGAATAATCATGTTCTAATTGTTAACTTTGGTTTTTTTTCTTTTTTCCATTGCATGACTGGTGTATTAATTTTCTGTTTTTATTTTATGAGGTATCTTTCATTTTTTAGATATTTGAATAACTATTTTATACAGAATCTTTACTCTTTCACAGGAATATCAGAACTCCAGAAATGGTTTTCTAACTCACTCCCCGTCCTAGGATTAGCTAGACAGGGAAGACAGTGAAAGTACAGCACTAGTTTTGATCTACACAACAGAGCATGATCCTTAAAGTATCAAATCCCTTTCATTACAATTCTATGTGTCTTACCTCATAAAAAGTCACAGATCAGTTTTTAAACAACAAGATTTACATATTGACTGTGTTGAGAAAAGAAATGTGTTTTTATAGTAACTTGACAAATGATACATTAAAGACTAATTCTGAATTCATTATCCCCAAACTTTCTAAGTGATTCTTGCAACCCAGATTGGATCTGCTCAATTATCGCCAATAGTACTGAGGAATCATACTACCTAATCTAGTAGAATAATTTGGATTAATAGTATATTTCTATCATAATGACTAACCGGCAGCACTTAGAGGCAACCCTAAGGGCCTCCCCAAACACACACCTTCATGGATATACAGACTCATCAGAGGAAGCTCTCACCATTAATACTTTTGCATTTATAAACTTGTCACATAAGACATTCTTCACATTCAAAAATTATACCTTCTTTCCTGGTACTCTTTCCCCTTCTCCTAGTGCATTCTCCATTTGTAAAAATAACAGGATTATTTGTGCAAGCTTATGTACTGAAAATTTCTAAATACTGAAAACCAAAATCAGAGGGAAAAATACCTGTTTATCATGTGACATGAAATCATCTGTTTCCATAGTCCTAGTGTTATACAACTTTCCTGATAAATGCACCGAGTATTTACAGTGGCGATGCAATCCACAAGCCTGGCAGGAACAGTTTTCAGGATTCTTCAAATGGATGCTTACGTTAGAATAATTTTCCACGCGTTCCTGAAAACAATGAAAAAAATGTAATGAAGCTTTACAAGATTGGAAAAAGCAACAAAATAATACATAAAAAGAACTGAACCAATTAAAACTAATATTAGGAATCACAGTAAGTGGTTAGGATGTAAGAGTAAAACGCACTGGTATTTCTTACTTTAATGAAGAATATGCAGTAGATATTTGACAAGACATTTTTAAATAAAAAAATTTTATAATTTAGGTTATTAAATGAAAAGAAATCAGACTAGGAAAAAAATTAGTTTTATATCCTCCCTATTTGTGAGTTACTATTTAGTAGTATTCTTTGCAGATATTAATTTACTTTTCTCCTCTCATCTCTAGTTAGCTATGAGGTATTATAGTTAAAAATAGAAAAGACTGAGCAGCAAAAATTCAGGACACTATAATAAAAAGATGAATTCATTTAGGTTAGTTGAAAATTGAGAAAATACAGATCGCATTCAGTCTCCATTGTGTAAATTATAGCATATTTCCCACAAAAATTCCAGAAATAATTTAAAATTTTCTTTTTTTTAAGTTTATTTATTTTTGAGAGAGAGAGAGAGAGAGAGAGAGCGAGCATGAGTGGGGCAGGGGCAGAGAGGGAGACACAGAATCCGAAGCAGGCTCCAGGCTCTGAGCTGTCAGCACAGAGCCCGACAAGGGGCTTGAATCCACAAACCATGAGATCATGACCTGAGCTGAAGTCAGATGTGTAACCGACTGAGCCACCCAAGTGCCCCCAGAAATAATTTAATCCTCCTATGGCTACTTACTAAATAAAGTACTATGAAAATGAACAAGTTGGGAGTAGGACTGCTAGGTGGCTGGTATTGACATGGACAACCTAATAGCTGAATTAGCAATGAGATAACAAACTGAGGAAATATTTGGCATTCGTAAATAAGCTTTATTAAGCTGTAAAATTACTTGTGGTTGCATATGTTTGCTCACACTCTAGGCCTGCACTAGATACTACTGTTATAATTAGTAGTGTGGATTAAATGTTACCATAATATTTGAACTACACACAGTGAACGTATAAGCAGTGTTACTAAGCCACATTTGTATTCTCTATCAGCCTGGGAGTAATTAAATATCTAGTATATTAAGAGTTTCCTTTTTAACACTGTATGATTCGCAACATTGCATTTTATTTGCTTTTAAAATTTCTCATATTTCATGGCCCTTTGTGACACATGTCACTTACAGGCTGACATTCAGTGTGAACAGGTGGCTAACCACCCTCCCTTCTTGCTTCTGTGGTCCTTACTGACGCACATTTGAGATGAAAGCTCTATGAGCGTGGCTCTGTGAGGGACTACAATATGTATGAACACTCCTGTTGATTTACACGGGACACAAAACTGAAAAATAAACTTTGCCGGGTTAAGCTAGTAAGATTTTCATTGCTGCTCTGTCATGTTATTTCTTTATTGCAGCATAACTTAGCTAATTGTGACCAAGATCATACTGAATCATCTTTGTCTCTAAATTTTTAAGTTAATATTTTCTTGTATCTTAGAGTTATTATTTCAACATTGGGTTATCCAAATTCAGCATAACATACCATAGTATAGTAAAGCATAATACAGCATAGTGGTATGGGCTTTCGAGTCAGAGAAATACTAGAAAGCTATGACTTTTAGGTTTGAACAGTGGCCTAGCTAATTACTAGCTGTGTAACCTTGTGTTACTCAATTTTTCTGAGTCACAGTTTTCTCTTCTTTAAAACGGAGGAAATAATAGCGCCTTCCTCATGGGGTTACTCTGAAGATCAAATAAGATACTTTACATTGCATGCAAATTACTTGCTCAAGTTAAACGATCAATAGATAATATGCTATTTTTCTATTAAAGAAAACAATATTTATACCATGTTCTAAGAACTGTGCTATGTATTTTACCTTCCAAGTAAGTAAATATTCCTTTTAAAGTAGGTAAATATTTTCTGTATCTGAGGAAGAGAGTAGAGAGGTTAAAAACTCACCCAAAGTTAAAAAGATATATATAGTGGCCCTAAACTCAGCCATCCTCCAAACTGAAGTCTTCTCTTTCTGTAATCCCATAACTGTCCCTTAAACCTAAACCATCTGTGGCTAATTTATCAGGTAATTCAAGACTGAACAGGCCTTGGATGAAGTCAAATCCCCTGACATAAATGAGGTAGAGTAGCTAATGATTTAAGTTCTAAAAGGACTGTTAGGAATTTGGGTTTTTGTTATCTTGCCATTTTTTTCCTCTTCCTAAAATTGAAAGATAGAATGTTTGAAGTAGGAAGATTTTTAAAAAGTTATAAATCATATAAGACAGCCTCTACTATTAGAGATCATAAAATAGAAATCTATGGGATAACATAAAATGCAATAAATCTTATACATTAAAAGGATGCTTCCCCTAAATTGGTAGAATTATAAAATCTTAAGGTGGAGAAGGATTAAGGCAACCTAGGCCAGTGTTTCCCAAATTATGTTATGGAAATCAATTATTCTAGGAGGTGATAAGAGGTAGCTCATGGAAAGGAGCCTCATAGTAAAACACAAATTTGGAAAGTATTATATTCTACATCACCATCTTGAAGATTTACAGTATAAATTCTCACATTAATGCTCCTTGAAAAGTCCTCCAGTTAAGTTTAAGTTAAACCCACTGTTTCTCTTAACAATGGAACTCTCTTTTCTGAAACAACAATTAACACCCTGCGAGATAACCTCCTCATTTTAATAGATGGGCTAAGACCTAGAGATGTCTTAAAGTTATTCATCATTTAGAACTACTTAATTACTGGATCCATATAATAAATGTTACAATAATTAAAACAATAGTAGTCTTTAGAAGAGGTGGCAGGCTGATTATTCAACAAAAAAATGCCAGTAATTTAGAAGATTATTCATTCTGACTGGATATTTAAATCCCGATAGGCCTCCCACTCCCATACCCCCAACCAGAGATTCAAAAAGAAATAAAAAATTATATACCTTGTATAGCTCTTTCCAACGACTTCTAGAAGCTAAACTCTCTAGACGAGGCTGAACAAAGCGGTTATCCAAATAATGAAGAGATGTCAACATATCTTGTGCATATGATTTTTGTCTGGTGCCATCTGTTCAGGGGAACAGCAATAACAACAACAAAAAATTATCACGCAGCCCTTAGGAAATATCTATCACCTATGTATCATCTATCTATCAATCAATCTACCTATCTAACTTTTTAAGCCCCCCACACCAATGTATTATCCAGCTCCAATTACCAATAGTACCAAGGTTGAGAAAACTTATTAGCAAATATTTAAATAACTGAATACTTAAGGATTTCTTCCCATAGTTTTAGAAAGGTATTTTAAATTTAAAAAAGATTAATGAAGAAAAAAAATTCCATCAGAACATTAGAGAAAGGAAAGAACCACAGAGGCCTTCTAATTATTCCTTGAATACATCAGACTTGCTCTTTTTTATTTTAATCCCAGGAAAATTAACATCTGATATTTTATTAGGTCCAGATGTACATCATAGTGAGTCAACAATGCCATACATTACTCAGTGCTCATGATAAATGTACTCTTAATCCTCATTGCCTATTTTATCCATCCCCCTACCCATCTCCCCTCTGATAACATCCAATTTGTTCTCTATAGTTAAGAGTGGTTTTTGTTTGTTCCTTTTTTTCTTTGTTCATTTGTTTTGTTTCCTAAATCCTACATATAAGTGAGATCATATGGTATTTGTCTTTCAAATTATACCCTCTAGATCCATCCAGGTTGTTGCAAATGGCAGAATTTCATTCTTTTTTATGGCTGGGTAATATTCCATTGGCTATATATATCACTTCTTTATCCATTCATCTATCACATCAAACTTACTCTTACCTAAGGATCTTTGCACTGGGTGTGCTTTCAGCTAGATCTATGCATTATTTCCCACCTGACTTCATTCAGGTTTCTGCTTAAAAGTCACCTCTTGGGGCACATGGGTGGCTCAGTTGTTAAGCATCTGACTTCTGCTCAGGTCATGATCTCAACAGTTTGTGAGTTTGAGGCCCACATCTGGTGAGCTCAAGCCCCGCTTTGGGTGAGCCCTGCTTCTCTCTCTCTCTCTCTCTCTCCCGCACCCCACCCTGCCCTTCCTGGGATTCTCTCTCTCTCTCTCTCTGCCCCTGGCTCACTTGGGCCCCCCCTTCTCTTTCTCTCTCTCTCAAAAAAAAGTCACCTCTTGAGAGACTTTCTTTGACCACTCTAATAAATACTTTCCTTTCCTTTATCACTTGATCTCCTTAACCTACTTTATGTTTTTTTTCAAGAACTAATTACTAGTTGAAATTGTGTTATATATTTGTTTACTCATTCTATTGTCGGTCTCTCCTATTAGACTTTAAAGCAACATGAGGGCAGAAATCTTATATGTCATAGTCATTACCATATCCCCAGCCCTCAAATAAATGCCTGCCCCTTAGCTAGCCATTCTATAAATATTTGTTCAATACACTGTGAATGAAATCTTATTTTGGCAATTAGGTAGATATTCAAAACAACATATTACAGTCTTTAACTGCCAGATTATGTGCTAGATGCAAGGGATAAGTGTATATCTAAGGTATGGTTATTCTTGTACTCTTAGAAGAAAGGAAGGCAAAAATACATTTTCAATACAGTATGAAAAATACATTTTGAAAAATACATTTTCAGTACAGTATGAAAAGTATATACACATCAGCACCACCAGGACACTGATAGCACAAATGAGGGAGTGAAAATGATTTTACACTCTTAAGTGTCCAACTTCAGCTCAGGTCATAATCTCGCGGTTCGTGAGTTCGAGCCCCGCATCTGGCTTTGTGCTGACAGCGCAGAGCCTGGAGCCTGCTTCAGATTCTGTGTCTCCCTCTCTCACTGCCCCTTCCCTGCTCACAGTCTGTCTCTTGAAAAATAAACATTAAAAAAAATTTTTTTTAAAGAAAGAATAGTGTCTCTTGGTTTTGCTTAAATTTATATATTATATTATATTATATTATTTTATGTTAGTAGGGTTTTAGAAATTGGAAAAGGAAAAAAAATCGTTAATTGTTCCATTAGTATTAACTTACCATACAGTGTTCCCAGAAAAGATTCATCTAAAGCATTGATCAGAAGAGCCTTCACAACTCTTTCAAAGTGAGTATAGTGGTCACTAAAAGAATCTGAAATTAATTTTAAATACATATTAGAATATAACAGATAAAACACCCTGAATAAAAGTTTCCTTTCTCTAAGAAGTTAATACTATAAATAGGAGAAATCACTTAGTCATCCTAATTTTATAGCTGCCTCGGTGACTTGTCTAGTCACTGAGCAAATCTCCATTTTCCAGATTTACTGGCTTCTAATCCAAAATTTCAAGTTGTTATTTAAAATAATCCTCACTTTCCAAACTTATTAAGAGTGTTCAGAAAATATTGAGATATATTGTGAAAAAAGCCCCAAATCATTCCTCTTTCATGACTGAATTTTGGCTTGCTTTCAGTTGAAATGAAATGAAAATGAGATTTAACACGGAGAAATTTTTAACATATTTTAGCTACTAAAAGGGCTGTATAACTCTTTTTCTGGACTTCAGGAAAATTTTTTTAGTATACATTCCTTTTTAAGAAAATATGTTATGGGCACCTAGGTGGCTCAGTCGGTTAAGCATCCTACTTCGGCTCAGTCATGATCTCATGGTTCTTGAGTTCGAGCACCGCATTTGGCTCTGTGCTGACAGCTCAGAGCCTGGGTCCTGCTTCAGATTCTGTGTGTATCTCTCTCTCTGCCCCTCCCCCGCTCACACTCTGTCTCTCTCTTTCAAAAATAAACATTAAAAATTTTTTAAAGAAATCATGTTATTATAGTACTAAAGTGGTCAAAATAAAGCAGTAATAAAATGAAATGACTATAGCAGATAATTTACACCAGGACCCTTAGATTTTAGAGGGCCTATGATCAGTTGTAAATTCAAAAGAACTGATCACAGCCATCAATGAATATTTTTTTAAAAATCAGTAGAATATAATTGTAAAATGAAATAATACTTTAATAGCATTCAATTTTGTCTAGACTTTCATCAACCTCTAGATATAATATAGTGTTGGTACATAATTTAATTTGTGAGTGTTAAAATGCATTTCAACTCTAGCACTTTCCAAACTCTTTTAATGGGAAAAATATTCTGGGAATATTAACAGACATGTTGAGAAAAGAAACATCAAATTCATCCCCTGTGCTCCTAAGTTGAACTATCGAATAAACTGAAATAGAATTTTTTATCCCACTGAATTTATCAATGTTTGAATGTATTAATGCCTAATGTTACCCACTTGCTGTAGAGTTTGGAAACTGCTGTTCTTTTTTAAAGACCCTGATGGTGTTTCTTCAGAATTGAGAGTAAAAGGAAAGGGCAGAGGATCAGAGTCACCTCGAGAGTTCTGCCAATGGACATCAGAATCTCCTTCAAAAGAGTCAGGAAGGCCTCAATTTAATTGTGTTTGAGTGAGTAGATGGGTGGTAGAGGAATTATGCTCCTGGCATCTCAGATTGGAAAAAAGATTTGAGCAAGTAAATGGCAAGCATTGTTCTATGCACTTACATGCATTGCTTTATTTTTCAATACAAGCCTATGAGGTACTATCAATACCCTTGGTTTATTTTTGTTTAAGGAAATAAATACAAAGAGGATGAAAAATTTCCCTAAAATCACACAGCTAGTGAGTGTTGAAACCAGGGCTGGAACCCAAGCAGTCTGGACTCCAGATTTCATGCTACTATCCCCTAGGTAGATGTTGTTCTGCGTTGATAGTTAGGTTTGATACTACTATGGTTCAGAAAATAGAATTTTAGACTTGGATGGGAAATTGGAGGAAATAATTCAAATCTCTCATTTAAAAATTTTAAAAATGATGCAATGATGCAATTACATACCCGAGATCACAAAACTAGATAGAGGAAGAATCAGGATTAGAGCTCAGACCTCCTCCAGAGTTTTTTTATTTTTCAGTGCTTTAATCCCTACATTGGATGAGCTTCTGTGGAATATCCTTGGAATATCATTTAAAAGTTTCTTCTATGACTTTTTAAAAAAACTACAAAAGGATACAGGAGAAAACCAACAATATTTGTGTTTATGTATAACTTGATTTTTCCAAGGTAGTTAATTTTGGGGTAATTTTCCATACTTAATTGTAGGATAATCTAGTCATTCTGCTGATTTTCCATGCATCCTTTATCATATATTAATTTCACATATATGCTTTGATTTTGTTTCAGCACCGTGTACCTTTCTTAATGATCTGGCTGTCACTCTCATGCCAGCACTACACTGCTTTACTTACTGAAATTTTATGGTAACTTTTTATACCTGGTGGGGAAAGTCCTTCTAATTTTCTGTTTGTTGTCTAATTTTATTTATTCTCATATATTTCCCCCCAAGTGAACTTTAGCACTGTTTTTCAAAGTTAAATCAAAAAGTTAAGGGGTGCCTGGGTGGCTCAGTCGGTTGAGCGTCCGACTTTGGCTCAGGTCATGATCTCACACTCTGTGAGTTCGAATCCTGAGTTGGGCTCTGCGCTGACAGCCCAGAGCCTGGAGCCTGCTTCAGATTCTGTGTCTCCCTGTCTCTCTGCCCCTCCCCTGCTCACACTCTCTCTCTCTCAAAAATAAATAAACATTAAAAAATTCTTAAAAAAATCAAAAAGTTAATTTCAGAAGAAATAATTTTTTGTACTATGTATTGCTTTCCAGAAACACGGTGTGTCTCTCCTTTCATTCATGTTTTCTTTGCTATTTCTTTGCGATTCATGACCTATAAAGTCATGCTTTTCTTCTTAAGATTAGGCCTAGGAACTTTAATTGCTACTATAAATGGAATTGTCTCTCATTATATCTCCTAAATAATTATTGACAGCATACAAGAAAACTACTGACTTTTACATATTCATTGTGAATCTTGTCATCTTTCTGAGATTTTTGCAAATTCCCAATAGATTCTCTTAGATATTTGTGGAAAAATGAGCTTCCTGGCACATCAGAGAGCTGGACAGAGGAAGATACTGTTTGGGAATTTCTGGGCAGTGACTCTGCTTTCTCCCCCAACCCTGAGAAGGATGTGGTCTCGCTAGTGCTAAGCTTATTTCAAGAAACAAGAGAATGTTTACAAATATTCCTTAGGTAGAAGCATACAGATTGTTGGTGTACTTTCTTCTAAAATAGAAGTATATAAGTCTACTTTAAGAAAGCAGAAGCAGAGCAAGAAATTGGGTACTTTTTCTACTCTAACAGGTCCCCCTCAATAGGCAAAAAAGAACACAAGAAAATGATGGAAATATATGCTGTATCTACTCCTGCTCTCAATGTATTCATATCCTTTCTCTTAACTTTTTTGTCCCTGGTTAAATAAGTCAGAAACGTATAGCTTATGTGTATGTATAAATAAAATCATATTATGTTCAAATAATGCCTTTTCCTTTTCAAAAGTTATATTTACTTTACTTTCTCTTATTATTGTTCAAAATATCTAGAAGAAAGTAGGACATTTTTGTTTTGTTCTTTAAAGCGAGTATCTCTAGTGCTTCATTATAAACATATATTCTCTTAGTGTAAAATATTCTTTGTTGTGTAAAGGACATATGCTAATATTACTATTTTTTGATACTTCTTCTTTTGCTTTTAAACTAGATAATGGCATTGAATTTTATGAAATGCTTTTTAGAATCTATTAAAATTAAGACATGATTTTTTTCTCTTTTGACATATTAATGGAACCAATTAGTATATTAAACAATTTTTATGATGCTAAAAAGGATGACTAGGTAACTTTTCTTCATTATTGTAATTAGAAAAGTTATTTCCTTCCTATGTCTATTTGCAAGTCTATTTTTATCAACTTATTAGGATGTGAGGCTCCTTGATTTGCATAAATGGGTGTGTCCAGCAACCCAACTATTTTCTCCTATCACATCTTTGAATTCACATTCCCATATGTCCTTCCATCCAAAAACATGCTATATCTCTTAGCACATTCAAATCTTGTTTTACATATCCTACTAAAGCTATAGAATTTTCTTCCTTTAGATTTCCATTTATTCTGTATTTGCCCCCCAGAAAGTTATGATATAGGATGATTTCTATTTCTTTATGTATGTATTATCTTCTCCCTGAGAACTGTTTTCATTTTCTCTATGCTAGAAGAACTTCTTGAGTTTAACCTATGTATCATCAGTGAGACTTCTCTGTACTGTTAATTCTGTTTTTTACATCTTTTGATATAGATTTTACTTCTGACTTTATATTTTTAATTTTCTGGCAACTTATCCTTATCTTAGCTAGTTCTATTTCATCTCAAAGTGTTCTCTGTTTATGAGTTCCTATTTGTTTTTCACAGATCGCAAAGCAATGCTTGATACAATTTTCTTCTGTTTCCTTTAATGAAACATTTTTCACAGACATTTTCTTCCTCCAAGTCTTTACAGGGCAATGTTACCTTTCCCTTGTGCCACAATATGATTTCACTGGTACTTTATACTCATTCTACAAAAAAAGGAAAGTTCTGGGTTTTAATATTTAACATAAATGCCTGCAAGACTGTTCTTGGGCAAACTCTGCATTATGTTGATAGAATTATTCTCTTTAATTGCTAGGTGGAGACTAAGTTAATGTTCATTTTTAATCTAATTTCCAGTATACACTATTAGACTGAGATGTACTCCTCTGTCTATACTTTGTTCTCTGCAACTCTAAACATGTGATAGAACTGGAAATATAATCGTCAGTATCCACAAATCTGAAGGTTATTCCTTTCTCTTTGTGTGTAACTTTCTTAGTGTGTGAACATTATAGGTCTGGAATACAATGGACCATTGCCAATCTATCCCTCTACTTTTTATAATATCTCTTCTGGGAGCTGCAGTCTCAAAATAAATTAGAGAAGTACAGGGATTTATGAGAAGGAAGAAAGATCATGATTGTCTTCAACAGCCTCAACATGTAGCAGGAGAGGAAACTATTCTATTTGGAGATGTTACAGATACATCTCTCAGACCAAATGGCAGATGAGGAAGTGACACAATGTCTTCCTCTAGATAGAACTGTTCTCTTCAAAGATGTAAAATTGCGTAGGCCACTGACTGTGATTCTCACTTGCGTACTGAATTTGGAATTAGAAAATGTTTCTCCCAAATTGTGGTATGTTGACTATGAGTAGCGGTCAGTGTTCTTACAGAGGCTGGGAGGAGAATGAATTTGGGAATACTAGCCTAATTACCGCCTGAGGCCATAGAGTAGTATTGATTATTCATCATATAGGTTATTACTTTAATGAGAAAATATATTTTCAAAGTATAAGAATCAACCTACAGCAACTCTAGAACATAATCCCTTGATAAATTGAAAACTGCCTATATTTAATTTTATTATATTCATAAATGCCATAAACATTGATAAGTATTAAAAACAAGTCATAAATTATCACTCTAAAATATATGGATATTTTCCCCTCTAATGTTTTAAGAAATTATATTTCTCTGTCTTGAAGTATAGACCCAGGAGCCTTCAGCCAATATACTTATCTTAATCATCCATCCATTGAGCTAACAATAAGTTCCTATAATGTATCATCAACTTTAATGGGTATGAGAAATGCAAAGAGAAGTGAAATGGATTAACAATTGAGGTTATTTTTTGGAAGTGGGAATGCCTAGTTGGGTCTCTATATTTTTACTTTTTTTACCATAAAATTCACTCTTTTTGGTGTACAGTTCTATGACAGATGCATAAAGTTGTGTAACCACCACAACAACCAAAAAATAATAAGTTCCACACCACCCCAAAACTCCATGTTACCAATCAATAATTTAGTTTCACACATATTGAGTCTGAGGTATCTGAAAGACACTTGTAAAAATGTTTAATAAGAAAATGAAAAACATGCTTTAGGCTTTGGAGAAATCTGTGCTGGAAATAAAAGTTTAGGAATTTTTGCTGATAGATTAGGCAAAAGTTATGGGGAAGAGACTGCCTGACGCACAAACAAGGGAATTTGAGGATGACCTTTAGAAACATCAGTATTACGTGGCAAGTGGAAAAAGGAGAAAGCAATATTATAAAGGGAAGACAAAACAGAGTGGTACCACAGAAGCTAAAAAGAGAACTTTCTGAAAGGGAGGGTGGTCAATTGATGGTGGCAAAGCACATAACAATACCAGGTTAACAAAAGAACGGAAAAACATTTTGGCAACTAGGAAGTAATCACTAAATTTAATGAGAGCAATTTCACTGGACTGATGGGGGTTAGAGTTAATGGGAAACTTGAATAAAGGATAAAATTTAGAATAGTGGTTAATGAAACATACCAACTCAAGGGAGGAAAAGCATGAATATGGTTACAAGTTGAGAAAAGACAACTTGTAACGATAAAGCCAGAAGTTGCAATTAAGAACACACAAGATAAAATGTATTGGATAAAAAATAAGATCCATCTCTCGAGGTGGAGATGCTCAGTAGTAAAAACAAGCCCAGAGCTCCTTGATATTTACCCAAGTGAGTTGAAAACTTACATCCACAGAAAAATCTGCACACAAATATTTACAGCAGCTTTATTCATAATTGCCAAAACTTGGAAGCAACCAACATGTCCTTCAGCAGGTGAATAGATAAACAAATTGTGGTACATCCATACAGTGGATTATTATTCAGTGATAAAAAGAAATAATCTATCATGCCACATTAAGACATGGAAGAAACTTAAATGCATATTATTAAGTGAATAAATTCAATCTGAAAAGGCTGCATGCTGTGTATTTCAACAATAAAACACTCTAGCAAAGGCAAAACCATGGAAGCATTAAATGGATCAGTGGTTGCCAGGGGTTCAGGGAAGGATGGGAGAAATGAAAAGGTAGGGCACAGGAGATTTTGAGGAGAGCACAACTATTCTGAATGATACTATAATAACGAATACCTGTTGCATCATTTTATATTTGTCAAAACCCATAGAATGTACAACACAAAGAGTGAGCCCTGAGATGAACTATGAACTGCAGTTAATAATAGCGTATCAATATTAGCTCATCAATTTTACTGCATGTACCAAACTAATTCAAGTGTGTGAGAGGGGGTTATAGAAGAACTCTCTGTAGTTTCTTGTCTCAGTAAATCTAAAATTGTCCCTTAAAAGAAACAAGCACAGACATGTAGGATTGAGAAGGATGTTAAAAATAGTTGCCCTCTGCTGGACTTTGAGTTTCATTAATTAGCAGGAGTAGGTATGAGTGGGTATCACTGAGCAAATGTTCTATCACATTCTAGATATTATAATTCAAAATGATGGGACATCTCCTAATTGAGTTTCCCTAAACTTTCAGTGTCCAAGTGGCAAGGGACCAAGTGACTACTGATGTAAGGAAAATAGTCATTGACTTTCAAAATATAGATGCCTATCACTGGCATCTCTATAACTGATAAATTACTTGAAATTTGATTCATACCTCAATCTACTATTTTATTATAAATCATGAGATTGATATTGAGCCACATTACATGTAATTTTAGTAAATATGCCCATTTAAAAGAAATTAGAAAGAATGCATTCTTGAAGAAAAAAATAAAAAATGTGTTCATTCAACAGCCTGTTTCTACCAGAGTTGTAAAACATCATAAAAACAATCTTTGAATTTATGCACAATTATAGGAATTAGAAAATTACATATTTAAAGATACCCTGAAATGTCAGGGTCCTATTATTTATGTTTTAATTAACTGTATGAAAAGAATCCTGATTTCCAATCTCTGTTAAGTTTCACTGATACTTCAATAGGCCTGATAAAACCAATGGTTCTCAAAGTGTCGTAGACACCTGGAAGTCCCCAAGTCCATTCAAGGGGATCTATGAGGTCAAAAAAATAACACTAAGATAATCATGCTTTTTTACCATGTTGACATTTTCACTGATGGTACAAAAAGCAACAATGGGTAAAGCAGCTGGCTCCCTAACATGAATGATGGCAGTAGGACCAAACCACAAATAATCACTGTAGGATTCATTGCTATACACTCAGTAAAAAGCTACTTTTACTTAAGAACGTCCATGATGAAGTAGTAAAAACTATGAATTTTATTAAGTCTCAAATATACCTCTTGTGAGTATTCAGTGGGATGAAATGGGAAGTATGCATAGAGCACCTATGCTGCATACCACAGCATATAATTGATCATATTTTGAGGAAAAATCGAGTTGGGAGCTAAAAACCCTCATTTATCATGAAACACCAATGTTTATTTGAAAAAGCAACTGATGGGTGCCTGGCTGGCTCAGTCAGTAGAGCATGCAATTCTTGATCTGAGGGCTGTGAGTTCAAGCCCCACGTTGGGCCTAGAGGTTACATAAAAAATAAGAAGAAAAAAAGAAAGGAACAACGGAAGGAAGAAAGAAAGGAAACGAATGAACAACTAACAAACAATGGATATTCAGGCACTTGTTAAGTATTTTCTCAAAAATGAACAAAGGAAATCTGTAATTTCAAGAGCTCACAGTATTTGCTGCCAAAGATTTAGGAAACAGATTTTTATAGAAATTAGAACTTTAGAAAACTTGTATCTGCTACTACTGTGAGCTTGACAGCTTCCCCATACCTAAAAAAATTTCTGATGAGACTGGTGGTAATATTAACAAATGTGATTTCACAAATATTGTAATATGAAGTGTGTCAACATTTGGAAGATCTACATAATGCAGTGAATCAGTATTTTCCAAATGACTAATGCATGATGTTACAAAATCACATATCGGTAAAAGAGCCATTCAAACTGCAAGACAGACTAATGGACTGTGAGTGAGTACTAAAGGGTTCATTAATATGGTTTCAGATTCCATATTGCAACTAACCTTTAAGAAACAATCACTTGTTTAATTGTGTAGTGACAAATAAGAACATTATTTTGAAAATACTTTTAAAATCTTTCTTCCTTTTCCAGCTACCTGTGTGAAGCAATACTGTTTTCATCTACTTCAATCAAAACATCAAAATACACTGAATGCAAAAGCGGGAATAAGAACCCAGCTGCCTTCTATTAAACTAAATATTAAAGACATTTATTAAAATGTAAAACAATGTCATTCTTATTTTTTTGAAAAGTTATTTTTAATAAAAATGTTATTTATGTTGGGCGCCTGGGTGGCTCAGTCATTAAGCATCAAACTTTAGCTCATGTCATGTTCTTGTGGTTCATGGGTTTGAGCCCCCACTGGGCTCTGTGCTGACAGCTCAGAGCCTAGAGCCTCCTTCTGATTCTGTCTCCCTCTCTCTCTGCCCCTCCCTGCTTGCACTCTGTCTCTCTCTCAAAAATAAAATCTTTAAAAATGTTACTTATGTTAACCTGTAACAAACTTATTATTGTTAAAGTATATTAATTAGTAAATATATTTTAAATTTCCCTGTTTTGTATTTCTACGATGGTAAATGTTGATAACTATAACCCACAGAAAAAAAGCTCTTCAGGGTCCTCAATCATTTTTAAGAATGTATAGCATTCCTGAAACTACTAGAATAAACTGTTATCAGAGGGACAAAGTTACCTAAAAATAAAACCATAGTTCCTAATCAATGACTTAGAACATGATAGTAAGAGGCTAATTTGATACTTGATATAATATCATGATTAGAGCAAGTCATAAAACATTTTCTTGATATTTAACTTACAAAGAGAATTCTGTTTTACTAATTTCAGTTGTGATGTAGTCAATTTTTCTCCTCGCTGGCTTTTATTCTCTTCATCACCCTCCTCATCTTGAACTACAAAGTCATCAATAATATAATCATCTCCATCTTCATCATATTCATAATCATCTTCCTCCTCCTCCTCATCACTTCCATCACTGCTTGGGCAGGATTCCTTCTCAGAGTCCTAATTAAATTAGAACATATCTTTCAGTAAATCTGTATTTTTAAATTTTGTTTGGATATGAAATTAAAAGATTAAATCTGAAACCAATGATCCATGGAAATTAATTTCATATTTTAAGGTTAAAAAAATCTTGTCATGTTAAATGTTGAACTTTTGAATTAGGAAGAAGATAATATACCTTTGTAACTGATGTAAAATGTTTAAAATAGACATTAAGATTATAAGTAGAAGTTAAAAGGAGGAAAGACCATATTAAACAGTCTTTCAATTTTAAAACAGAGTGATGAACTGAGGCTCATGATAAAACAAATTATATGAGATATAACAGTGCAATCAAACATGTTCAAGGATACTTGATTAAAAAATAAATTCAAGAATTGAGAAATAGAACAGACTCAGCACTTTTTTTTTATAAAAATTACTTTAAGGAAAAGATTTAAAAACAGTAACAAAACCAATTAAATATAACACACCTCAAAATCTCTACTACTATTGCGTCTCTGACGAGATCTTTGTTTTGAGAGTTCTTTCAGTTTCTGGAATTGTTCTCGCTTTCTTGCAGCTAAAGTTTTTTCAGGTGTTTTTTGCTCCATCTCTACCGACGAACATTCATCTTCAACCACTCTACGTGGACGTTTAACACCTACTTTTCGAACTAGGATATCACTGCCGTCACTCTCATCACTGTCATACATAACAGAGGAGATCCTTTTTCTCTTCCCTCGCTTGATGTGTTCTTCTTCTAAATCCTCCTCTATTATCTGTCCAGTGTGTTTTTTGAGATCATCATCCTCTTGACTGGAATGCTTTTCATGATTTGGTGAGTCAGTACTTCTAAGTTTGTTATTTTCTTCTTCATATGTTGAACTGTTGCCAGTGTTCATGATATGCTCACAGTTACTACCTTCACTTTCAACTGTAATTAATCTAAGTTTTCTTTCATTTTCCAGCTTTTTATTACTATCAAACCCCTTGTTACTGTCATGCTCTTCCTCACTGTCAAGCGCTTCCTCACTGTCAAGCTCTTCATCGCTGTCAAACTCTTCATCGCTGTCAAGTTCTTCGTCATCAAATAACTGTGAAATACTATTTCTTTTAGTCCGCCTCCAATCAACTCGAGATTTCTGCTCCCGCTCTTGAGTTTTAGAATTTTTCCTTGTTTCGTGTCTTCTAACATGTACCATTTTCACTTAAGCTTCTACAAAATAAAGTTATTAGGAATATAATAATGATAACCAGATCACAACAATGAATGCATTTATGGTAAACTATATTTATTTGGTGTTACAAAATGGTTCACAAAGGTATAAATCACATAAAATATCTGAGTGAAGATGGTAGAACAGTTATTGAACAAATAATTTATTGAACATCTATGAAAAAACTGTAATGAACATCAATTGTGAATTATATTTTGTGTTGAAAGGGATACATAGAAAAATCGTGGTCCTGTTCTCCGGAAGATTATCATCCATGGATAGAACATACAAACATATATTAAGAAAAATGCAAGGCATTCATTTAGTACCAAATGAAAGACAAAAATAACTGCAATAAAATTATAAAGATGCAGGAAGAACAGTACAGCAAATGCTTCATTGAAGATTTAATTGAACGGATATGATCTGATAGACTTCTGAAGGACTGGTTATAGTTCAACAAAAAGAATGACAGAAAAAGGGATTTCAGGCAGGTAAAAACGGTAAGATCAAAACTTTGGCACCGAGAGAGAACATGGTCTGTTAAGTAAGTGCAACTGAAAAGGTGTGAAGAAAGACTTTATGCTGGAAAGAAAGCGACAATTATAGAAAAATAGGGTGGGGTTACCAGAATCATTCATCCTTAGGCAAAGGATTCTAAACAGAAATGATATGAATTATAACACAAAGGATCAAAAATTTATATGAAGAAACTTATAAAGTAGTAGCTGACAAATGATAGCAGTGCAAAACTAAGAGGTCACCTATCCACGAAGATGTCAGCTTCTATATACTTTAGTAAAACGGCAATGGCTTTAAACCACCTAAAGTTAAAGATGAATATAATCCAATAGAAACTTATTAACAATCCAAAATTGGGTGAAAAAAAAGTTTCATGGTGAAGTAGAGCATGATACTGGGACGGAAAATAAATACTGTAAGTTTCTGATTCAGAAAAGTGTGAACACTAAAAATGCCACAAGTATATAATAAAGGAACAGAGATAGGTAATGTAACTAGAAAAACAGTTAACACATATGTACCTTTGTAGTTGCCAAGAAAAATAGACATATGATCACAATGTAATGAGACTGACCTCATAGTACATGTATAAGAATTTATGTACTCCATTGAGTGCTATCGCCAAAGAAATCATCTTATGAGGCTAATTACTCCAATATCTACACTATGGCATAGAATATTCTTGGAGATTTTCTAGAAAACATAGTATCAAAAAGACATAAAAATATGAAAATAACCACACTCCATTTTTTATTCCAAAGAGTGGTTTAAATATCCATTTTATTGATTTGTCTCAGTTATAAGGTACTGTTAGCAGCTTCCAAAAATGAAATCCAATTTCAAAAGTTGAATATTAATTACCATTACAGATATTTTTTAAAATATGCTGTAACTTTGAGGATAAATCCAAAAACAGAATGCCAAAATGGTTTGAGCAATGGCAGTATCACTGAATCAAGTTTATACCTTTCCAAGATGATTCCTTTTTTTGGATGGGTATGGGTGTAAGTGGGGGAAATACCACTATTTGACTGTACAAACTGTTATGTTTAAGCAATATGACAGTTTCTGTAATGGTAATATCTCATATAAAATCAGAATGGTGGCTGCTAAAGATTATGCACCAGAAATTATCTTTATAGTGTAGGCTGAAATGTGACCGTATGATAGTAACCACCATAAGATACACTGAGCATTATAACAGTAATTTAACAAACTCTAGTTAACAGACAAAATATTCTATTAGTTGAAATTACACTTGGGTTGCATATTACAGAAGGCTTATATTAAAATTAGCAAAGATGAGAATAGCGTGTAGTCAAAATTACCTTAAAAATCTGTATATTACTCTTTAAGCTATTTTTTTTTTTTATATATATCATACTGATTCACAGCAGGGCCATCCAGTTTCTTCTCCAGGTTTTAAACAGACTACTGTTGTTGGTGTGTGTTCATTTGTTTTAATTAAGCACCACATAAACTGGGCAGCTTATATTTTGAAGCCATATGGTACAAATAAGTAATTTTTAAGGCACATATAGTTAAATTTGCATAAACCATGCATGTGAATTACACTGTAATCTTTCTAATAAATCTGAATTGGGAGAAAGAATGAGAAAACATTAATGAAAACAAATGACAAATATGGCTTCAGTAGATACACTAAAGCAAGTGTGAACAGTAGGAACGTTAAGTGAAAGATGATTTTATTGATACACAAAAGTAGATTCATGTACACTAGATGATTACCTAACAAAACTATACCATGTCAAAAGACATTTATCATATCAACAGGTGACTTCTACGACAATAGTAGAAATGATTAAGACTGTGACACTATAAAAATACCTATGACTACACATGGTTAAGCTATTAAAAAATCCTATATGTATAGTAATTTTTCAGTGCATTTTTATGTTTTTAAATCCTGGCAATGATCCTAGAAGAAAGATGCTGTCTACCTTCATTTATAAATATCAAAGCCAAGGATGTAGAGTTCAAATGACTTACCGAAGACCACACAGCTTTGCTAGTGACAGAGCTGGGATTAGATACCAGTTCTCCTGATTCCCGGTCCAGTGCTACACAATGTATTTATGTACAAGGTGGTAAAAACCATGTCTTTAAAAGGTCATTATTTTAGCTCTCATTCATGTTAAATTTTAGTTTCATATAAGAATCATCAAAACAGTTTAGAGTTTACAAACATGCTTTTAAAAAAAACTATGTAACAGAATTTTAGTGCACGTGAGTTAGGCCAGAAACTTCTGGAAACTGTTGATCCAATAGGCAAGAAAAGAATGTGCAAAAGAAATGAAAATTTGCCACTTCCCTCTACCATCTTATTGATGACATTGATCACAAAGTTTAAGGACTCCCCATTGAATCCAGAAGTAAAAATTTCAAAAAAGGCAGTCTCTGAGGAGAGAAAATTATTTTGGAAAACTGCAGTACTGAATATTTGAAAAAGCAAATTTTATTTAAATAAATCAAGTCTCATTTGGCGAACTGCCAAATTTCCAGGGTCTCTCCTCATATTTCAAAATTGCTGTCACTGAAAAAGAAGATAATTTAAATATGACTGGCTTCTCTTTTAAAATTGTGAATACTTTTAAAATGTTAGCTGGGGAGGGAAGAATGATGACAGAGGGAAAAGGTGAGTGAACTGACCCTGAGGAGAAAAATGAGAAGGTGAGGCTAAATTGATGAATAAGACATCTCTTGGTTATTAGAATTAAAAAAAAAAAATCCATGCAATGGATGTAATTTGTTTATATGCTGAGTACACACTCAATTTCTTGAAATGTGAATTTAATCAAGCTTCTTTCATAATACCTTACCTTCAGGCAAAGAGAAAAACAAAGAAACTCCAAACAGAAAGCGTTAAATAAATGAAGAAGATCAGTACGATCACATCTTTGTGTTTCATTGTGAATATCACATAAAAGGCATATACAAAAAAAAAAAAAAAAGGCATATACATAGCTTTGCAGTCTGCCAAAGAAGATAGATTAAAGACAAGAATCCATACTGCTGTCTCTCACACAGTCATTCTACAACTCAAAGGTACTTGATGATGCTACTTGAATTTCTCATCAGAAAAAAATATCCTGTAGCCTAGGCTTTGAGGTTGACTTATCCTGATAAGTCTAGAATGAATCTTTTGCCCTGTCAGGTGACAGTTTACATTTTCAAGGTTTGAAGGGCAATGGAACCCCAGCCATTACTTGAAATTCCATCAGAAGGGATGCATTCCTATTTGTAAAACAACAGCCCTCTCTGATATTTCCTTTTATACGATAGTTTGGAGAGAAAACCTTAAGACACCAAAGAAATGGTTATTGAATGCTAGCTAGCACAAGCCCGGGGCTGTGGCACTACTAGATGAAATCAACACGGTCTCTTGCTTCCACCGAGCTCACAATCTGATGAAATTACTGGGGACACCAGAACAAGCCGGCATGATACATGATTTAAGGGCTACAATATTATAATTCTGATTAAGTTCTTTTCACATGGCTGTGGATACATTTATCACAGTTCTTCCATTGGTAGAAAACAGGGCAGCACAACATGACAGAAACAGGAAACGGAAAGGTAACAGAGAAAGCCGATTCCCTCCACTTAGAATCACGAACCAGTACTCCACAATTTCGCAGAGTGCATCCTGCCAGCTTCGCGTGCGGGACAACTACAGTATTCATTAAAATCTTTAACACTGAAGGTGGTTCTCTAACTCCAGCAGGGATGAGTGGCATAGGAAAGATGCTCTCGGGAGTTAACACGAGTCATTTTCATGATTACAAACCTGGCTCTTTGGCGGGACGCAGGTAGCCAGCGCAGCACGCCCGCCAGTCCGCTACTCTGCCTCGGGGAGAGAGGGGCAAGGTCGCTGGGAAACCCGACCCTTAGACCGAGCCTCACGGTGGATGACGTGCGCGGGACGACACAAACCCCCAGGCCAAAGAGGAGCTCCACATCCAGACAACCAACAAGGGTCTGAAAAGGCCAGAAACCCGCGAAACCACCGCTCCAGCCCCCACAACCAGCCCCGCCCACTTCCCCACCGCGGAGGGAACTGGCATTCGGCCTACTGCAGCTCAGCACAGGGGTGCGGCGAGTGCAGAAAAACGCAGACGGGGGGAGTCCCGCCCATCCGGACAGCGCCCGCGGGAATTTTTTTTCCCTGCCCGCCGGGAGGCGCGGCTACCCCCGCTCAGTTAATAAACCATTAGCAGCCTGAGCGGAAGCGAGACCCCGCCCCGAGCTGGCCCTGCACCGCCCCCGCGCCCTCACCTTTCAAGGCTCCTCCGCCTCTGCCTCCGCCTTTGCCTCCGCCCCAGGTACCCACTCCGGACTAGCCACGCCCCTCCTCCTTCCGGGGACCAGGGGAAGTCCCGCCTCTGGGAGGAGCAGGGGGCGGAGCCGGCGGCGGGAGGGGGCATCTTCCGGGAGCGTGTGCTGGGGGAGGAGCGGTCGCCGCGCGTTAGTCAGGGATCGGTGCGGGTCCTGGTTCCTATTGAGGTGGGGAGAGGGGCCCGGCGGGCTGTGAGGGGCCGGGAGGACTGTCCAGGCTAAGCCCAGCTCGGGGAAGTGTGGCTTGCGGTGGAAGGGGTTGGCTGCTGGGGAAGAAATCAAACGTAATCGTTCCCTTGGGGAAGGGGGCTAGTCCCCGACTCCGTGGCTCTTCCGCTCTCTGCTGTAACTTTGGGGTGTGGCAGGGGCTAGTGACGGACGTTTACCCTGGATCAGGGCTTGAAGGAGGTTCGTGGTCACGGTGGAGTTATAGTCTTTGTCGCGGCTACTGTGGGAATAAAACAAATGTTTGTAATCCGGATTATCCGCGGTGACTTGGGGCCTCCTCTACTGCCCATCTAAGTTAAAGGCCTGTTCCTTCAAACTTCCTACCCTCTCACCTTCCTCTGCTGTTTCATTGCCGGCCAAGCCCGTCTGGGGACGGGGTCAGGGTCACCAGGTTCCTGGTAAGGTTCAAAGACTTGAGTGTGTAAGACTGCTAAAGTGGGTCTGTGCGAAAGAAGGAAGGATTTTGTAGACTGTTTCAGTGTGAGTGTGGGGCAAGGGCCTGAGTCCGAGAGCCTCAGCATGTCAGGGAAACGGAAGCGGGTGGTGTTAACTATTAAAGATAAGCTTGATATAATAAAAAAACTTGAAGATGGAGGTTCTTCCAAACAACTGGCAGTGATTTATGGAATTGGTGAGACAACAGTTCGAGATATAAGAAAAAATAAGGAAAAGATTATAACTTACGCAAGCAGTTCTGATTCCACAAGTCTTCTTGCCAAGAGGAAATCTATGAAGCCATCTATGTATGAGGAACTGGACAGAGCAATGCTAGAATGGTTCAACCAGCAAAGAGCAAAAGGGAATCCCATATCTGGACCAATTTGTGCAAAAAGGGCAGAGTTCTTCTTTTATGCTTTGGGTATGGATGGTGATTTTAACCCCTCTGCTGGTTGGTTAACCCGTTTTAAGCAGCGGCACAGCATTAGAGAGATTAACATTAGAAATGAAAGATTAAATGGAGATGAGACTGCTGTGGAAGATTTTTGTAACAACTTCCGAGACTTTATTGAACGAGAGAACTTACAGCCTGAACAAATCTACAATGCAGATGAAACTGGACTCTTTTGGAAATGCCTACCTTCCAGGACTTCTGTGATCAAAGGTAAATGCACTGCCACAGGGCACAAGTCAATTGAAGAAAGAGTCACTATCATGTGTTGTGCCAATGCAACAGGTTTACATAAACTGAAACTTTGTGTAGTGGGGAAAGCAAAGAAACCTCGCTCTTTCAAGTCAACTGACACCTCAAACCTGCCAGTCTCTTATTTCAGCCAAAAAGGTGCATGGATGGATCTCTCCATTTTTCGGCAGTGGTTTGATAAGATCTTTGTGCCACAAGTTCGAGAGTACTTAAGATCTAAAGGCCTACAGGAAAAGGCTGTGCTCTTGTTGGATAATTCACCAACACATCCAAATGAAAATGTCCTAAGGTCAGATGATGGCCAAATATTTGCTAAGTATTTACCACCTAATGTGGCTTCATTGATCCAGCCCTCAGATCAAGGAGTCATAGCAACAATGAAGAGAAATTATCGTGCAGGTCTTCTTCAGAACAACTTGGAAGAAGGTAATGACCTGAAATCATTCTGGAAGAAGCTAACTCTGCTAGATGCACTTTATGAAATAGCAATGGCATGGAATTTAGTAAAGCCAGCTACCATTAGCAGAGCATGGAAGAAGATTCTTCCTACCATAGAGGAGAAAGAAGGCTTGGACTTTGATGAAGAAGATATTTCTGTGGCTACTGTGGCCACCATTTTACAACATACCAAAGGATTGGAAAATGTGACTACTGAGAACATTGAAAAATGGCTTGAAGTGGACAGTACTGAACCAGGCTATGAAGTGTTAACTGACAGCGAAATCATCAGAAGAGCACAAGGCCAGACAGATGAATCTAGTGAAAATGAGGAGGAGGAAATAGAACTGATTCCAGAGAAACATATTAATCATGCAGCTGCTCTCCAATGGACTGAAAACTTACTGGACTATCTAGAACAACAAGGTGATATGATTCTGCCTGATAAACTGGTGATACGTAAACTTCGAGCCACCATCAGAAATAAACAGAAGATGACAAATTCAAGTCAATAATGGCATTTCGTTGTTACCGTTGTTTTGGTAATTGTGTTTATAACTCTTAATCTCTTGCAGTGTGGCTTACTTTTCTTTGTGTTCTCAATTCTCAGACACAGTCCTATGAAATACAGATACAAAAATGCATCTGGAGTGGCTCGAGGATTATGTGTTTTGTATCCTGTGTCTCTTCCTTTATTTGTGCAAATAACTGGAAGCTGATTCTGTATAGATACAAATTACCTATACACATGTAGACCTGCAATTATCCCTTCTATTACGGTGGCATTCCCTAAAACTTCTAACAAAAATTACAGACAGCTGAACAGATTGAGCACTTTCCTGAAATCTATTGTTTGGATTATGAGGGCTGCCATAGTAATCTTTCTTTGTGCTGACATCTTAAATGGTTATGTTTTGTGTATCTGTATACACTGACAGAATGAGAAATACCTATATTTTAGTTTTCAGGGTGATCTGTGATAATTTAAAGTGAAGTCCAATAATGAGGAAACAGTGGTCTATGAATATAAAAATAACTTAGAAATCATACTTTTATTCTCTTACAAACGTTTAGGTGGCAAGAGGGGGAGTTTTTCTGGAATGAAGTAAATATATAGGAATTAATTACTAAATTAGAAAACTATTTGAAAGTTGATATATAAAAGATATTCTGATCTATTTGTAGAAAACTGTGAATTGAAAATTTGGGGAACCTTAGATTATTTATGAAAAGGGAATAAATAGGCTTGTTTTAATTGGGTCTTATATTATGAATTGGGTAATTATTTATTCATGTAATTATAGTACAGGTTTTGTAATGTTACATGTGGTATGAACTCCCACCTTATATGTGGGGGAGAATCTTGGGAATTTATGTTTGTTTACTGTGTACTTGGAAATGTCTATAGTTTGAAAAAGTTTATCATACCTTTCCTTTTTATTTGATATGAAAAGAAAAAGAAGTGAAAAGAATAAAGTTTTTTATTATTTTTAACAAGCCATGTTTTATGAAGAAAGACCTGTCTTATGAAGAAAGCAGAAATAATTATGCAAAGTGTCAGATTTTAAGGAATTTCATCATTTACTCAAGAGTAACTTTTGACACTTGTGAAAAGGTATTCTTTCTTCCAGAATCCATTTAAGTCAGAATTTTGCTAAATTTGCTTAGTAAATTTAATGTTTATTTAACACATTGAAAAGACTTTACGTGTATGAATATTGGTTTAATATGTAATTTAAAAGCAATGTGGGTCTCCATATTATTTCATGCTTTGGCCCTTAAAAAACAAAATGTTCTCTCTCAGTCATTTTTTTAAAGATTTAACTTTTTTATTGAAATATTTTGCATTTTATAGTGCCTTTCTTAGAATTCTAAGATTTCAGAGAGACTTTTAGCTTTCCTTAATTTCTGTTATCTTCATGCTATATGTCCAGATTTTTTAAAAAAGACTTTTGTGATTAGAACTGTTTAAAGATTATTGCATGAATTGCCTCGGTACACAGAGGGAAAAAAAGCATCAGATGTTAACATACATATCGGATCAGATAATTATACATTCTGCTATAAATTCAATTGTATATAAAAGAATTTTTCATTTTTCTAACATGAAAATATGTATAAAAGCTTCTTGGAATTTCTGTCTGGGTTTGCTCAATTTTTAAAATTAATCTTGTCAGTGAAATTCAGCTGTATCATTGCCACCTAGTGGTAAAATTAACATTACTGTTAAGCTGTGTGGTTTTAAATTTTAATATCTAGTAAAAGGTTCACTGTTTTGTGACCTTGAGTGTGAATCTTGTGACTCTTTCTCTAGCCTGTGACAGACTGCTCTTGTTTTTGAGATTTATAAGCTATTTGCTCTTTTCCAAAAGCTGCCAACGTGGGTAGGCTACAGTTTGTTTTGGACCCTTGTATCCTTAAACATAAGTATAAAAGCTGCCAATTACTGAATACCATGTTATGTTTTAAGCAATGTACTTATATAATCCTCAAATTATGGTGGAAATACTGTTGCTCAGCTCATACCCTTAACTGCTGAAAATCACTTGGCTGCAGGTAAGAATTTAAACCTAGGTATTTAATGCCAAAGCCTACACTTGTACTGTCAAACCTAGGCTAACCTCTTAACCTTTCCAGTCCTCAAATTTTATTTCTGGCCACCCACCTACATCCCTCCGGACCTGTCACAGATGTCTGAATTTACTTCTCTATTTTCCAGTGCACTCGTGGCAGCAACTGCCCTTTGCTTTACTCTTTCATGAGGTTAATCTACCTCTTTCACTATTCTGTAGTTTTATTTCTGTTTATCTCCAACCTAACAGCATTTGAAACTTGGATCATTTGTCTTTTGATTTCGGGTTAGCCATGCTCAGTGAGGATCCTTTCACTTAAACAATTGAAAACCCACCGTTGGGAAAATAAACAGTTCTTGCAAACATTTCTCTTTAGTTCATGAGACAATCTCAAAGAAATTCAAGGTGTGGGCACAATATTATACCAACATAAAAGTCTTGCTAAAACCAAAGATATTGGAAATTGCTACTCTCAAAACCACACGAGTATGTATGCACTCAAATCCATACAGATCAAAGGGGAAAAAATTGAGATGATATGGAGAAAAAAAGGAAGGATAGGTTGAAATAGAAGAAGAGCTGGTTAGAAAAGATAAAAAGGAAATATGGGCTACAGTGAGGTTCATTTTGTAACGATGTGTATTGCAGCATCATAGTCCCAGGCTTAGTAGTGTGTGCTGCTCATTCATAGATGGTCCCTGAAATCTCTGCTTTTCTTCTTTTTTTATAAAATGTTAAAAAGTCAGTGCCAAGTAAGATGCATTTGATCAGTAGTTGAGAATGGTTAGTGGATGATGACAGAAACTATTTGGGTCTTACTCCATGTGCCCCAAAGTCATAAATCCTTAGTTCCCAATTCCTCTTCCTTTAATGTCCCACCAGAGGCTGTGTGTTTAGCTTCCTCTTTCTCCATTAAGAAATTAACCACAGACTTCATTTTCTCACTAGGCTTGCCAGGTTTTCCCTTGATGAGTCTTGATACAACAACAGTTCTCAGAAAACCAACCTGTACATTACAGTGTTTCTTTAAACCCATACTCCTAGTAGCCAAGAATTCTGTGAGAGTAGGTTTACCTGCAGGTATTGATAAAGGAAATTAGGGACTTGCTTTCTGTGAGAGATTTGGACTTTTGGTGTATGGATGATGAGGGAAGTGGAATTGATAGAGTCTTAGTATATGCATAAGACTACTGGGTGTGGTGGGTTTAGGAAAATATAAGAGGTTGAATGGTTCTTGTCCTTAAGGATCTTGAAATTAATGTGGGAAAAATGACATTTGGAAAACAAAAACAAAACGCCATCTGGTTCAATTGTAAGCTCATATATAACAGCCAACATGATGTGATAGGGACTATGTAAGGAGAGCATCGTCATTTATTTTGCTTATTCATTCCTTTGCTGGCTTATACTTTATATACTCTCTACATTTTAAGCTTTTCTTTGTTCTTGTTTTTTACTGATTGTGAGTGACTTTATCCATTTCCATTACCTGCTTGCTTATGACCCCAAATCTACCTTCAGTCATGGTCTTCAGAAGTCCAGATTTGTATCTTCAATTGAGAAACAGGATTTAAGTTTGGAAGGGAAATTAAAATTGTTGCTTTGCTCCCCCTCTGTAGTAAACTCTCTCTTAGCATTCTAATGTCCGAGCTATAAAATACTTTTTTAATTGAATGCCAAACAAAGCTTATCTTCCTTGGTCTGAAATAGCAAAATAGATCATTATTTTCTTATCTCTGTCCTCTTTCTTAGTTAGCCTTTCCTGATGTATACACATGCCTTTGCCTCTGACCATCCTTCCCACAGGCAGCCATAGTGGTTTCTGTTTCTGGTATCCTTGTTGCTAGTCAAGTATCAAAATTTAGTTTATCATGTTCCAACCCCTAACCTCCTTAAAAAAAACCCATCATTTATACTCTTTACACCAACTTTATTCCTTAGAAATGTAGTCTGTCTTCCCCATTTTGGGCAGCTGGCAACTTAACACAGTAACTAGTCTCATGCAATTAGAAGTCATATGTGAAAGAATGCCCATTGGTAGGCAGTCACTGTGATACCTAATGTGAGAACTTGTATCTGTAAGGCCTTAGAGTCTATAAGACTTGTAGTATATTGTGAAATGATTTTTGTGATTTGTGTCTCTTAATACTAGACTATGAGATCAAGGATCAATGTTTTGCAGAGTAGTAAACATTCATTCAACAAACGTGTACTCAGCAAACGCTAATTGTACACTTTCTGTGCGTCAGACGTGTCCTAGGCAAGGTATGGGATACATGGATAAGACTATCTGCTTCAAGAGATTTACAATAGAGAGAAAGAGATATGCAGAAAAAGGAGTGAATTAAGTGTTACAATGCTGATGGAATACAAAGGCAAGACTCATCAATTCTGATATGACATAAAGTAGCACAATCTGATAGGAGGACTGGAGTCGTAACAATTGAGTTGGTCTTGAAAAATAACGGAAATATGCATTTCCGTTTTTCTTCAGTCTTTGACAAGTGTCCTCCAGGGGCCCACATCATCCCTACTTGAGAACACTGCTATAGAGCTACAAGATTATAGATATTTGGTCTACTTTCCAAATTATTGAAGGTAATAGTTACAAAATATTTTTTTACCACTATTCCAAATTACCCAGCCTCTGGTAGTTATTTTTTCTGATACCTGCTTTCTGATCTCAAGTTTAATGCCACATACTTGAGATTTTTATCACACCAGCACCCCACTTCAAGGTACCCATTCCTCTATTGGTCCAGATAACTCTAGCTGATGAAACCTCAGAATTTTAGAAACTAGCTACCAGGGGCATTGTTCTATTAATTACCCCAAACTCTACTCCTTCTCGAACAGAGGCATGAATTTTTCTTGTGCCTAGCCTGGAAAGTGGCAGTTGTGTGCCTAGATCCTTGTATTAGGTGTTTTGTTGGTTCTATCTGGACTTCTGTTCCCAACTTTCACCATTTCATTATATGGAACACAGTTTTCTCCTACATAATTTATGGTCCTCCAAAAGTTTAACTTCTTATTTTTAGGATGGCTATACTTGCTTCTTTTAATATTTTATATATTTTTTCAATAATGTATGTGATTGATACAAGAATAAAGCATCTAATGTCTCCATTTATCCTGATATCAGAAGTCCTAGCAGTGTGATCTTGGGTGAGTCTCTAAGTCTCTCTGAGTCTCATTTCTCTAAAATGAGGAGGGTGCCTGGCTGGCTCAGTCGGTTAAGCCTCCGACTTCGGTTCAGGTTATTATCTCACGGTTTGTGGGTTCGAGCCCCACATTGGGCTCTGTGCTGACAGCTCAGAACCTGGAGCTTGCTTCAGACTCTGTGTCTCCCTCTCTCTCTGCCCCTCCCCCTCTCATGCTCTGTTTCTCTCTGTATCAATAATAAATAAACATAAAAAATTAAAAAAAAAACAAAATGATAATAATACAGATTAAGAGGAATAAATAAAATAATGTACAACAGTTTGTGAATGAATGTTAGTTTTTATATTATTAATAGGAAGGATTAAAGTACCAAAGGCATCAAAGATGATGAGAGAGAGAGTAAAATAATTGAAACAGTAGGAGTTGTGGTTGAAGGGAAGGATAATAAAGGTCAAGATTTGCAACTTTAGGTATTCACAATGTGTTGAGGCAATGTATACAAACAGGCTCTGGCATTCCTTCCCTGTTTTCTCTTATTATTATATGATATGGGGACTAACCATTTTACTCACACTATAAATCAGAAGACATTTTTTTTCCCACATTGCATTTGACCCTTGAAGTATTGAAGTATTTAAGTCCACTTATATGTGAATTTTTTTCAGTACAGTACTGTAAATGTATTTTATCTTATAATTTTATTAAAATTTTCTTTTCTTTGGCTTAATTTATTATAAGAATACAGTGTATAGTACATATAATATACAAAATATATATTAATCAACTGTTTATTTTATTGGTAAAGGCTTTCGGTCAACAGTAGGCTATTAGTAATTAAGTTTGGGGGAAGTCAAAAGTTATACATAGATTTTTGACTGTGTGGGGAATCAGTGCCCCCCAAACCTGCATTGTCAAGGATCAATTGTATAATTATAAAATATTTTTAGGTGCTTACTTTAAGGGCATCTCCTGAAGGAGAGAAAGACATTTTAATTAAGTCCTAAAGGTATTAAAGCAATAAAAAGAGCAATTGTGGTTGAAAAGCCCTTTCAGGTATACACACTAAGATTTTATAGAAAAGTTAATAAAGTTTCAAGGAACAGATAAGAAAAATCTGAAAAAGAGTAAAGGGATATTGAATAGATTAGTGACAAGCATTTGTATAATCTTTTGTCTCTTTCTGAATGAAGGAAATAAAAAATAATAAAACATGAGTGGTAACGATGGCAGATTTGTTTTGAAAACTTATTTAACAAATATGATCACATTGGGTTGATTCCAAGCTGAGAGCAGTTTATGGTTTCAGTTTACCACTGAAAAGAAACCAGATAGCAGTGAGAGTCTACCTTTTCCCTAAATGCATTTTCACAAAAGATAATAGAAATGATTGGCATTTGATGCCATTCTAAAATTAAAAGCATAAATAGTATTAAGCAGCCAAGTAGCTCTTCTAGTCTCCCTTTTTATACAAGTCTTTTTGTCTCTCCATCTAATGAAGTATATTCCTTCATGGCATCCTTATTGTTTTCTGGAGACTGGGCTTCAGTTGTCTGTCTTTTTGCCATTTGATCTCTGTATCCTTATACAAGAATGACAAGGAAAGACCCTGTGTGGATTTGTATAGTATTATAAATTGATACAAGTAACAGAGAATTGTCAGTTTATATGTGAGGAAAACAAGTGCACACATTTCATTCTTTTATTTAATAGGGCTTTTCTTGCATAAAGCGTGTAAAGAAAAATCTTTGTTGCAGAGATGTATGAGGGCTCCATAGGAACTGAAAACAAGCCTGTGTTTGATCATATAGTTAAGCACCACTATTATTTCCTATTTTCATTTAAATAGGACTAGCTTTTTTGTAATTCTGTGTATTACAGATGTTTTAACAAGTGAAATAAAATTGAATGCAATGTGGAAAAATCGATTATCCATGAAATAATTTTTAAGCTGTATTTGTGCCTTCATTAGCAGAATCTTTTTTTATCTAATCTCAATGGGAAAAATTGTGTTTCATTTATTAAACAATCAGATGTCTCTTAGATAAACAATTTCCCCCTTTTCACTTGAGGCCTTTGTTAGTTCCTTTAATGTAACTGTGACATTTTGTCATTTATTTATTTGTTCATTCATTTATTCATCTAAAAATTTATCTACTGATGAATATTTACCTACTATATAACCAAAAATCTAAATAATCATTCTCTAATTTCTTCTTTAAGATTTGTGTAATTATGAACTTGAAATTAAATCCTTATATATTTTGTATGTAAAATTATGTAACTAAGTTTAGGTTGCTATATTACTTCATTGGTCAATGAGGTGATGAAGAGAGATACTCAGAAAGATTGATGGTTTAGAAAAAAAATTTTAAGTTTATTGATTTATTTTTTGAGAGAGAAACAGAGCACATGAGCAGAGGAGGAGCAGAAAGAGAGAGAGAAAGAGAGAGAGAATCCCAAGAAGCTCCATGCTGTTAGCACAGAGCCTGATGTGGGGCTTGAACTCACGAACTGTGAGATCATGATATGAGCCAAAGTCAAGAGCTGGATGCTTAACCTACTGAGCCACCCAGGTGCCCCAGGTTGATGATTTTTGATGAGTTTTAGCATTCAGACTGGTGTTAAAAACCAGAATTATTTTGAGATTGTCATTTAGGAATGTGTATAATATATATTGATTTATATGAAAACAAATATTCTTGTTGACACACAGTTAAGATATTTACTTACAGTACACATTTTATATTACCTAGAGATAATATGATGGTTTTAAAATAGAAAAAAATCAAATACAAATAAAAATAGAAAGTTGAAGAAAAATGTTCAATAATGATTATACTATAAAAGTATTAAAATATCCAATATATGAGTTTAATTTTAACTGAGTTTTAAACTGAGTTTTAACTGAGTTTTTTAACTGAGTTTTAAGATCTCTCCCAACATAATGGATATTTTCCTGAATTGCAAAGATGTCTGGTCTTAATAAGTGTTTTGGTTTTATTTTTTACAGTCATTATGTAGATGCTTTAACATCAATCATACGCTATAGCTTGACAGAGTTGCCTTCTAACTGAGCTATTGTCATCATTCTTGCTTAAATAGCTTGAATATATGAATTTACCCTAATTAGGATATAATTAGGCTAACCCTGATTTGGGTTGACAAAAAGCCTTGCAGGTATTCTGAAGACAAAATTAATTTTCAAGGATTCAACAAAGTTCTTGTTAGTTTATAGCAATATACAAAGCTACATATTTTTAAAAAGCATAATACACAAAAGCCTCTAAGTAAAAGTAGATATTCATGACATTTATTTTCTGTTTACTAGATCAGGACACCTCTTCCTAATTTTAGCATTTAATAACATTAAAAATATATATACTGAAAGAAAAAAAATCCAGGCATGAATGACTGTGATAAATTCTATCATCTAACAAAATAAAGTTTACTAAAGATGACTGATGGTGTCCTATTTTCCAAATCTGCTCAACACAAAATGTGTAGGATGGACAAGAATGTGGTTTGTGGGAGCCAATGTAGAAAATGCTTTAATTGTTTAATATCAACCAATAATTAACAAAGTGTACATTAACAACATAATACTTCATGAGTATTTACAGAAGACTTACATATGCCAGACACTGCTCTACATACTTTGAATTTAGCGAGACAGCTATATATTGCTCTTAGCACATGGTTACACACAACAAATTATTTTATTTCCCTATGGACCAGCTAACAACAGGGAATGAGTTTGTGGCTCAATAAAAAGCTTAAATTGGTGCTAGAGTTGTCTTCAGATATAATGAACTTCCTTTGGAACTAGTAGAGCTAATTAGACTGCCCATCACTAAACTGTTAGAAGGGGTTCAGTCACTACATTGGTTGTTGGATGAGATGCCCTTTTCAACTCCAGCGCTCCACGATTCTTTCACATTGAAGAGTTGTAAGGAGAGTACTGATCAAAGTACCAAACAGGAATAAAAATACTTTCAGCAGTTTTCATTTATGCATTCAATGAATATTTACTCAGTGCTGACTCCCTATCAGACACTGTTTTAATGCTTAAGGATCTAGCTTTTACAATAAGTATGGTGGGTTTTGGAATTTAAGTCTTTGATTTCTGTAGTTTCAAAGAACCACATTTTGCCACCAAAAAACCCCAATTATAGAATCTAAAAAAAGAAGAATGTCCAGAAAGAATTAGACAACAAACATAATGAGATAGATATCATGACTCTCTTTCAATAGCTTTTTTTTTTTTTTTTTTTTACTGAATTTCATAGAGACTTGTGGTTGTTTCTGGCACTTAGGACAGAAGATTGACCTTTTCCTTTCATCCATTTATAATTACTAACTGCCTAGATGTGCACTACTAGATATTTATCCAAAGGATATGAAAATGCTGATTCAAAGGGGAACATGACACCCAAATGTTTATAGCAATACTATCAACAATAGCCAAATTATGGAAAGAGCCCAAATGTCCATGAACTGATGAATGAATAAAGAATATGTGTACACACACACACACACACACTGAAATATTACTTGGCAACCAGAAAGAATGAAATCTTGCCATTTGCAGCAACGTAATGGAACTAGAGTGTATTATGCTAAGCGAAGTAAGTCAGTCAGAGACAACTATATGATTTCACTAGTATGTGGAATTTAAGAAACACAGCAGATGAACAGAGGGTAAGGGAAGGCAAAATAAGATAAAAGAGATGAAGGCAAACCAGAAGAGATTCTTTTTTAAAAAATTTTTAATGTTTTTTATTTATTTTTGAGAGACAGAGAGAGAGAGCGCGAGCAGGGGAGGGTCAGAGAGAGAGGGAGATACAGAATCTGAAGCAGGCTCCAGGCTCTGAGGTAGCTGTCAGCACAGAGACCGATGCGGGGCTCAAACCCACGAACCTGTGAGATCATGACCTGAGCTGAAGCCGGACGCTTAACCGACTGAGCCACCTAGGCGCCCCAAGAGATTCTTAAATATAGAGAATGAACTGAGGGTTGATGAAGAGGGGGTGGATGGGTAATGGGCAAGATGGGTGATGAGCATTAAGGAGGGCACTTGTTGGGATGGGCACTGGGTGTATGGAAGTAATGAATCACTAGGTTCTACTCTTGAAACCAATACTACACTGTATGTTAACTAACTTGAATTTAAATAAAAATAAGTAAAATTACTAACTATGCTACAATAATAATGGATACCATTCACTGAGCATTTACTACGTACAAATCACCCTTCTAGGTGATTTCCATGTATTGTGATATGATGCAAGTAGTATAAATCATAGTAGTGTCTCTTTTACTAAAGAGGAAACAGGCATGGAGAGGCTTACTAACCTAACTAAGGTTAAGCAGCTAGAAAGAGATGACACAAAAAACTGTTTTAAAAAAGCCCTGTATTGTGCTTATTTTCTATTTGGTGTTATTAACTACGTACTATATAAACTTTCTAGATAAGAGAATCTGCATGCCTGGCATACTGATTCTCATTTGTCATTGTTCTGCAATTTTAGTAAATGACAAAAGGAAGTAGATATAGTAAGATGGAAGAAGTTCATGGTGGAATTTCATAAACGTTTCAACAACACTAACCTGGCCATTCTTTCTGGTTTTCCTTCATAGACTCCTCTTCCTATTGAAATTGGAGGTATTTCTTAGCATTCTGTGTAGCTCCTCTACCCTGTTCTTCTCCCTTAAAATGTAATTCCTGAGTGGTCTTGTCCCTGATATGGATTATTTCACTAGTCTAAAGTTTTTAAAATCTCAAGTCTCCAAAATTTCCAAGTAAGGCCACTTTCCTTTGTGCCATCCAAATCAGTGTAACCAACCATCTACGTAAATTTGGATTTTGAATTGTATTTTAAACTTGTCATCATTTTTTTCTGTAAAATTAATTTTTACCACCAGAGATAACATTTAGCTATTTCTCTAATTTTAAGAAAATCTACGTAGTCTTCATATTTATTTAGTTAATTTGAGCTCTCTCAGTGAGGTCATAATAAACTAATTATTAATAAGATAAAACTAACCCCCTATGTGAACATAGATTGCAATTTATGTGAATAACAGTTTTCTATAATAAGTTTTCTAAGAAATATAATTCCCTAAAACATATTTTTAATTTCAAGTTTATAAAGCAATTTTTGGATTTATTATCAATTTAATATCACAGAATTTTGTTTCCCGTTAAAAAAATTTTTTTGAGGGAGAGAGAAAGACAGAGATAGAGAGACACAGCATGAGCAGGAGGGCCAGAGAGAGACGGAGATACAGAATCTGAAGCAGGCTCCAAGGCTCTGAGCTATCAGCACAGAGCCTGACATGGGGCTCGAACTCAAGAACCATGAGATCATGACCTGAGACAAAGTCGGACACTTAACCGCCTGAGCCACCCAGGCACCCCTATTTTTTTTTTTTTGCCATTTTTAAGAAACATCTAAATGCAAACTTCAAATTGTGATGGCACAAATTAAGTATTGATTAGTATTTTATGACAACTCATGTAAAGCTTTTATCTAATTAACAACATGGAATGGTTTGTTGTGAGACTTATATTCTTAAAACATCTATGATAATAGATTTCCATTTGAACTTCTAACTGAAATGCTAAGATTTACAACTTCTGACTCCCTTTAAAATTTTTAGTCAAGGTACATTAAAGAATTTGTAGACGAGGCTTATGATTATCTTTTGCTCAATGGAGTCAAGAGGAGGAATAGCAAATATCACATACTTTATTTATTGGCTGTAAATGAAAACTAGGAATCAATAGAAAGGACTAAGTCATGAGTTGTTATACAACTCACATATTCACTCACTCACTCACTCATTCATTCATTCATTCTGTCATTTATTTAACCAACATTTAAAAAGTAAAAGCATAAGGCTAGTTGGGATAGAATATTTTAAATAAGATACAGCCCTTGTCAAGATATTTAGGGTCATACCTATATCTTCAATATTAAGATAATGTTCCTTAGAGTTTTCCACATTGAACAATAGGAACTTGGACCCTGTAGTTCATGAAAATTTCTCATTAAAACCTCTTAAAATGTACTAAGTATATTAGATGACTAGACCACCTAGATGTATCCACCTTACGCAGAGTTTTCTTTGAAACTGTCAATGTTATAATAGTGCTCCAGTTAATTTCACACAACTACTCTGAACAGTCATTAAACAAGTATTAGAGCTTGCCAGCCCTGCAGCTCTGGGTGACACCTCTCCAATAACACTTCATGGGGAGGGGGAGCCATCGCTCTGGTGCTGCATCCCGCTGCCTGCATGAGCCCTCCTGCTGCCTGGGCAAGGGGCAGGGGATATGAGCCCTGCAGCCCTTCCACGTGGGAGACTCAGTCCTCCCCTCTAGGCCTATGCCTACATGCTCATGGTCAAGGAATGGGGCAACCACTGCAAGTACGCTTTGCCTGGAAAAAAGAATTGTTCAAATGTGGAAGATGCAAGCAGACATTTTACTGCAATGGGGAGTGTCAGAAAGACACTGTCAGAAAGATGATTGGCTCATGCACAGGCTGGAATATTCTTGCATGGGTTGTTTTCGGGGATAAACTGGAATCCCTCAGAGATGGTAAGGCTAACTGCAAGGATTCTGGCCAAACAGAAAATCCACCCAGAGAAAACACCTTCAGAGGAATTGTTGGCTGTGAAGGAGTTTGAATCACATCTGGATAACTCAGACAATGAGCTGAAGGACTTAATTCAGGTGACATTGCTGTTCTTTATCACTTTCACTCCAATACCTCCAATTCCATGACAGTGATAGCTTGCTGGTATTCTTTGCACAGGTTCACCCTAATGGCTTCACAACTGAAGGGGCAGAGCTTTCTCATTTGAGATCAGCAATATTTCCTGAGGTTGCATTGATGAATCATAGTCGTTGTCCCACTGTCAATGTGACCTACAAGGGGACCCTGGCAGAAGTAAGAGCTGTAAAGGATATCAACCTGGGAGAGGAGATTTGTAACAGCTATATTGACCTCCTGTACCCAACAGAAGACAGGAATGAGTGGTGAAGAGAGTCTTACTACTTTACCTGCCAGTGCCAGGAGTACACCACCAAAGACAAGGATGAGGCCAAAGTGGAAATCCAGAAGCTCAGTGATTTCCCCTAAGGCAGAAATAATCTGTGACATGGTTAGATATGCACGCAATATCATGGACGAGCACCAGAGGGCCAAGCACTACAAACGCCCTAGTGAACTGCTGAATATCTGTGAGCTCAGCCAGGAGAAGATGAGCTCCGTGTTTGAGGACAGCAATGTGTACATATGGCCCATGTTGTACCTGGCCATGGGTGTCTGCTTGTACATGCAGGACTGGGAAGAAGCCCTGTGACATGGACAGAAAATCATTAAACCCTCCAGTAAGCATTACGCTGTGTATTCCATGTCTTCCATGTAGTTGAAGCTGGGAAGGCGAGACAGGGGCCTTGAAAACAAAGCTGCTGGAGAGAGAGCAGTGAAGAAGGCCATTGCAATAGGGAAGTAGCTCAGGCAAAGATCATCCGTACATTAATGAAATCAAACAGGAAGTTGAAAGCCAGTGAAACTACACCAGCATGTTAGTTTTTATTTAATGCTAGTACAGAAACCTTCAAGGATTTGAACATTTCAAATCATATACCTCATTCTCTCATTTCTGCAAACTCAATGGAATGAAAACACTTGCCCTTAAACCTTACATGTGGCTTACCTGGAAGTTGATCTTAATCTTTAGTCTTAATACCAAAATAATTTTTGAATGCTTTTTGACCCCTAAGAGATATGGCATGGTTTCATGTATTATCATACACTTTGGACAAATTGAGTTTAAAAACTGAGATTATTTTCCCCTCCATGCCTGAATGATGAAAGAGAATAAAAAAGATAATGCTAAAAAAATGTTATAAGATGAAACACGGTTACCTGTTTTTTTAAAAAATTAATAGATCTTATTTTTAGAGTAGTTCTAGGTTAATAGAAAAATTATGTTGAATGCACAGAGTTCTCACATACCCCCTTTTCCCTACTGTACCATCCTTACAGTTTATCCAGGTATTAACATCTTGCTGTAGTGTGGCACATTTGTTATAAACAGGAAACCTATAATGATGCATTAATATCAACTAAGGTCCACAGTTTATTAGGGTTCACTCTTTGTGTTGTACAGTTCTAAGTGTTTTGATAAATGCATAACACCACATGTCTACCATTATGGTGTACAGAATCCTTTCACTGCCTCCCAAATCTGGTGTTCCATCTTTAGTCAATCCCTCTTTTCCTTGCTCTCTCTGACCCCTTGGAGGCAACTGATCATTTTAACTCTCTATTGTTTAGCTTTTTCAAGAACGTAATATAGCTGGAATCATACACTGTAACATTTACAGACTGGCTTATTTACTCAGCCATATTCATTTAATGTTCCTCCATGTCCTTCCATGGCTTGATAGCTCATTTCTTCTTATCACCGAATAATATTCCATTGTATGGATGTACCACAGTTTACACATTGCTCTATTAAAGAACATCTTGATTCCTTCCAGTTTTTGGCAATTATGAATAAAGCTGCTATTAACATTTGTATGTAGGTTTTTGTGTGGACATAAAATTTCAACCCATTTATGTAAGTATCTAGGAGTACAACTACTGAATCATATGGTAAGAGTATGGTTAGCTTTGTAAGAAACTGTTAAACTGGTTTCCATAGTGGTGGTACCATTTTGCATTCCATCAGCCATGAATGAGAGTTCCTATTGCTCTACACCCTCAGTGTTTCACATTTAGCCATTTTAATAGGTATGCAGTGGTCTCATTTTTAAAATTTGCAACTCCCTAATGATATTTGATGTTGAGCATATTTACATATGCTTATTTGTCATCTATATATTTTATTCAGGAGACGTATGTTTAGATATTTTGCCCACTTTTTAACTGGGTTGTTTGTTTTCTTATTGTTGGATTTTGAGTTCTTGGTATATTTTGTATACAAGTCTTTTATCAGATTTATGTTTTGTAAATGTTTTCTGTGGCTTTTCATTTCTTAAGCCTTTCGCAGAGCAGATGCTTTTAATTTTAACAAGGTCTAAATTACCAATGCTTTCTTTCATGGGTCGTACTTTTGGGGTTGTGTCTAAAACAGTCTTCACCAAACCCAAGGACACCTAGATTTTCTACAATATTATCTTACAGAAGTTTTATCCAGTTTTGTATTTTACAATTAAGTCTATAAAAGATTTTGAGTTAATTTTTGTATAGAGTGTAAAGCCCATGTCTAGATTTAGTTTTTGCAGGTATATGTCCAGTAGATCCAACGCAATTTATTGAAAAGAGTGTTCTGTGTGTATTTTATTATCTTTGCTCCTTTGTCTAAGATGAGTTGACTGTATTTGTGAGGTCTATTTCTGGGCTCCCTATTTTATTTCATTAATCTATTTGTCTATTCTTTTACCAAGACCACACTATTTTGATAACTATAGCTTTATAGTAAGTAATGTAGTGTTAATTCTGTTATTGTTCTTCAACTTCAGTATTGTGCTGGCTATTCTGATCGTTTGCCTCCCATATAAACTGTAGAATCAGTTTGTCTATATCCACAAAATAACTTGCTGGGATATTGATTGAGATTTCATTGAATCTGTAGATCAAGTTGGGAAAAACTGGTATCTTGATGATATTGAATCTTCCTACCCTTGAACTTTGAATATCTCTCCATTTATTTAGATCTTTTTAAATTTTTCTCATCAGAATTTTAGTTTTCCTCATGTAGATTTTAGGTTGGTTCTAATGTAAATGGTGCTATGTTTCTAATTCCAAATTTTAGTTATTCATTTCTGGTATATGGGAAAGAAATTATATTAACTTATATCTTGCAACCCTCTAGAATCATTTATTATTCTTAGTTCCATCTTTTTGTTAATTCTTTCAGATCTTGTGCATAAGTAATCATGTCACTTGTGAGCAAAGGCAGTTTTATTTCTTCCTATCCAAACTGTATGCTTTGTTTCCTTTATGTTTTATTGTGTTAGCTGAGACTTCCAATAGGATGTTGGAATGTTCCAATAGGAGTGGTTACTCCATAGTTACTTTTTAAAAAGAAAACATTTCATTATTTCATGAATGTCACAGTGGAACTAGGCAATTTAGCTTCAGATTGGATTAAAATATGAAAATTTAATCAGTAGGTAGCCAAGCCTCTTGTAGAAAAATTTTACAGAGAAAACCAATTTAAATATTATCTGCCGACAGAAATTTCTGATTTATGTAATGGATCAAAATGAGATTTTTTTTCTCTTCTGTTTAAATTGGTGTCCGTGAACCATATAAATCAATTGAATGGTGAACCCCTTTATATCAAGTTCAAGGCCTCCAGAGGGATAAAAAAAAAAAATCCATGAACAAACCCCCCTACACACACATGGGAACATGTAAAACATGTAAAATGTTTTCCTATTTCCTAATTTAGTTCAATATTAAAAACTAATTTTACGAAATCAAACATTTAGTGAAAATTATGGAAAAAAATAGAAGTAGAAAGGAGAGCCAAAGAAAAGGAAAAGAAAAAAAATATTTTTGAGCACAGTTATGGACTACCCAGATGCCACAGCTGTATTAATAGTTTTTAATGAAAAAACAGAAGCCATGAAGAAAAGAAATGGAAAAAAGAGCATATCAACTTGTTTACAAGATGAATGCAGACACACATTTATTTGACACTGAGGTTGCAATCATGTATTAGACATGATTTAATGGGAGACACAATTACAGTGACATACTGAATCACTACAGGGGAGGCATACAAACAGAGCAACGGAGGAACAAAGGGAAAAGATAATAGACATCTGGAGGATCTCACACACACACACACACACACACACACACGCACACACACACGCACCATGAAGCTCCATACAAAAGACAAAAGCAAACAGCCAGCAGAGAGACACAGACATGGTTCAGACTCCACTGTCACATTTTAAGGTGGAAATCACTACTATAATTTTGTTACATAGATGTTTTTGATTCTACATGATTCTTCCATTTGGAAGCGTGGATGATCTTGAAATCTTAATTTTTCACACACAAAAAAACACAAGTTTCTCTGTAGAAAGTTCAGTTAAAAAAAAACATTTTAAATGGAGTAACATCACCATCTTGTGGTGTTTCAGAATATCGACTCTGCTTTTTTTTTTTTTTTAATGTTTATTTTGAGAGAGAGAGAGAGAGAGAGAGAGAGAACGAGCAAGCATGGGAGGGGCAGAGAGAGAGGGAGACACAGAATCTGAAGCAGGCTCTGGCTCTGAACTGTCAATACAGAGCCCCACATTGGGCTCGAACTCATGAACTGTGAGATCATGACCTGAGCCAAAGTCAGAGGGTTAACTGACTGAGCCACCCAGGCTCTCCTAGACTCTGCTTTTTAATGACATTTTGCGTTTATGTAGTTCTAGGTAAAACATAGCTAACTTGATTATTTGTGAAAATAATCTATATTATATATCACTTTACCAGACTCAGAACAAGAACAAAGAAGTGATCTATCTACATACCTTTGTAACTAACTTTTTCTAAATTTATTACGTACGGATTTCTTTTTCTATATTACAAGTACTCTGCTACTTTCTTGCACTCTACAATGTAATAAAATATGGGGACCTCTGCCCCCCCCGCCGACCAACGCTTATTTTGCTAAAATCTCTTCCCTCAGATGACTGAGACCCTTTTGGTTATCTACAATACGGGATAAAATCTCTAAAAATGCATGCTTAGGAATGTTAATATATGCTTGGTTCTATATTTGACACTTTTTGGTTGCTGGTTTGGTTCTTTAGCATATAAGGTTTCATTTTTAGTCAATCTAGGATTTAGAAGCATTCACTGAACTGTCTCTGGTGTGCCCAAACTGTGTAACTAGAACATAAAAGTAGAGATTATGAGAGACAGCTCCCATGCGTCAGATGCTTACAGTCTAGTTGGGGATGTAGATACACACAAGAACCACATTAACAGAACAGAACAAAACAAAACAAAGCAAAACAAGGTTACGTAGAAGTTATTTTGAAATGCCACATCACAGTTTGCAGTTCTTTCCCTCTAGTTTTTGCCTCAGCCATTAAATTGATCTGATAAACTCATTGAGGAAGGATTTGCTAGGCCCTTACCATTTTCATAATACTTGGTGCCATGAAAGATACAGTAAAAGGTGCAGGGAAAAAAAAAGATTCAAGGTGTTTATAATCTAGTTGGGGTGACTAACAAACAAAAATGTCTTAGAGAATGTAAATGCCTACAACTACACATAAGTTATGAATGGAAACTCCATGGGAATGGAGTTTTTCAGGTTCCTCATTCATATTGTAAATACATTCTAAAATATAAAGAGAAGGGGTCCCTGGATGGCTCAGTCAGTTAAGCTTCCGACTTCAGCTCAGGTCATGATCTCACTGCTCCTGAGCTCGAGCCCAGCATCAGGCTCTGTGCTGACAGCTCAGAGCCTAGAGCCTGCTTCAGATTCCATGTCTCCCCCTCTCTCTGCCCCTACCCCTCTCACGCTCTGTTTCATTCTCTCAAAAATAAATAAACATTAAAAAACAAATAAATAAAATATGAAGATAAGATAAAGAAAATTCAGAAATGACTGAAGAAAAAAATTCATAACAACACTCCATTAACCTGGGTATTTAGTATTTTGGTGTACAATAGTCATTTTTGCCACTTCAGGGTTTAGAATCCATAAAAACTATTGTGTAGGAGAATCTGTAGCTGAAGAGCATAAGATCATATGTGGAAATTAAGACAAGATAGTGAAGGTCTTTGCTTTTTCTTTACTTATAAAATTGAATTGGAAAATACTTAGAAATAAATCTGACAAAAAGGATCAGGTTTTTCTTGAAGAAAACTTCAAGATGAGCAGAGGAACATGAAAGAGCCTTGATTAAACTCTTGACTAAGTTCTGGGATGCAAAGTCATACTATAAAGCAGTAAATTCTCCTCGAATTGAAACTCCAACTTTCCAAAGTGGTTCTAAAGTTAATTTTAATAACTAAATATTAAAGAAGAGTTATCATTTATTTTCTGAAAAAAAAGGAAGTGGGCAAAGCCACACTATACAATTAAAATAAAAATTGCCTGATGTTGGCAGAAGAAGATAAAGACGGATCAATGAGACTAGAAAATCCAGAAAGAGAATAAGTTATGTAGGATAAGAATTTTCTAATATTCCAGATCGGTAAAGAAAGAACAAATTTGACTTTTTTTTGGGTAATAATTGACCCAACATTAAAAAATAATTTACATTCTTACTCTATTCCAAGTACTATCCAACTTCCAGATGGATCAAAGTTTTAGCTATTGAAAATTGAAATAATAAAATTACCAAAAAAATGAATAATTAATTATACAACCTTAGAATGGTAGACTTCTTTAAATGTGATCTCAAAGATAGAGACCAGCAAGCAAATTTTGGTTGATTTTATTAACTTAATATTAGCTGAATGAATCAATGTAAAAAAAAAAAACCTGTGAACTTTTTGGGGCGAGAAATGAACAGTAACAAATTACAACACATATAGGAGGCCAGTTTATTCTCATATCTGTCGTACAAGAGAGCTTTTCTTTGTCACAAAGAGGCAGGCCAGAAGCTACACACGGAGACACCCTGCGAAAGCCCCTGTGAGATCAACAGAGTAAGCCTAACCTCAGACAGCTGCTATATAAAGTAGCCTAAGGTAAGGGCTGTTGTTTGTTGCTGTTGTAATTCCTTTTACTTATTCCTGTCTTCAGTAAAGTTAAGATTCAGAACGTGGTTTGGGCTGTGATAAAGAGAATTAATCAAAATCTGTATCCAGGCTTATACGACGAGAGGAGTAACCCTACTTGAACCTCTCCAGAAAAGCTTATGAAATTGGCATGGGATGCCACAGTTTTATAAGCAGCTCAGGTGATTCTAATGTACGACCACAGTGAGAACCGCAGCGTTAGAGGCTAGTGTGAGTGGGGTGGCGGCAGCAGCTCTGAGGTGATTCCACAGGCACCTAACTGTTGGCAGCAGAGCCAGCTGTGTGCAGGGGGTCCTTGAATAGAAGGATGATTGCAGTCCAGACTTGAGAAGGAGCATGAGGCAGACACTGACAAGAGAGTGGAAATGGTATGCTTCCTGGAGGGTACTCCTAGGAGAGGGGGCCTGAGAGACCTTGCCTTTATGATCATGGTCTTTTAGGTTACATAACAATTCTTGTGAAGAACAGTCTTCAGAAAGATGTATCTCAGCTCTGGGAGTCTGAAGTCACACGATATCAAAACTATTCACTGACTTATATTTGATAGCGATTAAAGATACCGCCCATTTTGTGATGTATGTATGAGTTAGAAAGATAAGAAAATCTGAGAACCTTTCCAGATAAAAGGGTAGTATAAGGAGATATAACAGTGAAACATTATATGAGATAATGAAGTGGAAACTAGGTTACCATAGAGGCTATTATTGAGACAATTGGCAAAATTTGAATATAGAAGGTGGAGTCCACAATAGTGTTGTATTAATGTTAAATGTCTTGATTTTGATCATTGTAATCCAGTTCTGGAAGAGAAGGTCTTTATTTTTAGGACAGAAACATGCAAGTATTCAGAAGTAAAGATGCATAATGTCTCCAACTTACATTTGAGTGGTTTTAAGTAAAAGGCACATACATATAAAATATTTATGTAGAAAAAAAACACATGGGGCAAAATGTGGCAATTGATGAATTTGGATAATTGGTATATAGGAATTAATTTTCTTATAAATTTCCTGTAAATTTGAAATTATGTTTTTAAAGTTATCAAAGCAAAATAAATAAATAAATAAAAAGTTACCAAAGAATAAATCAACATGAAAAGAGTCCAAAAGAAGAGAATGCAAAGAGTTTGAAATAGGAGAAAGTTGGTAGGGCTGGACTGTGTTGAGGGATTGTAGGACAGCAAACGATCAGGAAGAGAGGAGGGAATAGAAGTAGGGGTCAAATCGGGCAGTTTTCACCGGCCCTGGTAAGGAGTTTTGGCTTTAATTCTAACAGGAAGTCACTATAAATTTCTGGGCAGGGATGTAACAAGATATATTTTACAGTTACTTCCAGGGAATGATTCTGCTTGGAGCTGCTTAGGCCGCATGTCAGCCTCAAATAACTCAATAATGCTGTCTACAGAAAGGAGGAAAGGAATAGCTAGGCCGCTTGAGCCTCTTGGCAGGAGGAGGAGGATGGAGGTAAAAAAAAAAAAAAAAAAAACCCACAGGGAGCCTATGGGACAGCCAGAAACAACTGCCATTGCCCAGACCTTGTCATGCTTGACTGCCCAGCACACCACAGATCCTGACCCCTGACTGCCAGCCTTCCTTTCACTCTTCCCATTCTAGAAAGGTTCCAATCACATTACAAATGATCCCACACACAACACCAAGAGCAACAGCAAAAGCCCACACTTAAATGCTCTCTAAAGGGAGACAACCTCTCTAGTTTCTCTACTCTCCTCCGCGTCCAGCATCTTTGGGTGATGTTTATTTCCCCAAATCAAGTTTGAATATGGCTCTTCTTGACCCTGCAATTGATAGCTAAAAGACAAATTATGAATTGGAAGGGAGGTGGAAAGTTGTTCAGGAACTTGCATACAGAGGCCCCCCTCCCCCAGCAGGAATGCTGTGCCTGAACCCATAGAAACAGGGACCCCCTTCCAGCAGCAGCAGCAGCAGCAGCAGCAGCAGCAGCAGCAGCAGCAGCAGCCGCCTGCTCCTCACCAGCGATCGGTGTTGGTTGCTGGCATTGTTAGACACCCTTCAGCTGTGGTGGCATTTATACTCAACCTGTTTCATGCTTAAATCCTTTCTATTTATACTCTGTATCCTAAACTTATTATGGTGATTGCCTTTTAAGACTGTAGAGAGTCAGGATCCCTCCCCTGGGGGACAGGGACCTGTGGTGTGTCCAGCAGTATACAGAGCTGATTTCTTTCCTTTTTTAAACAAAATCTTTATTTATTTACTTTTGAGAGAGAGAGTACAAGCAGGGGATGGGCAGAGAGAGAGAGAGAGAGAGAGAGGGTCCCAAGAGGCTCCCAGCTTTCAGCACAGAGCCCCATGTGGGGCTTGAACTTACAAACTGTGAGATCATGACCTGAGCTGAAATCAAGAGTTGGACACTTAACTGACTGAGCTCCAGGAGCCTAGGGGCTGATTTCTGCAGACCTCTCTTTGCGATGACCAAAAAATGAGAACTGCATGGCTCTTAGTTCTAATCCTTGATTTGTATGTTTTCCCCAGTGAATCCAATTTTTTTATATCTTTACACATGACACTGGAATTTGTCCTTATCCAACTTTAACTACAATAAAAAATCCCTATTTTTTAGAACTGAAGCTGCAGTGAAGTTGCCCTTTGGTGAGAGGCACTACATCACTGGATAGGTATATTAAGGATTGCTCTGCTTTGTTAGTGGGCTGATTTCTTCCATGGACTGATTTTTTTCAGGTTCTAACTGCCAGAAGTATCTCCCTGGTCTGTCGGCATCCCTGGCCACTCTTGAGAGTGGCACGGACGAGAGGATTCCTTTTTAGAGGTATAATGACCTCTATATGTTTTGCGGCACAGCATAGGGTTCCCATCTGGTAACCAAACAAAAGTTAGTTCGCTCCTTGATGAGTCGGAAACTGCACCAGGCTTAGTTGACGCACTAAGAAAACGTTTATTTGAAGCAAATAAGGTTACCATGCATCCAAAGCTGTGACTCCTAAGAGAGGGTGAAAGGGTTCCTTTCGTTTAGGTTTAGGATGAATATTTAGATAGGGAAGCCTTGTCATCCTATGTAGAGGCGGGCATAACGTCACGCATGCGCCTTAAGGAAGCATACCTATACACACATTGTAATGTTATATAAATAAGGCTGAGGCTCCTCCCTGGGTGGAGATTTCAGTTTTATAATGAGGTGAGGAGATTGTAGGTCATTCCAGAGGTCACTCCATGGTCCATCAGTGCAGGTGTGAATCAGGTTAAGCTCAAAGGCTCTGGGTGGTCTGGGCGGGTGGGAGATTTTATCGGGGCAGTCGCCATCACCGGGGAGTGGTTTTGGGCTTCCTTTGAGTTAAGGGGAAAGTTGGAAAGAAGAGCTTAGGAGACAATGAATGTAAGACCAAGTTAGTGCATATAAACAGGTGGGTACTAAAGGCCATGTCTTGGGACCTAGCTGGTGACATTCTGATCACAGAGCCTGAGCTCGCTGAAGGGAATATATCCCAGGGAGATGTATTTGGGTATAATTGCACGTCTTAGTCTTTCTTCTAACAGCTATAGAGATGCACATGATGCTAAAAACCAGGGCTGTTAGACTCCTCCTAAGAACTCCATTCAAGAAGTTTTAGGCAAGATCTTTCACAGCTGGAGCTGTTAGTCTGGTAGATTATGAGGTTTGGGGAGCTTGGGGACCCCCATGCCTGCTGCATGGAGAAAGTCTGAGGGACAGTATTTGAGCACTTCGCCTAGCTGTGCCTCAAGCCAGTATTACCTGAGTGACCTAAATAATAAAAACCTTTTATTGCTTAAGCAATAATTTGTTATTTGCAGTCAAGAGTCCTGCCTAATTACACCAGGGCATCACTACTTTAGCCGCACACTTTGTTGGCAAGTTTAGAGGAGACTGGGAATTGCTTTAGAAGTTGAACAATCACAGGATCTTCTTGGCTGATTTTGGATTTTTCCTGGCAGTTAAAGTCCTTTAACATCCTTTCAGTTGCTGGTGGGTAAGATACTGAGAGCCTCATTAGCTTGTAACAAATGTCAGAAATCTTGTTGAGTCATGATCCTAGAATCTAGACTACCTTTGAAATTTCTATCTCTTAGCAACACAAAACAGGCTACTCCCCAAGCTCTAAGGCCTCAGTTGAATACTTTTATTTTTGTCCCTACCTTTATAATAGTAGACAGGAGGGGGAAATGTATAGGTTGTGTTCAGCAAATGCATTTATATTTTTTATTAAAAATGAAAAAGGAGGATTTTTTTCATTGCGCCGTTTAAAAATCACTATCAGAAAATAATTAATTGAAAAGTTGGAGATTATTAAATAATATTTTCAGTATATCTACACTGTTTTTGCTATTCATGCTAAAAGCCAAAATTATATATTTGAAATGTTTTTAATTTTTTTCCTTTTTTCTGATGACTTTATTTTTTTAAATTTTTATTTAAATTTTAGTTAGTTAACATACCATGCAATATTGGTGTCAGGAGTAGAATTCAGTGATTCATCACTTACATACAATACCTGGTGTTCATCACAACAAGTGCCCTCCTTAATACCCATCACCCATCTAGCCCATCCCCCACCCACCTCCATCCATCAACCCTCAGTTTGTTCTCTATCCTAAAGAGTCTCTTGTGGTTTGTTTCCCTCTCTCTGGTTTTTACCCCCTTCCTATATGTTCATCTGTTTTATTTCTTAAATTCCAAGTATGAGTGAAATCATATGGTATTTGTCTTTCTCTGATTGACTTATTTTACTTAGTGTAATACATTCTAGTTCCATCCATGTCATTGCAAATGGCAAGATTTCATTCTTTTCTTTTTGATGGCTGAGTAATATCCTCTCTCTCTCTCTCTCTCTCCACACACACACACACACACACACACATACATACATGTATACATACGTATATATACATAAACACACACACCACATATTCTTTATCCATTCATCAGTTGTTGGGCATTTGGGCTCTCTCCATTATTTGGCTATTGTTGATAATGCTGCTACCAACATTGGGGTGCATGTACTCCTTTGAATTCTATTTTCTATTTTGAATATATTTTTCTATCTTTTGTGTAAATACCTCATAGTGCAATTTCTGTATTGTAGGGTAGTTCTATTTTTAGTTTTTTTGAGGAACCTGTTCCTCCAGAGTGGCTGCACCAGTTTGCATTCCCACCAACAGTGCAAGAGGGTTCCCCTTTCTCCACATCTTCACCTACACCTGTTGTTTCTTGTGTTGTTAATTTTAGCCATTCTGACAGGTGTGAGGTGGTATCTCATTGTGGTTTTGATTTATATTTCCCTACTGAGTGATTTTGAACATCTTTTTATGTGTCTGTTAGCCATCTGGGTGGCTTTTCTTTGGAAAAGTGTCTATTCATGTCTTCTGTCCATTTCTTAACTGGGTTATTTGTTTTGGGTGTTGATTTGATAAGTGTTTTTTATAGGTTTTTGATATTAACCCTTTATTGGATATACCATTTGCAAATATCTTTTCCCATTCCATTGGTTGCCTTTTAGTTTGGTTGACTCTTTGCTTTGCTATGCAGAAGCTTTTTATATTGAACAAGTCTCAATAGTTCATTCTTGCTTTTGTTTCCCTTGCCTCCAGCACTGTGTCTGGTAAGGTTGCTATGGCAGAGGTCAAAGAGGTTTCTGCCTGTTTTCTCCTGTATGATTTTAATGGTTTCCTGTCTCACATTCATGTCTTTCATCCATTTTGAATTTATTTTTGTGTATGGTGTAAGAAAGTGCTCCAGTTTCATTCTTCTGCATGTTGCTGTCCAGTTTTCCCAACACCATTTGTTGAAGAGACTGACCTTTTTCCTTTGGATATTCTTTCCTGCTTTGTTAAAGATTAGTTGACCACATAGCTGTGGGTCCATTTCTGGGTTTTCTATTCTGTTGCATTAATCTATGTATCTGTTTTTGTGCCAGCAACATGCTGTCTTAATAACTACAGCTTTCTTTGTAATATAGCTTGAAATCTGGAATCACAATGCCTCCAGTTTTGTTTTTCTTTTTCAGAACTGCTTTCGCTATTTGGGATCTTTTGTGGTTCCATAAAAGTTTTAGCATTTTTTTTTGTAGCTGTGAAAAAAATGCTGGTGGTATTTTGAGAGGGATTGCATTAAATGTGTAGATTGCTTTGGGAAGTATAGATATTTTAACAATGTTTGCTTTTCCAATCCATGAGCATGGAATGTTTTTCCATTTGTGTATTCTTCAATTTATTTCAAAAGCTTTCTATAGTTTTCAGAGTATAGATCTTTTACCTCTTTTATTAGATTTATTCCTAAATATCTTGTTTTTGGTGCAATTGTAAACGGGATCAATTCCTTGATTTCTTTTTCTACTACTTCATTATTGGTGTATATAAATGCAACAGATTTCTGCACATTGATTTGAAATCCTGCGACTTTGCTGAATTCATGTATTAGTTCTAGCAATTTTTTGGTGGAGCCTTTTGGGCTCTCTACATAGTGTATCATGTTGTCTGCAAATAGTGAAAGTTTGACTTCTTCCTTGCTTGCCAATTTGGATGCCTTTTATACCTTTTTGTTGTCTTGCTGAGGCTAAGGTATCCAGTACTATGTTAAATAGTAGTGTTGAGAGTAGAAATCTCTGTCTTGTTCCTGACCATAGGGGGAAACACTCTCAGTTTTTCCCCATTGAGGATGATATTAGCCTTGGGTCTTTCGTATATGGCCTTTATGATCTTAAGGTATGTTCCATCTAACAACATAGAACCTGACACAGGGCTCAGTCTCACAAACTCTAAGATCATGACCTGAGCCAAAATCAAGAGTCAGATGCTTAACCACTTGAGCCACCGAGGTGCCCCATTATCCTTTCTTTTATTAATGTGGTGTATCATATTGATTGATTTGCAAATATTGAACCAAACTTGCAACCCAGAAATAAATCCCACTTGATCATGGTGGATAATTCTTTTAATGTACTTTTGAATTAAATTTGCTTGTCTTTTTTTTAATGTTTATTTATTTATTTTTGAGAGAGAAAGAGAGAGAGTGCACAGAAAGAGAGAGAGAGAAGGAGAGAGAGAATCTCAAGCAGGCTCCACACTATCAGCATAGAGCCTGATGTAGGGGTCAATTTCATGAACTGTAAGATCATAGCCTGAGCTGAAATCGAGAGTTGGACACTTAACTGACTGAGCCATCCAGGAGCCCCTCAATTTGCTAGTAATTTATTGAGAATTTTTGCATCCATGTTCATTAGGGATATTGGCCTACCAATTATCCTTTTTAGAGGGATTTTTGTCTGGTTTTGTAATTGAGGTAATGCTGACTTCATAGAATGAGTTTGGAAGTTTCCCTTCCATTCCTATTTTCTGGAGCAGTTTCAGAAAAATATGTATTAACTCTTCTTTAAATGTCTGATAGAATTCCCCTGGGAAGCCATCTGGCCAGGACTTTTATGTGTTGGAAGATTTTTGATTACTGATTCAATTTCTTGGCTGGTTATAGGTCTGTTCACAATTTCTGTTTCTTCCTGTTTCAGTTTTGGTAGCTTATGTGTTTTTAGGAGTTTATCCATTTCTTCTAGATTGCCCAGTTGGCATATAATTTTTCATAGTATTCTCTTATAAAAATACAAATATAACTGTGGTGTTGGTTGTGATTTCTCCTCTTTCATTCATGATTTTAACTACTTGGGTCTTTTCTTTTTTCTTTTTGATAAGTTTGGCTAAGGGTTTATCAATTTTATTAATTCTTTCAAAGAATCAGGTCTTAGATTCATTGATCTGTTCTACTGTTCTTTTTGTTTTGCTTATTTGTTTTGTTTGTTTCTATATTGTTTATTTATGCTCTAGTCTTTATTATTTCTTTTTAAAATTTGTTCTTAATGTTTATTTATTTTTGAGAGAGAGAGAGACAGAGAGAGCAAGCAGGGGAGGGGAAGAGAGAAAGAGAGACACCGAATCCAAAGCAGGCTCCAGGCTCCGAGCTATCAGCACAGAGCCTGATGTGGGGCTTCAACTCACAGACCGCAAGATCATGACCTGAGCCAAAATTGGGTGCCCAACTGACTGAGCCTCCCAGATGCCACTCTAATCTTTATTATTTCCCTTCTTCTGCTGGATTTGGGCTTTACTTGCTGTTCCTTTTCTAGCTCCTTTAGGTGTAAGGTTAGGTTGAGTATTTCAGACCTTTCTTGCTTTTGAGATAGGCTTGTTTTGCAATATACTTCCCTCTTAGGACTGCCTTTGCTGCATCCCAAAGGTCTGTTTGAACTGTTGTGTTTTCATTTTCATTTGCTTCCATGTATTTTTACATTTCATCTTTAATATCCTGGTTAACCCATTCGTTCTTTAGTAAGATGTTCTTTAACCTCCATGCATTTGAGGGCTTTCCAATTTTTCTCTGGTGGTTGACTTGAAGTTTCATGGCATTGTGATCGCAAAATACGCATGGTATGATCTTGATCTTTTTGTACTTTTTGAAGACTGACTTATGACTCAGTATGTGATCTATTCTGGAGAATGTTCCATGTGCACTCAAGAATGTGTATTTTGCTGCTTTAGGATGAAATGTTCTGAATACATCTGTTAAGTCCATCCAGTCCAGTCAGCCATTCAAAGCCATTGTTTCCTTGTTGACTTTATGCTTAGATGATCTGTCCCCTGCGTTATGTGGGGTGTTGAAGTCCCTAGTATTGTTTTATTATTATCAATAACTTTCTCTGTGTTTGTGATTCATTGATTTATATATTTGGGTTCTTTCAAGTTGGGGGCATAAATATTTACAATTGTTAGATTTTCGTGATCGATAAACCTCTTAATTATGGTATAATGCCTGTCTTCATTTCTTGTTACAGTCTTTGGTTTAAAATCTACTTTGTCTGATATAAGTATGGCTATTCTAGCTTTCTTTTGATGTCCATTAGCATGATAGGTGGTTCTCTATCCCCTCAGTTTCATTCTGCAGGTGTCTTTAGGTCTAAAATGATTCTCTTGTAGGCAGCCTATAGATGGATCTTGTTTTTTGTTTGTTTGGCTTTTTGTTTTTTGTTTTTGGTCCATTCTGGTATTCTGTGTCATTTGATTGGAGTATTTCGTCCATTTTTATTCAGATTGATTATTGAGAGCTATGACTTCAGTGCATTTGTTGTTTCTGGTGATGTTCTCTTGTCCTTTCTAGTCTTTGTTGCTTTGGCTTAGTGGTCACAAACTCCTTTAGTTTTCGTTTGCTTGGAAAACTCTATCTCCTTCTATTCTGAATGACAGCCTTGCTGGATAAAGAAAATTCTTGACTGCATATTCTTCCCATTAAGCACATTGAATATATTCTGCCACTCCTTTCTGGCCTGCCATGTTTCTGGGGACAGATCTGCTGTGAGCCTGATCTATCTTCCCTTTTAGGTTAAGGACTTTTTTGTTCCCTTGTATTTTGTGAATTTGAATGTGATATGCCTTGGTAATGGTAGACCTTTGTTGAATTTAATGGGAGTTCTCTGTGCTTCTCGGATTTTGATGTCTTTGTCCTTTCCCAGATTAGAGAAGTTTTCTTCTATATTTTTTTAAATAAACCATCAGCCCTTTTTTCTCTCTCTTCATCTTCTGGGACTCCTATGAAATTAATGTTATTACATTTTAATAATTTGCTGAGTTCCTGAAGTCTACCTTGTGATCCATTACTTTTTTTTCCTTCTTCTTCTCAGCTTCATTATTTTCCAGAATTTTATCTTCTGTATCACCAATTTGCTCCTCTGATTTGTCCATACTTTTTCTGGCCTCCATTTGGGATTGCATCTTGGTTATAGCATTTTTAATTTTGACCTGACTTGATTTTATTCTTTTATCTCTACAGAAACAGATTCTCTATTGTCTTCTATACTTTTTTCAAGCCCAGATCATGTCCTTATAGTCATTGTTTTAAATTCCAACTCTGACATCTTACTTATATCTGTATTGATTAAATCCCTGGCTGTGAGAGCTACTTCCTGTTCTTTCTTTGGGGGTAAATTCCTCTGTCTCATCATTTTGTCCAGAGAAAAGAAGAAAGAATGAAAGAAAGAAAAAGAAAGAAAGAAAGAAAAAAGAAAAGCCAAAATACCCTCCAAAAAACAGATCCTGGTTGTGTTTTGGTCTGCTTGTTAAAAGAATCTAGGTCCAAAAATAAAAATAGAAAAAAATTAATAAAATGAAATGAAATGAAAATAAACAAACATACTTAAAAATACAAAACCATATATAAAAGTAAACATTTTAAAAGCAATAATAAAAAGGAAATTGAGAAAATAAGAAAATAAATTTAAAAATAATAGTAATAAAATAAAAATATAAGTAAAAAGGAAGCTAGATCCTATTTCTCCTAGAGCTGAAGCTTTGCAGCACTCTATGATCAGTAGACTTGGTGCAAGCTAGTTCTTTGTGCTGGTATTCTGGGGGAGGACTCTGTTGCTCTGATTCTCAGGGGGACTTGCCCTAGAGGAAATGCCCCTCCAGGGACAGCGGGTGGGCTTGCTATAAGCGGCTCCAGCGTCCATTAGGTGGCGGTTTTTTGCTCCCTGAAGGCTCTCAGGGCTGATGAGCAGGTTAAATATGGCTGCACTGGGCTCGGTAGCCCCAGAGCTGAAAGTTCCCACCAGCGGACTCTTCAGGGAACACTCACAGATGAGAATCAATCACTCCTCTAATGTCACCGATTTCCATCAAAACCCTGAATTCACCCTGCCTGTGTCTGAGCTTTTTTTGTCTGAGGCACATGACTGAATTTCAAATCCCCTAATTTTAGGGACTCCATTAGGGTGGACTCACTCCGTGCCTCTGGGGTAGAGTCTTACTGTGCTTTTGCCATCTGCCAGTTGATGCAAGGAAAGTGGTTGCAGGACCATGCAGCCGTTCAGAGTTTATGGCAAAGCAGAGCAAAAAGGCAGCCCCCCCAACTCACTGCCCTTCACTTGTGCCCCTACTCCTATGCCTGGGAGCAGTGCAGCACGTTGGCACCACTCGTTCTTCTTGTGTGACCCAGGGGATCCTTAGATCAGCTGTCACTCCTGGGACTCCACCTTGCTTCACCGCCTGAGCACCTTCAAGCCAGGCACATCCCCCATGGTAGTGGACTTCTAAAAGCTCAGACTTTGTACTCTGCTGCTTATAATGATTTGTGGTAGCCTCAGTTAGCAGGCTCCCTCCCTGCTGTCTTACCCACAGCTATATGTCCCCCAAGTCAACTCTGCACCTTCTACCTTCCAGAAGGTGGTCACTTTTCTTGCAGACTTGCAGTTTTTGTTCTCGCAGACCTCCAATTGATTTCTTCAGCATCGAGAATGATTTGAGAACCATCTAGCTGTGTTCAAAGGTCAAGACAAGCTTAGTGTCCCCCTATTCCTCTACTATTTTAACTCCTCCTACTCAAAATGTAATTTTTAAAAGCCCTTGATTCTGGGGCGCCTGGATGGCTCAATCGTCCGACTTCGGCTAGGTCATGATCTCATGTTCGTGGGTTAGAGCCCATGTAGGGCTCTGTGCTGAATGCTTGCTCAGAGCCTGGAGCTTGCTTCAGATTCTGTGTCTCCTCTCTCTGCCCCTCCCTGCTCACGCTCTGTCTCCCCCTATCTCTCAAAAATAAATAAATGTATAAAAATTAAAAAAACATAAAAGCCCTTGATTCTGACTAAAATTCTCTAATTAGGCATTCTAATTTCTTTCACCTTTATGAACCATGACGTTATATTTTTATATAGTCTTTTTCCTTTGAGTTCTGAAGAGCCTTTTAAAAATATTTCGTTTCTAAAAATCTGTCTTGGGGCACCTGGGTGGCTCAGTAGGTTAAGTGTCTGACTCTTGCTTTTGGCTCAGGTCATGATTTCATGGGTTCGTGGGTTCAGGCCCCTCGTCAGGATTTGTGCTAAAGATGTGAAGCCTGTTTGGGATTCTCTCTCTCTCTCTCTGCCCCTCCCCAACTTGTGCTATCTCTGTCTCTCTCAAAATAAGTAAATAAACTTAAAAAAATATTTCATTTCTGGGTAAATGTATGAATGGATTGTAAATTCATCAACGATTGTTGATAATATGATTTAATACTTATTTTTTAAAGTTTAAACTGTATGAACTTCATTAGAAAGGAAAAATATAGTTAAATAAGAGGAATCAATTATAAACTGATTTATTTACGTATGGTTATATATTAAGTAAATTGTAACATATTTATTGAAATCATTTTTTGAAGTGTTTTCTTTACTAGTTGGTTTTGACTCAACTTCATAGTGAAACTTAGCTCTTATGATTGCCCTTTAGTAACAAAACATACTTTAGTAGAAAGACATAGCTTGCCTTAAGAAATCCTCAAGAACAAAATATAAAATTCTGATATTTGATAAAAATGGAGGTAAGTATCCAGGTGAAGGGAGAATTCTTTCAAAGAATTAATCACATCTTATTTAAAAAGACATTTGTGTTATGATTTACTTCCAAAATGTACTTTTAGCCATTGCGCTAGTTTTCTACCACTGCATAACAAATTACTATAAACTCGGCAGCTTGAAGCAACCTCTAGTTTTAGCTCACAGTTGTGTAGGTCAGACGTCTGAGCATGGTATGTTCTCTGTTCTGTGTCTCACAGGTGGAAGTCAGGGTGTTGGCCAGGTTGGGTTACTTCCTGGAGGCTCTGGGGAAGAATGCAGATTATTGGAAGATTTTGATTCCCTGTGGCAGTAGGACTGAGGTCCCTTTCTTTATTGGCTGTCAGCTGAGGACTGCTCTCAGCTCCTAGATGTCACCCACATTCCTTGACACTTGGTCCCCTCCATCTTCAAAATGAGCAACAAAGAATTTCTCTCACGTCAAACCCTCCTCCACCCTCCACCCCACACATTGAATCTTTCACCAGGACACCAGTCTCTTTTAGGGGCACACCTGATTAGGTCAGGCCCACTGAAGATAATTTCCCCTGTCTTAAGATTTGGTACCTTTATTTTATCTACATAATCCTTCACAGCAGCACCTAGGTTAGTGGTTGATTAAATAACTGAGAGAAAGTTTGTATGCACTGGGGGCAGGGGTAGGGCTGGATCTTGAGAACGGTCTCAGAATTCTGTGTGAATTTATAGCAGTGGAGTGTACCATGATTCAATTTTTGAAAAATCCATTTAAAAAATACGACTCCTAATCCAAAATGAGAGTTTAGTTGGAAGACTTGATTGCCATTTAAGAGGGAGTTTAAACCCCTGTAGTTCAAATTCCAAGAAAGTAATGACACTATCTGTGAGGGCTTCACTCCAGTACCTTTCCCATCAGTGTGAGGCACTGGCTGCCATCTCCAGCAAGATGATCCCTATAGTATCACCTGTGTTGTGCGGTTTCTCCTGGCAGCCAGCAGTACTGCATGCAGGGTGTGCTTCGAGGGCTTATGACAGGAAAGCTTGGAAACCTATAAGCACATCCCTGGCTTGGGGGAGGGGAGGGTCCTCATTCGTGTTTTTCTAGCCTCACATACAGCTTTGTCTCTTCCCAGGAAAATGCCAGCCACAGGATAGCAGCACCTCTGTCAGCTCTGTCTCTGTCATCTCTGTGCCCTCCTGCTCAGAGGCAGAAATGCAGTCCCAAAGGCCCAGCTGTACTCTGAATCAATTCCCTTTATCTCTCCTGAGGCTGAGCTGCAAAAACACTCCCTGTGTTCTGCCAGCCGCTTAATCTCTTTTCCTCATTTCAAACTTCAATATATGCTTTTAAAAAAGAATCATACCAAAACCTCCCCCACAGCCAAATGGCATAAGCAACTCTGCTTCTTGGACTCCAGCACTCTCATGAATGTTCATAATGTTGTCTCCAATCATTAAGAAAGTGTTCAATCATGTACCGTACTCTGTTTCAGAACACAGGGAAGTGTGTAAAATTCTTTTATTTCTAGTTAACTGTCATCCCAGTGTGGAATCACCTTGTGCCCAGAGACTCATTCATTCCAGAATCAAGTTCATTTGTTGTTACTCCTTTTTTTTTTTTTTCATGGGTTTCGGACTCTATGGTAAGTTAGGGATTGCTGTACTTTGGAGGTGATCCTGACTCGCCCTGGGTGCATTGGCTCCAGCTATTTGTTCCTGAGTCACCAGGTCTCAAGTCTAGAAAGTGTGCCTTAACCTGTAATGAGGAGTGGTTTTGTATGAGTGTTTCAGTTCCAGATGTTCTGGGTTCAAGTACCAGCTTTTCTACTTACTAACTAGAGTCATTTACGGTTTCTGTGCTTTAAGTTCCTATCTTCCAAGATGTGCTTGTTAGTGTGATAATAACGTCTTACTATGTTAGGTGTTATTTCAAGCACCTCCACCTTGTGCATTGAGGGCTAAATCAGTTGATACATTTCTTGCCCTTTGGCTCAAGAACTGACAGATCTGGCCAGCAGATGACATTTCTTTCACTTTCAAAATGTCTGAAGAATCTAACCATTTCTCCCCATCATCACACCCCATCACCTCTGGTCCAAGCCATCAAACATCTCTTACCTGGACTATTACAATGGCCTTCTGACTGGCCTCCCTTTTACCCTTGCTTCCCACCCCCCTCCCCATTCTGTTCTTTATCTGGAAGCTAAGATGATACCTTAACAATGTGAGCCTGGTCATTATCACTCCTATGCTCAGAATCCTGCAATGATCTCTCATTTTACTCAGTGCAAAAACAAAAGCCCTTATAATGGCCTATAGGCCCTTCATTATAGCCCCCCCTCTTAACTCTCTGACTTTCCTCCTGCTAGCTTGGCTCCTCCATGGGCTGGTTCTCCAACAGGCCAGGCCCACTTTGACCTCATGCTTCTCCTGCCGGAATGCTCTTCCCTCAGATGTGTGTCATCTCCTTATATCTCTGTTCAGATGACCCCTCCTCAAAGACATTCGCCTTGGTGTTCTCCTCTCCTACTCGTCCTCTCCCTTAACTTGTGCCGCCTTTCCTTTTTCCATAGTGCATATTGTAATTGTTTTACACATCCATGTTTAGCTTGGCTCCTGGTTTCTGTTTCCCTGTGCTGGGATAAAACTCCCCCATGGGCAGGGACACTGGTTCTCTGATGTATCCTAAGTGCTTGGAATAGCACCCAATGCATAGTAGGGACACAATAGTATTTGCTTATTAAAGAATGAATGGATGTTGTGCCAGGGAAGAAAAAGAGAGAGAAAGATGGCCGTGTTGGCAGTTTGAAAGCTGATATAACACAAAAAGCAATGTGAAAGTGTAAGTAGGAACAGCGTGAATCAAAGACACAGAATGCTGTGGGATGTGATTGCGGTAACCCGAGCACCATCTGAACCTATTGGATTTACATTCATCTTTTCAGGCACATGTGCATATGTAAGTAGTAATCTAGTGTTCCACTGAGTGTCTGATCATAGGTGCTAAATAAATACATTTCGATTGACTCAGTGTCAACTCTATAACTGTCAAAACTCAGGTGTGTCTGTGAGGCAAACTTTAAAAATTTCTGAGGAGAAGGAAGTGGCTGGGACTGAGGGTTGATCTGAATTATAGTTTTCACCTATGAGGGCATAATGGACAGATCTCACTTGGGCTTTGAATTCCTACAGATATGGATTTGGGTTCCAACTCTGTCATTTTGTAACCATGTGGCCTTGGTTAGGGTGTTTTATACCTCAAACCTTCAACTTCCTCTGCTGCAAAGTAGGGAGAAGAAATATCTGACTTAGTAATATTATCCTAAAAATAAGAAATAATTTGGTGAAAGTATGTGTTTAATAAATATTGATTTGTTATTGTTGAATATACATGGAGAACTTAGGCTTGATTTAGATTTATATTAGTCTTTATGTCTACTATAGGCTGAATTATGTCCCTCAAAGTTCATATTTGGATTCTTAATCCTCAATGTGACTGTATTTGGAGACAGGGCCTATAAGAGGGTAAATAAGGTTGAATGAAATAATAAGGGTGGGACTCTGACCCAATGGGATTAGTGTCCTTGTGAGAGAAAATGCCAGAGTCTGCTCTCACTCACTTTCTTCCTTGTGAGGATACAGCAAAAATGTAGCCGTCAGCAAGTTAGGAAGAAGGTCCCCACCAGTAACCAAAGAGGATGGCACCTTGGTCTTAAACTTCCCAGCCTCCAGAACTGTGAGAAATAATTGTCTGTTATCTAAGGCACCCACTCTGTGGCATTCTGTTATAGCAACCCAACGTGGTGAAGATAATATTCAATGGTGTTTCACAGACTGAAATTTAGTTGAATCTTCAGTATGTAGTCAGCGTCTGGGATAACATTGGGCAGTTCCAAATTTTGGAGATAGGGTATTCTCAAGGCCAGTGTATTATACAGGTTCTGGAAAATGAGCTGGAATTCAAGAAAGAGCCCTTGTTCCTGCAGAAAATTGGACTGATGCTTGGGATCTAAAGTGGAAGACCCAGCAGTGAAAAGAGAGCCCAACTCTCCCATACTCAGACTCATTCCAGATTACAGATGTTAGGGGAGGGCAGAAGTATTTGATATACTTCTTTCTTTGTTCACGTCTTCTTGATGAACTGGACAAAACTGAACCTACAGGTGAAGGGCACTAGTACCCAGAGCTGAGAGGGGCCAGGGAAGATGAGGGCTGATGAATCGTCTTTGTCTATTAAGTGCTCATCCCCACTAGAACTTACAGAGCGTTTAAAGGCAAAACCTGATACCACCACATTAAAATGTGGATTGTTTTATAATTACAGGTGCATGTTATCTTTTAAAGATATTTGTATTCCTGTTTCACACATAGTTAATAGAACTGAAAGTGATTGTTTAGCTATATCTAATGGACTAAATTCTCTAACATATCATTGAGAGATTCATACAAGCTCTTTCGGGCAATCCTATCAAGCAATTGTCCTTTACCCAAGGTCTAGGTCTAGGTTGTGTTCTCAATGTGCAGTCTTTATTTTTACCATCAGTGTATTGATTGTTTGGCATTGATAATATTTCCTTCAGCTCGAGAGATTTATCCTACTAATTGGATATTGTTTTTTTCCTTGCTTGGGTAGCCAGAATATCTGAATTTGTCCTAATTAGAATTGACTTCTTTGGGTTGACAAAGAGCCCTACCAGCTAAGTCATGATATGCATAAGGAGTAAACTTAGTTTTCTCAAGAGTCAATACTTTTCTGTTTGGTTTATGACAATTCAGAAAGTTCCATAACAACTTTTTGAGAAATAATTTTGAAAAGTTTTTGAAGTATAAAACACATACATGTAAAACATATTTACTACAATATGGAGATTCACTTAAAATCATTCTAGTCAATATCCTTTCATGTAGGAGATTTAAACTCTCCAACTATAATCAATAGAAATAGTTTAGTAAAAGTAAGTATCGGTCATATTGCAAAGCACTGATGGGCAAAGCAAAGTCCTTGGCTTTGGGAGCCCGTGGATTAATGAGGGGAAGGAGACAAGTTTGATAGCAATTATAACACAGTGTGGAATCTGCTAAGGGAGAGAGAGATTCACAGGTTGCTACAGAAACGAAGAGGAGAGGCATTTAACTCAACATCATTGGAGGTGTCATGGAAGTTTTCTTAAATATATAAAACCTAATGTTACCGTTGAAAGATAAATGAAAATTATCCAGATGGGTGGGGGAAGGCAGGAAAAAGAATAAGACACTACCGGTAGAAGGAACAGAGTGCTCAAAGGTCGGAAAAAGCAGGATGTATTTGGGGAAACTTTATGTTTATGAGAGTAGAGTATTGCAGGTGATGAGGCTGATGCCAGACCATGAAAGATCTTACGTTTTAGGATGTTTGGGTGAAGAGACACAATGTGTTTATAGAAAGTGGAGTGTTTGATTATTTTTGTACCTTAAAAATTTCACTTATTCTCCCAAAGAATGATAATAATGTCTACTTATCTTTCCTTGTTCACTCCTCATCATAATCTGTGTCTAGCTGAGTATTTGCAATGTATTGGAAGCTACTAAAAAGATAATAGTTTTGGGCTATTGCCTTATTTTCCCTTCTTAACTTTTACCTATATTCAATTTTCAGTTATTCACGCTAGCCAATAATGACAGGATAGAGGTCGTGATAACTTGTATAGCTGTTTCCTGTATCCATTTATTAGCCTACGTTTTACCAGTTAAGTGGGAACATGGTCAAAAGAAATTATGTGGCTATTGGGAACTGAAACCATCAATATTCCTTGTCCATGTTGAACAACACTGGAAGTAGACATTGTTTTTTGTCCTTATGTTAATCAGTGCTGGGACCAGGCAAAAATAACTTAGCTATTTGCTTCAAGAAATGCCTGCTTGTGGAAGAAAAGAAAATCAATCGAAGGAAAAGAAAAGGGAATCAATGAAATAGCTTGCACATCGAGACTTGCTTCAAGACCTCTGCCCCTCTGTCTCTACCAATCCAAAGCTATTTTAATAATAATAAAAAAATTCTATTCAATCTCAACCAGTTTCCAACTTGCAAGACTCACCTCAAAACTACCCAGCCATGACCTTAAACTCTATAAATATTCTGCCCTAATTTCTTATTTTGAGACATTATTAAGATTCTGTCAAGGTAGTGATCTGCCCTACTGGTCCACAGATTTTTCTAGTGTTTTTACGGGAATTGATAGTTAATACTATTCTGCTTTAAATTAGCATTGATATTCTACTGTTAGAATCGTATTCTGATGAAGTTACTGCAGCAACATTGCCCGTAAGATAGTATTTGAAGACGTGGTGAGAGACGTTGGGTAGATGAAAACATAAATTTACAAAGTCATTTACTTTTTGTAGACACAATTTTATCAAATGATATGGGGTTGATAGAAGGGAGCAGAGGGAGAATGAAGATTTTGTGTGGTGGTGAGGAGTGGGGGAGTTTCCTCTTTGCTGAAGAAGTGGACACTTCTTTCTCTGAATTGTGCTAAGTGCTAGTGTATTTCTGGAAAAGAGAAGAAGAAATGTTTACTTCAGGTTGCTCAGTACTTCTCTATGGTTCTTCATTACTGTCATGATAAAGTCCAATGTATGGCCCTTTATAATCTGACCTCTCCTTACCCCTCCACTTACCATATGCATCCCTTGGCCCACTCACAATCTTCTATCCACACAGATTTATTCTGCAAACATTCTAGGTACTTGGTTTTCTCTGGGCCTCTACATATGCTGTTCCATTTGTTTGGATCAATTTTCTCCATATTGAACTGGTTATCCCCTACACTTCTTACCTTTTCAGGTCAGTCATTACTTCCCCTGGGGACTGTTTTAAAAACCTCTAAGACTATAGTAATGTCCCTCTTACATAACCTCATAGTGTTCTGTGATTGTCGTGTTATAATACTCAGTGCACTGTTAGTTGGACTTTCCCTGGTTGTCTCTTACCCATTCCAGACAGTAAGCTCCTTGGGAGAGGGATTATATACTATTTTTTTCTATGTACTTCCCACTCAGTACACTCCCTGCATCATAGATGCATAATAAATATTTGTAGATTAAATGAATAAACACTTGCCTGGCTGCCTCTGATGACCTGAAATTCCCTTGTCTCTCATCCTCCAGTGTCTGTGTTCATCTTGAGAACATTTCCTTCTGTTGGACACTATGCCTGACCTGTTTGTTTATTTCACATGTTGATTTTGCTTCCGTGAAGCACATTCTTTTCCGTCATCGATTTTGTGTATCGATACTTACATTCGAGCTGGTTATAGGACTTGGGAACTAAATAGCACATTTTAAAGCTGCAAGCACTGCGAACTATTTATTTCATGTGCCCTCCTTCATTTAATTCTTGGATTCCTGCTGCATATAATCAATGAGTACACTTTTATACATTGGAATCACTTCCTCCTGAATGCGCAAACTTCTTTTTTGTTTTTTTAATAATCCCAGTTCTTGGGATACAAAATTGTCCTAGCAATCATTCTTAATAACATCAGCACATAAGTTCCTTTGGTCTTCCATATTGTGTCTTCTGCCCACTGACCCCTCACCCTACTCCATTTCCATCCAAGTTACTTACCATTAAATCATTGTGGTTGCCTGAATTTCTCTAAGCCATCAGTGCTATTGAATTACGTTCCTCTATGTTCTCAAGGATCAGTGAGTCTATGTTACAACCTAACACAAGGGGGCCAAGTGGAACAGACCCGGTATTAGGGGGCAGTATCAATGCCTAAATTAGCACCCATCTTTGGTTGACTGCATGTAGTGGTACCATCCTAATGAGGAAGTCCAAATGTTGAGGTTTGAGGAATACTGAGAACTCCACCCACTCCAAAATACCTTGTTCACCAGCTGTCAACTTTCTAATAACCAGTGTTTAAAGACCATCTTTTATTTTAAAAAGTTTTCCAAAACTGTAAATTTCACAGAAAAAGATAACACAACTTCATATTGATGGGTATACCTTCAGTGGGATTGACTTTCTTTGGTGAAAGGGAGTCTAGATGTTGGATACAGCTCTGAGGATTTGAGCCATAGAGCAGATCTCTGGAGAGCAGATAGATGTTCAAGGACAAATTTCAGGTACTCTGAGGCAGGTATACCCCAATATACAATGATTCCCAGTCCCAATCTGCATTCAGGACCCCAGACTCCTCTTCCCTATAGTGTCTATAGGAAATTCTCTAGAAATTTCTCTGTCAGTTAAGAAAAAAACAACAATGAAATTTCTCTGTGTATTTCTTTCCTATCAGTTCTGTTATTTCTTCGTCTCCTTGGTTGCCTGGCTTTGGAATCCTCATCTCCACTCTCCCGGGTGACAGCTGATGTTTTGGCTGATTGCTTCTTGCATCCTGGGAACTCTGACTTATGTAGTATTTATGCTGTGAGCACTGTGATAGATTGTGGGACAGCACAGCTAAGGCCAGGCTTTCACATCTAATAAGGTTTTAGAAACAGCTATGGGATAGACAAGGGAATTGGCAACCCAAAGAGAAGCTTATAATTACTAAAATGTGGTCCCTCTTACAACATCCAGACTCAGTTCCATCCTTGCTGTTTACTGCACCCATGTCTTTCATATTTGGTTCTTCTCCCCTTTTGGGCACTAAAGTTTTAGCCCCCTGACAGTCAGATAAAACCATGAGACTAGTTCTGGCCGATAGCTTGTGAAGAAAAGCAGGATATGGGAGGTCCCAGGCTAAATTTATTTTGCAAGCCCCTGCCTATATAAACAATTTGATCTAAAAATATATTTCAAAATTTATAGGGTTGTGGAAGGTATTTATCAATGAAGATTTAGAATAATGGTTATAGAAGAAGTATGTAGGTGTTTATTGTCAGTTGCAGGTAAAGATTTGTTTGTAGTGTCCAGGCACCATCTCTTTATTTTTCAGTTCCAGAACTATGCTTTTGCTTTTATTGTCAAATGCACCATTTCTGGCCAATTTCATATCTCGCAGTGGGAGAAAAGGATGGCAACACTGTTGTTACTTACAATGCCATGGCTCTTCAGAAGCCATTTGTATTGAAACAATATAGAGTTTCTTGCCTCTGCAGTTCTCCAGTTCCAGGCATTGAATGCTCTTATATCATCACTCCTGACACTGCATTACCCATCCTGCCATTCCTGAATCCTGGCTTCCAACGATTCCCTCAAAGTTTGTTACTAGGCTTTTTTTTTTTTTTTTTTTTTGATGATGATGATGACCACACATGCAAGTCTTCCCTGTGCATGAATAATCATTCATTTTTGGTCATGTTAAGTGTGCTGTTTAGAATGTTCTAGTGTAAAAGAATATAACACATCTTTCAACCATGTCTTCTCTTAAACTCCATAGGCTGTCATCTCTGCATTCCTAAAATGTTGTTCACATCCCTGAATGTCACACGCTGACAAGAGCAGGGAGGGTAGGTGAGAGGCCTGTGGGCAGAGTGAGAAGACCGGCCTCATTCACACAGTGAATATCTGGTCCCTCATCTGGCATGCTTAAGACAGACCTGAAAGAATGTGTTATCACCACAACAACTGGAGGCAAGAGAAGACATCAACTGAAGAGCCCATTGGTGTTAAAGAGCAATGATGTAAGTACATTTGCCCCAGATGGACACAGGCAGTCCCCACATCCTCCCAGGACTCTCTGTCATGTAATACTGAGCTTCACGAGGGGTGGCATCAGCTCTGCGTGTCAGCAGCGGGGATTCCACAGAACAAAGGATACCTGCTGTCACTCTCAGGTGCTGTAGATGAGAGGTGGTTTTGCAAATTAAACATGGACAGGTGAGGGCTGACATACAGGCTCAAACATGGTGTTAGCACAAGGGATGGTGGTGGACAGACGGTGGTTAAGAACAAAGGACTTTGTTTTCTGTCCAGCGTGAGTGAGCCACCCAGGCACCCCTGTGAGAATCACCCAAAATGGACATGTCAGTATCATTCTGGCAGCCCAATCCTGTGTGATTCCACAAAAAAAGTATCACGCTGACCAGGGAGCAATTAGGCTAATCTTCAGGGACAGTGTGGAGGCGATTGCTTGCTGATCCATGAGGGACAAGTAATGTGAAAGAGAAATAAGCTAGTTTTGTGTCAAGTCTATAAGGATTTTTGTTACCACAGAAAAACCTTGTCTGCCCTGACTGACACAGATCCTGTTCGTGGTTCTTGTGTTAGAAGGCTGAACTGAAGATTATATGAGTAAACGTATGTATAGTATTTAGAAAGGTAAATGTTAGCTATTACTTGCAGTTATTACTACTGGCATTTGTTCTTGTGTTTGAGACCTACTTAACAGTGAAATAGTTTTCAGAATATTTCATATAGGTCACTCTCCAACTGTCATCAAGAATTCTTTCACCTGACTAGATCAAGACCTACCCTTTGTGTTCTCTTTTCTAGTTCTATACCTGATTTTTTTTTTACAATGATAGACAACGAAAAATTTTACTCCTGCTAGTGAGAGAATTCCATCCTTCACTCTCAGGAGAACAAGCCTCCCCTACGTTCCAGATAGGACCACAATAATTTAACGTACAGAACACATATTGAAATCTGATTCATCAGTTGTGGGGTCCAAATTGAGCTTCACAACTCTTTATAATAACAACTACAAACATTGGTTGAATGCATACTGTTTGCCAGGCAACATTCTAAGTGCTTTATGCATATTAACGCATTCGTCATCCTTATGCAAACCTATCCCACAGGCACTATAGTTCATGCTATACCTATTATGAGGAACTGAGGTACAGAGAGGCTAATTACTTTGTCCAACGTCATGGAGCTACTCAGTGTTTGACCCACAATTTCAATGTGTGCAGTGTGGTTTCAGAGTCTAGGCTCGTAACTACTTTACTCTTTCTCTGTTTATTCTGATAACATGCTACCTTGATATACTTGCTTTTTTGTTGTTGTTTTTGTTTGTTTGTTTTTAACAGCCTTGTTTCTAGAAAGAGTTGAAGATCAAAGATGAGGCCTGTGTCATCATCATGTAGTCTTCTGCATCTCAGGATCAGAATTCAGAATTCTCAAGAACACACACACACACACACGCACACTTCCTCAAGTGCATTGGGTACATAACGAACTTTTGCTGCCAGGCAGTGTTCAAGTGTTAATTCATTTATTCAGGAGGTATTTATTGAGTGTCTACTAAGTGCCAAGCACTGTGCCAGGTGCTAAGGCAGTGAACAAGACAGTCTACACCCTGAAGGAGCTGAGAATCTCAGGGACACTTTATAGCATGCTAGTATGTTTTTACAGCTCCTACCATCCAGGCTCCAGGATGCTGTGACACAGTTGATAATTTTCTTACATTATCAGCACCCTGTCTGTGCCTCTTTGTTTGTAGTAAATCATTCAGCATGAAGTATGAGCCTCAAGCCAAATTCTGCCAATGGAACTGATGAGAGATGGTGAATGACCCAAATGGAGGAGAAGAGGGATTTGCAGGCTGGAGTGGGTTTGTGGAAAGGACTTCATGTGGTGTGTACCAACCACAGGACAAGGTAAGAGGAGGAGGACAGAGCCTCCTCTCTCATTTGGCAGGGTGCCAGGGTGTGAGACTAATTAACAAATAAAAAATAAACACAATCCCAAAGCAACAAATGATAGGTTAATGATAATAATAATGAAAGCTTCCTCTGGGTCAGTCATCTCAGGCATTGAATCTCAGAGACTGGATCAAATTTCAGCCACCAGAGATTGGCTGGGAGCTTCTGCAAACTGTCCTGGAGAATCCAACTTCAGCATTGTGGGCGGGGGGGGGGGGGGGGG
>CM053575.1:72521310-72560551 GCA_028646485.1 Cryptoprocta ferox
GCACATAGAACAGTGAATAAGATGTAGACATGGTTTTTATAGAGCACCAATCTTGTGGAAGATACACTTCCATAAATGAAAACTATGATTCAGTGGGGGTGCATATACTATTGGGGTGACAAGATTATTCAAGATGTCAGAGGAAAGCAACTCTTTTTAAGAGGGAAATTGGGGTGTATCTGGTGACCAGAACTCCCTCAAATCCTCAGATGAGGCTAAATTACATTTTAACATCATCTTATTTCCAAGTTGTGCCCCTCCTAGCTGATGCGGCCTTGAGAAAAGCACCTGTCAAATATGATTATATATCCTCTTGATTTGTGATCGCTAAAGAGACAAGGTCTATATCTTTCAAATTTCTTTGTAATTGCGCTCAGTACCATACTCTGCTTGCTGCTGATAGTGCCAGCATGCTTCTGATTTAAGCAGAGAGGTGCTATTGACTACATCTGACCTCTACACTGAAAATAGATCTTTGGTCAAAAGAAGGCAATGTGAAACTGGCCCTCATTTGGATCCTTATCTATTGGTATAAGTTCTGTCTGTTTATTTTCAAATGTCTTGCATCACTAGACTATTTTAAGGACTGACTCTTAAAGGAAAATGAAACTCCATAATTAAAAAAAATCAGAGGGACACCTGGGTGGCTCAGTCAGTTTAGGGTCTGACTTCGATTCAGGTCATGATCTCATGATTCCTGGGTTTGAGCCCCACATCGGGCTCTGTGCTGACAGCTCAGAGCCTGGAGCCTGCTTCAGAGTCTGTGTTTCTCTCTCTCTCTCCGCCCCTCCCCCCATGCTCTGTCTCTCTCGCTCTCTCTCTCAAGAATAAATAAACATTAAAATTTTTTTAAAACTCAGAGAAACTTTAAAAAGATGGATATGGTTGTGAAGGGGCAGAGATTGAATAACTATATGAATTCAGGCGATTCTCTTTACCAGGATAAGGGGAAGTCTTTCTTTCCTAAAAGGAAAATGGTTGGGAAGAGTGAGGCATTTGTTTGTTAAGAATTAGCCTTTCATGAATTGTATAGCAAGAGGTATAGTTCTAGTAGCCAGGAATTACTAGAATGAGGTGGGCAGAAGTAATGGCAGGAGAGGTCTTTGAAATGGAGATGAGCTACAGCTGTTCATGCTCTGTTGGAGACAATATAGAGTCTTGTGGAGCAAACCGGTTAGGAGGATGAAGATTCCAGAGCCAGACAGAAGACAGAAATTTATTAAATTATTGGCTCTGTTTTGTTATGTCAGTTATTTGTACCAAGTTACTTTACTTATTTAAGATTGGTTACATAAAAAATATGTCAGTATTCAATAACATTTTTGAGGTAAGATAATCATTCTTGTTGCATTATGTTGTGTGATTATTCAAGGAGATAATGAACCATGCCTAGTACATGGTAAGTGCTTAATGAAGAGTAGTCCTTTACTCTTTGAGTGTCATCAACATTGTGAAGTGAATACTGACTTCCTAATGCTCAGGCTAACACAAGGGTATGAAGAAGTATTTTATATCGTTATGCCAGGAAGGTACACTAAAAAAGCATATGTCTCCCAGGGATGCTGGGAGACAGGAACTCTTTCTTGCTGGACTAGATCTTGAAAGAATGTGAGGCTACATCTATGGCAGCCAACCTGTTGCCAGGAGGACAGATCCTGGGATTTCTAGGGATAGCCCTGAGGAGCAGAAGATACAGTGAAAGAGAAATCAAGAGATGGAAAGAATCTCACTCCAGATAATATAATTTCATCTGTGAATCCAGCCATACCTAAAGTTGGCACTACCCCTGGATTTTCTAATTCTTGAGCTAAGAAATTTTGTTTGAGCCTCTGAGTTTTCTGATAATTGACGCATGAGTCTATATAACAAAATGAAGTTACATCTTTTATTTTTTAATAAAAAGAAAAATATTCTCTCCCCTCTTTTCATGTGTTGGATGTAGCTGTCTTGTCTGGAGCAGAATTAACTGGCTATCAGCCATGAGGCAAAAAACTTGAAGGGAACGCTAAGAGAAACCCTAGAATGTCTTTTCTGATATTATGGAGCCATAGAAATAATGCCAACCTCACTTTTTGTATTAGTTTGCTAGGGCTGCCATACACAGTAGCACAGACTGGATAGCTTAAGCAAAATAAATGTACTTTCTTTCAGTTCTGGAGGCTCAAAGCCCGAGATCAAGGTATTGCCAGGTACATCTCTGGCTCGTCCCTGGCTCTGTCCCTGGCTTGTAGATGGCCGGCCATCCTCTTTGCATGTCCCCGCATGGTCTTCCCTCTGTGTGTGTATATGTCCTAATTTCCTCTTCTTGTTAATATACTAGTCAGATTGGATAGGGGACACCCTAATGACCTCATTTCAACTTAGTTAAAAGACCTTATCTCCAGATACAGTCCCATTCTGAGGTACTGGGGCATTATGACTTCAACATATACATTTTTTAGGAAAAACAATTTGGTCCATATGACTTTTATTGCAGAGAAGCAATATACACAATAGGCATCATATTTTGGGTATTTTATTAATATTTTAGCAGCTAAAAATGTTAGCAGCTAAATGAAGTGGTTAAACATGGATGAAAGAGGCTTGTTCTAATTTCTATTTTTGTAAATATATTTCTTTGCGCTTACGAAGAGTCAGGGTATCACCTCATGGTTTGGTAAAACTCATAATTCTCAAGAGAAAGGCATTTGCAGACAGAAGATGCTTTGCTCTTGAGTTCAGGAGTGCAGATTATCTTTTTATTTCTGATTTTCCAGAACTCCTGGTTATACCTTTAAGGCTTTAATGGCTTAGAGAGACCACTGGAGAAGGAGAAAAATTTTTAAAAAGCAACAAAGACTAGGCTTCATAAGGGCAAAATCCCCATCTTACAGTTGGAAATCTAATCAAGAGAATTAATGATAGTTTCTGCGAGGAGCAAGGCACTTGGTAGTTCCTGGATGAAGGAAAAAAACAACAACAAAAAAAACCCACCATCCCGGCTTTCCAAGACTATACCATTCTGCTCAATCCTAGCTCTGAGTTGGTTACTGCAAATACAGCATTTTCAACTACACAGTGGACACATTACCTTTTTGGTAACTTAGAGAACACCTGAGCAAACTGGCCTCATCACCCTAGGGGATGAAAAATTTATGTAAATGGGATCCTAGGTCTGTTAGGTGAATGAAGAAATATACTTCTAAGTGTTGAAGAGAAAATTAGAGTTTTCAAATATTGTTCGTCACTTGTTTTCTAATAGTTTCGAATTTCTCAAGAGGTAATCCTATTTAAAATGAGATTTCAGTCATTAAAAAAAAGGAATGGTATTTGAGAACTATTCATTCAGATACAATAAAGCTTCAATGAATTTGTTTCCTCCAGGATTTTAATATAAAGCCTGATCCTATATCTCTGCATGGGTTGAGCACCTATGTCTTTTTAATGGGGCTTTAGCTTAAGTAGGAACTCAAGGAGAGAGGGCTGACCTGGGAGGGGACACACAGCTTTCTCAGCAGCTGCGTTTTGTCCAACAGAGGGCACTTGGAACTCACACATAAATAGCAGCCGTGACAGCAACATTTAAGATATCCATTTTCATTGCCATGGTGATTTTTAATTAACACATCGCATCAGGTTTTCATTGACACCAGTAAAATGAGGTGTCTGTGACCTTGATTAATAAAATGTGTAATCATTCTGTAACTATCGTGAGTTAGAAACCTGTTAGATACTTCTTCCTAGTGATTACACTGGCCTGTAATCAATAAAAACAAAATCTACATTGCAGATTATTCAAGCTTATCCAGGGTGAAGAATTTTATTTCTTCTTAAAAATAAAGTTGAACATATATTTGTGACAGTTTAAGGGTAAGAAAGTAACAGACTAAATAACATGTTTTATTATATGAAGAGTACTGACTTGCTTGATACTTCTCAATATGAGATACACAGGTTTCAGACACAGGGGGGAAGGCACTTCAGAGTGTTGTGGATAGTTCTAAAAATCTATTTTTTAAATTTCAGAGTCCAGATCCAGAAGCAAAATGAGGAAAAGGAAATTCTCGGACTGTTCTGTTTACAAGTTAAAACCTACAACTTACCACTAGAGGGCGCCCTTCACTTTGTTATCTCTCAGAAGTCCTGCCTTGTAAGGGCTGCCATTCAAATAAAAACATCCCGCTTCTTAAAGTTTGTGAATTGTGTAAGAATAATCAGAACGACCCCACAATGCTGGACAGATTCCCCCCCACCCCCAACGTTTCTGTTGGTTGTGATGTAAAGTCCTTGACTGAATCAAATGTAAATTGTAAGGATTCAGCAAATCTGGATTGCCTGTGCAACTATCCATAACATGTAATTCACTATCAACATTTGTATTCTCATAAAATAGACAAAGCACACAATTAAGAAACTTTATGCTTCTCTCATGTTTTAACTTTTATAGAAGCGATTTTGCATATTGATCACTTTCATACCATATCTTTGTGGGAGGTTTTATAGCACAAAGCCAAATAGTTCATTCGTTGCTTTTTTCTTTTTTCTTTTTTTCCCAGAATGATAAATAAATAATTGACCTTATAAAAATCCTGATCATCGCACTACTTTCATGGAGCTGGTCTAACATATCCCCAACTCTGAGGTTTTATAAATTTGCTTTCCTTTTTTTAATTTAAAAAAATAATTTATTTATTTTTGAGAGAGAGACACACAGAGAGAGTGAGCGTGGGAGGGTCAGAGAGCTAGGGAGACACAGAATCTGAAGCAGGCTCCAGGCTCTGAGCTGTCAGCACAGAGCCTGACGCAGGACCCACGAACCATGAGATCATGACGTGAGCCGAAGTCAGATGCTCAACCAACTGAGCCATTAAGGAGCCCCTATAAGTTTGCTCTCTCAGTAGAGTACATGGTAGGTTCTATTATTTGAAAATATTTACTTCACTGCCTCATAATGGGAAGAAAATGCTTCCTCACTCCATTATGCTAGACTCGGTCAATGGAATGTGAGAAATAACCATGCTACTTTCAAGCAAAGACCTTAACTGTGATTTAATACCTCTTGTCCTTCCTTTCTGTCATGAGAACGCATTTGTTACATGTAGCAGCTGCCCCTTCAGCCTGTGTCCCTGACTGTGAAGATATGTGAAACAGAGCCAAAGTATTTGTAGGCAAGTGGCACCTGCTAACATGTAACATGGGCAAGAAATATGTTTGTTGTTAGCTGCCAGAGTGTTGGGGTTGCCTTTTGTGCAGCTAGGAGGCTAATATAAAAACTGATAAGGAGTAGGGTGCTGTCATATGAAAAAAAAATCAGTGGTAATTCCTTCAGGATAAAGCTGTAAGGGGTGAGAAAGCATTGAAGGAAACTGAAAAGCGGTAATCAGTGTAATAATGCAGGTTTGCTGCAGTGGCCGTAACTTGGGAGGCAGATAGTCTTCCGGTGGACTTGTGGCTTTGGTTGGAAAGGTATTTAAATGGAATATTGCTCGAGTGTGTTACTTGTATTTGCTGAATTTGATATTTTAAAAATGAAATGATCCCAGGAAATAACTGGCCTGTTTTCAGGATGCGATGAAAAAGAAAAGAGGGAGCCTTAAATTCTGGGATTTCAGGGTTGAAAAATGGGACTGTTTTTAATCTTCAACTGACAAAAGATAAAATTGAGAAATACATTGAGCTCAAACCACTGATGAAGATGTAGGCTGAACAGAAATTGTAAGAGTGGCCACAATTCCTGAAGGCATGAGTCTGTAATAGCTTATGAAGCCCACGGTGTCTGCAAGTCTAGAGAAAAAACGTCCACCAGAGAATTGTGGCACAGGCTGCTGGCACACAAAAATGGAATCAAATAAATAAATAGCTAACAAAGTCTTTGAAAGAGTTGTACTGCTCAAAGCACTGTCATTCTCAAGTAAGAGTTTGTGACTTTTTGAGACAATTTGGGCAAGCAGCAGGCTGCCCAAGTTTCTCATTCCCCTATGATGGCATAATGTCCAATGTTCTCCCAACATACAACCAGCAAGGATGATGAGGAACAAAAAAAAAAAGATATCCTGGAAGGTGGAGTCAAGACCCACAGAGAAAGAGGGACTGTGGAGCTATCTCCAGACAGAAGAACTGGGGTTTACTCAAGGAACGTTCCCTGACCAGGATAAGAGGGCCTCTAATATTTGTTCAGTGGAATTTCCAAAGTGCTGTGTATCAGTGATTGATTATTAAGTGCTTCTCATCCTTCCTCTTTAAGAATGGGGGCATTTATTATAATCATTCCATCCCTATTCCACTATTTTACATGGTGTGTTTGGGTACTCAATTTAGAGACTCATGAGACCTTCAAGTTGGCATCCAACACCATAATGGGATGAGACATTCCGGGTACACTTCTTGAAAGTGGGTGAGTAATTCTGAATGAGAAAGGAAGGAACGTGGGATGAGTAGGTGGCTCAGTCAGTTAAGCATCCATCCGACCTCGGCTCAGGTCATGATCTCTCAGTTTGTGGGTTCCAGCCCCGTGTTCGGCTCTATGCTGACAGCTTGGAACTTGGAGTCTGCTTCAGATTCTGTGTCTCCCTCTCTCTCTGCCCCTCCCCTGCTTGTGCTCTGTCTCTCTCTCTCTCTCTCTCTCAAAAATAAATAACCATTACAAATTTTTTTGAAAAAAAAAAGAAATGAAGGAAGGAACAGTGAATACCCATAGGAGTTGGTCTTTGATAGATTGTATTATTGTTTCCAATATTGATTTCCCTCTCCTGTCAGGGGCAGGGTATATTTTCCTGCCCCACTAGTGTTGGGCTCATTTGTATGACTGTTTTTGACCAATGGGACATGAGCTAATGAGACACACACTGTATCTGAACAGGAGCTCCAAATGTGATTGCCTCTTATTCTTAGTCTCTGCCATGAAAATGAGAATCCCCCAAGGAGGGGCTTAGCCTTTACCTGAGGCCCTTGAATGAAAGGACATGCAGAGCAGAGCTCAGCAGTCCTGTCTATTCCCAAGATGCAGACATGCGAGTGAGAATAAGTGTTTGCTGTTGCAAGCCACTGGGATGTTGGATCATTTACCTCACAGCGAGCTGACTGATGTAGGACATGAGCCCTTTTCTGACATTCCCTTTGCAGTTTTGTTCAAAGGAGAGAATACACATACATACATTAATTTGTTTTTGGAAAAAACAATTATTTTAACTGCAGCATTCCCAAAAATCGTAGCTTCTATGCCAAGTACAATGAGATGTATTCTTTCTTATTATAATGAAGCAAACACCTGCTCACATTGAAACCTGCAACTCAGTATATTTCCAATTGAAAAGCATTTCATAAAAGAATAAAAGGTCACTGAGTTACTATAGGAGGACTCTATGATGTATCTATAGTGAAATAATGAGTTAGATCAAACCATTTGTAATGCTTTCCCTAAGAGTGAACTGGACACTTTGGAAAGCTACATATGAGTTATTGACATAAAGTGTACTACTGAGAAATGCATCTTTATATTTCTCAGTTCCACAGATAGCCAGTGATTCTTCAACTGGGTGCTGTGTCACATTAGCATGTAGCATCACTTAGGAGTACATTCCAGATGATACACTAGTTGTGATGTAACATTCTCTAACAATTTTCTTATTTTATGAATCACAGCGAAGTCAAGATTAATAACCCTGTAATAACCACAGGCTTGCTTTCATCCAAATATGTGTGAGAGAGTCATGGATGGAGTTACATGTAGCTAGCACCCCAGTCACCTCACAAAATCTCAGGCTGATTGGCTTGTGTTTCAGGCCAAACTATAAGCTGCACTTGGAAACATGTTTCACGTAGGAACGTCATCTGTTGTGTGTAGCAGGGGGCAAGGTTGAAATCTCTTAAAACTCCGTAAGAACTGATGTGGCTTCTAATGGAGGTAAATCGAAGATCAGAGGTGGTGTGCCAAGGAGCAGTGGGGCCTCTGATCTTCGAGTTTGGAAATAGGGTAAGCGGAGGACATGAGGAATGACACTAAAGAGCGTGGGGAAAATGGCAGAAAGATCCTTCTGCTCAAAAATGTTTCCCACCACCATTTTTCTGTTTGCTTTAGTACAAGTCGTCTTCTAAAATGCACAAAGCAGGGCTCCTGCGTGGCTCAGTCCATTAGGCTTGGTTAAGCATCCGACTTTGGCTCAGGTCACGATCTCTCAGATAGTGGGTTCCAGCCCCGCAACGGGCTCTGTGCTAACAGCTCAGAGCCTGGAGCCTGCTTTGGATTCTGTGTCTCCTTCTCTCTGCCCCTCAACCACTCACACGCTGCCTCTCTCTCTCTCTCTCTCTCTCACTCTCTCTCAAAAAATAAACATTAAAATCATTTTTTAAATTGTTTAAAAAATAAATAAAATTCACAAACCCACTAGGAAGAGTAGAAATTTAACTTTTCGAATGCTACAAGGAATAAGTCCCTGACAAGTCAAAGTGCAGTAAGAAGGATCTTTCTGGAGCTGGAAGTGTTCAGGTGAAGAGGAGGTGTGGATGAGGCAGCTCCACTGGGTGAGCTGTATTTGACCTGTGCTGGGCTCTCAGCAGGTAGGAGTGAATGAAAGGACATATAATGCCAACAGGACTTAAGGACATTTAGGGCTTTGGAAATCTTCTGCCAGTCTAATTTTCTTGCTTTGCAGCCTGTCATTCTCTTGTACTAACTCCCACATAGAACATGGTGAGTCCCCCAAGCACATTCCCCACGACGGGACTTCTGCCTGGATTGCTTTTTGTACTGTCAGCCATAAATACTTACTGATTCCTTAATGTCTGTCTCAAACGTCTCTGCCTCCATGATACCTCACTGATTCCCTTGACAGATGAAGCTCCCTCTTTCCCACTTTGTTCTTACTCTCCTGGTACTTCTCACATCGTCCTGTCATTATTTGTTTGGGTACTATGGATATATTGAACACAATGTCCAAGGCTTATTCATCTTTGTAGTCTAATCCCCTTACCTGAGCATCTTACGCATAATGAACGTTCAATAAAAGCTCACCCTTGGGGTGGAGAGAAGCAGAGAGAGGAAGTCAGAAAAGTTATGTAGGTGTGAGATGGCAGCGGAGAGCTTTCTAAATGAACTTCATCCACTGTGAAGTTTTCCCTAGGATGACAGCTGGTCCAGGTACCCCTGGGAATCATTTTGCTTGCAGATTTTGATACCTGACAATAGTCGTAGATAGATTTTAGTGTGCAAAACATTCTCCCTCATATTAGAGGCTGTGGCTGGCAGTGGGTATGTGGGCAACAGTCCTTCCCATGCTGCCCACCTTGTCTCTGACTTATGGACACACAGTTGTGTAGAGAGTTTGTGCTGCTACACAAGCAGGCATCCTGCCTTTTTACCCACAAAGGATGTTGATTACTTTGGATCAAAAAAGCTCCCTCTTTCTGACTTTTGCATGCCAGGTTGGCTGCAGAGGTGTTATGGACATTTCCCAGACTTTTTTCTGCTCTAAGCTAGGCTTTCATTTTTATGCTACATTTCCTTTGCTTTGATCTGCTTGTGGTCACCCCCAGTTTGGCTTGTAAAGCCACATTGTTTGGGGACCCTGCTGTCATGCATCCTCTGAGCACATCCTGCCTGGCAATGCTGGTGGCAAAAGGCTTTGCTTTTTTGCCAGCTACACGAATTTTGCTGTTGTGCTCTAAAGGAGCCATTATTTGTTTCTTTATTGAAGAGTTTATGTGTGTACGTGGAGAGGGAGAAAGAGAGAGCAAGTCAGAGAGAGGGAGAAGGAGGAATATTCTCTGCTGAACAATGTTAAGCCTATGAGCCTAACATAGAGGAAAAAGAAGAAATTCTATTTTCTAAGTTTCTGCCCATCATCCAGGGAACACCCCTAACCCTTCTTCCTCTGGCTGGAAAGCCATGGGTATATTAAAAGCTTTAATCTCAGAATTTATGGTGCTTAGGATATGGATTGAGTCTTTCAGATGGAACCTCCGTCCATTAAAGTGATCTCCCCCTCACCCCACCCCCCTAAAGGCTCTGAAGGAGAGATTTTTTTGGCGGGGGGAATTCACTTAGCAGGCACAGGTACTTTAATGGGCAGTGTTCTGTTCACAGATTCTTTTCAGTACAGGTCTCCACCACTCTGAATTCTTTGTAATGGCACGTAGAAGCCAGGTGGGATTCTGTCCCAGGTGAGGTTCTCAATCACTGCTTGCTTCTGCTTAGGCTTCACACCACAGTGAAATCTCCTGCAAGCCTACTTACGCACAAAGATTCAAGGGATCTTGAATTTGAAGGAAGTTTTTAAAAATCAAATCCAATGATTCCTAATCTGGGGCTTGCATCAAAATCATTTTTCAAGCTGTATAGTTAGAGATTCCCAGGCCCAGACCCTCATTTTGTAGGTCTTGGGTGCTGGCTCGGCTCAACAGGTGATTCTGAAGGGCAGCCAGGTGGAGAACCGCACACTTAATTTACCTCTCATGATATATGAATACTTTCTTGCTTGATTTGATTTTCTATTTCTTCATCTTTGCAACCCTGAGACATAGGCAGAAAGCAGAACATGAAGATTATTTTCTGCTCAGTTCCATAGAGAAAATCAGTGACTAGGGTATTGAATTAGGAATGACTAAGTCTTCAAGCTTTTTATTGGAATAGCATATGGCATTAATTTTTTAATATGTTTTCTTTCAAAAAGATATTTCACCTCTTCCTGTGCCTCTTCCTAGGTACCAGTTATGAGGACATAGATGCTCCTGGAAAATTAGATCAAGAAATTCATAAATGATATAGCTTCTTAATTTGGAATAAATTCCAGGGGTGGGGGGAGCAAGGGAAACAGAAGAACAGAGATCTTGGTTTTAGCTGTGCTGCTAAAAGCTGTAAGCTTCGCTGAGATTCTGTTTGCTCTCGTGTAGCTTGACCAATGGACTCGGAGAACCCCTCCAGTTCTGGGACCTCAAGCTCTCAGAGTCCCTTCCAATCTCCTTATTGCCATTATCAACATGATTTCTGAGCACCATGGAAATGACTCCAACCTTCATTATCTCCTTTCTCTGAATTCCTGCTACACTCAGTGGTCTCCATTTAGAATCGCTATATTCTCTCATATTTTTTTCTGTGTCATTGAATTTGTCTCTCAAAAGATTCTGAGATACTTGGGAGGCAGTGCTGTTTTCTTCATCTCCTCACCCCCATTCAAAATGGTATTGACCATATACGTATGAAGAAAGTAAATACAAAGAATCGTAGACTTTTCGAGTTGGAGACCACATGAGAAATCACTGCTTGTGCCCATTTCATTTATACCCATGAGGAAGTGAAGGCCAAGAGCTGATAACCATTCACGCAGGCAGCCAGTGGTAGAATGAGGGATATCACCACGTTTGTTTATTTCCAGGGAAAATGTATTTTCTCTGCCTTATGTCTTTGGTTGGCTGATTAGAAGGCACTGGATTAACACCATGAACTCCAGCAAAACTAGCCACATCTTACTGACTCATTACGAATTTCTCCAAACAGTCTACATAGTGGAATAGTTTGATCATTTTATATTAAAGTTTATTTTTGCTTTAATCAGTAACTACCTCAAAATATACCTTAGAGATATTATCAAAATGGTCTTAAAACCAGCATATAGGATTGTTATTAAAGAGAAAGATACCTGCGGTGCCATTACTCTATTTTTAAAGGATAGGGAAGAATTTAGTTAAGGAAAAGTACTTCAAGGTCATTAGAGTCTATTGTAAATCAGGGTAGGAAAAACAGCTTTATCTTCTGCATTCAGCAGCACATACTTTGCCTGGTCTAAGGAAATAGATTATGTGTTTTAAAATGAAGAAATGATGTGATTAACATTTTCTTGGCTTAAAGTTAAAAATAGAAAGTGTTGACTTCAGTCATCAATTAGTTGTTAGGTACGGAGGTAAGGGGACATGTATTCAGCAGGCCAGCTCAGCTTGTTTTCAACCAGATATCACTAGGTAAGCACCATTTTCTGCCCCCTATGTTCTGGGCTGTCCCTTAACTGCTGGACTAGTAAGTATACTCTCAGACTATTTTAACCTTTTTTTTTAAGTTGTTAGCGATGGTCTATAAATAGATTCCTGAGAATCTCAAGTTCTAATAATAATAACTGGTCATTTTTTTCTCCTGAGAAATTAAACCATTTTATGGCTGCTATTCAAATTACTTAAAGTTAATTATTGTTCCTAGAATTTGTCCTCATATGCTATAAGGTGGTAGTGCTGTCTGTTTAACTCATGTATGCTGCTGTTCTTACTTTCTGTCATTGGCTCTCAACTAGGGACTCATTTGCTTCCCAAGGAACATTTGGAAGTATCTGGAGACATTTTTGGTTGTCACAACTGGTGGCAGGGGTGTGTGTACCACAGAGATCAGAGATACTGCCACAAATCCAGCAATGTACTGGACAGCCCCTCACAAAAAATTATTGTTCCAGAAGGTTGATAGTGCTAAAGTTGACTAACCTTGCTTTATAATAAAGATTCAAATAAAGATATTATCTAATCCATATAGATGGAAATCATTACTGCTAATTTAAATCTACACCTATTAATCTACATCAAATAATGAGTGTCTGATACTGTGTTAATCCTGCTTGTCACAATCCCTTAATTTATCAAGGTTATAAGCTTATGTTTTGTTCTCAAAAGAATATGAGGACACCTGAACAGATCTGTTCTTGTCAAAAGATAAATGAATATGAAATAATTTTGTCAGCATTTCCAATTCTTTGGGCCATTTCTGATGAAGGTTTTCAGCAGTTAGATTCTAGTAAAAAGTAATTCCACAAACTAGTTGTCATCAAAGCTTAGTAAACGGTCCCCTAACCTCTGATCTCTGAAACAGGCTTGCGATAACATGCCGATGAATTCATTGCTGCTGCAAGACTTCAGTGCTAATTCTATTTTTAGTTACTGTTTATAGCAATTATTAATGGAGAAATGAGAGAGAAAAATATTTTTTAAGCTAAAATTTAGTCAGTGGTTCTCTGGCTGCAATTCCCAGTGCACTGTGATTCTGCCTTTAAATGTAATTTCTAAACAGCTGTAATAGCAAATTAGTTTCTTTCTATTAGTTAAGTGATTATACACCAATCAGAACTGAATACACACACTATTAAGTTTATAATTATATTTGAGTATTTCACAGTCCACTTCATCTTCCTTTAGGACTCCTCAAGTGCTCCCTGACTCACATTTCTTCTTGAAGGGAGTATTTCACCAAATGTTGAAACATGGTTATCTTGGTTCAGAATATTTAAAGTCAGGCTCAAAGGTGAATCAAATGGTTGATAAGTTTTCAAGGTCTTCATTACTCAGACCCCAGTCAGACTACAGTTTAACAGTGAGTGAAATTTACTGTTGATAGCAATTTTCTGGTAAAGGTGCAGAGACTTGGCTATCTCTATCCATTTCTTAGGGGACAGGGATTTGAGTCCCTGCTATCTCCTTGTCATAACAAAGACCAAATAATAAATGAGTTGGCCACGACACAATGGCCAGGTTTAGAGGAAATCCTTGCAAGGTTACACAGCCAGCTACAAAGGACTTGGATTCGGTTACCTTTTCTGGGAACCAAACTGTGGCAAAGGGAGCATTTATTTCTTTAGATAGATTTGTTTCTTTTCATGGAACTTGATTTCTATAGCTTTCACATTGTAATTCTTTTATAATGCAACTTTCTGTTGCATAAATTCAATTATATTTGTTCAATGAATATTTATTAGGAGCCTGCCATGCTCTTCAATTTATAACAATTCTGTACAGTAGAAGCTTGAAGGATAGTGTGGTGGGAGAGATTGTCAGTGAGAAAACACTGTGGCATGGTGGTGACAATACTGAGACTTTGGAGTCAGACAGACCGTGTTCAGAGCCAAGCTCTGGGCTTAACCAACATGTGATCCTGGAAGGTTGTCTCACTTCTCAGAATCTGGGTTTCTTTATTTATTATATTATTCTTTATTTTTATATTTAGTAGACTAAAGCTACTTTAGTCTAGTGGTCAACTAGAGCAGAGACTCTAAAATCAGACTGCACACTTTCAATTACCTGTCCACCACTTGTAAAATATTAGGCAAGTGCCTTAACCATGCTAGGCTCCACTTTCTCCTTTGAAAAATAGAATTGAATGTTATTATATTTTAAAAACTCTTAACATAATTTGTAGCTTACAGAAGGTGATAAGTGGGTGAGAAGGGTCAAATACTCTATCATTAAAAGTAGTTAATCACAGATTGGTTACTTTTAGCTTAGCGTCTAATATATATATTCACATGGTATTGGTTTGATTTCAATGACCTCTTTTGTGACTCTGTAGATAATTTTATGATGGTAGAATTTCATTATTGTGGCAACTTGGGAAAAGATATTTTTAGGCAAGAATACCTTCACACCATATGGGCAATTTTATCTTTTGGGTATACATGAAGCTGACACCTGAGAGTCCCAATTAACTTTCTGGTTCCAAGGTTAAATTATTATGCTTTTCTTAAAACTTTCCCCAAATTATAGTTACTCCATTTTGAATCATCTCCAAATTTTACATGTCTTCCTTAAAGTAATATAGTTACATAGCCCAGAAACGCAGCATGAATTCTTCATGTTATTGCTTCTCTTGTTTATGCATCCCAAGAATCTGCTTCTTTTTTCCACTATTAACAGAACCATTCCTGACACCTGTTTAGCTTGAGGTCAACTATGTCTGTGACTCTTCCTTTGTAGCTCCATAATCTCAGCTGTTTCTTGAATTTTTGCACTTTGCCTCTCATGTCAAAATGCACTTTTGTGCTAGTTGAAAGTCATTATTTTTACTTCTGACTCTTTGTTGCCTGGGTCATTGGAAATCTAATTTTATCTTCTCCGGGTGAGTGACTCACCTTCTCTTCCACCCCTGGTGGTTATGTCATCTGTAGATATAATGAGGACTTCTTTCTTCCTGAGATAAGTGACAGAAGAAGCTACTAAATGACTTAAAGCCCAGGATGATCTTCTGCAAGAATTTTAGTTAAAAAGATTTTAGGGATACAAGCAATCATTTGCTTAAATCAATTGAAACAAAAGAAACGTGCTCTTTTGAGCTCAAAATCAAGTAAAACAAACAAAAGTATTCTTTTTTTTTTTTTTTTTAAACTCCGGGCATAACCTAAGTATTTAGAATTACGAAGTTTACTCATACCAACTGAGCATTGAGCATTTCAGGTGAGGATATTTGGACTGGGTTTTGAAGTGGATGAAGGATATTTTCAGTGACATATGACATCAGTTAAAATACCTCACTTAAGCAGCAACTTCTACCATGTGAAACACAGCAGAGAACTAGGAAATGAGCTTCAGATAGTCCTGAACAGAGTGCTCTGGCCCATATGACAAGCATTCTATTCTTGGAATTGCAAAGACATGAGATGACCCACACCCACGCTCTAGTTCTTTTTACTTTTCACATCCTGTATTAACTGTAACTTTTCTATATTTGATATCTAGGGCCTTGTTGACCCTGAAGGGACTGCTTCTTCTAAGGTTAGCCAATTTTTAGAGATACTTAACCTCTGACCTGGGAGCATGCTTTACATATGCAAACCAATCTAGAACCTACACCCCAACCACCTTTTTATGTAGCTCTTACACTCTGAGCCACTATCCACTTGCCATCAGCTACCATGTTGGTAAGGACAGCCCCTAGGCCTCACAGCCTGCTGGAATTATTCAGATGAGCCAAATCTAAGCCTGTTTACCCTACCTTTCCTGTTCTTTCCCAAGGAAAGTACAATAAAGGTGCTTGCCCACAGCGTCCCCCTTTTCCCTCTGTCTCTTGATCGACCCTGGTGCTTCTCCATGTGTCCTTGCTTGGTGTGGCATGCCCTGTCTTCTTGGAAACTGAGAGCAATAAACTATCTTTTGAGTGGCAATTGTCTGTGATCTGTTAGCCTTACCATACTTAAATAATAATAAATTCTACTGTGACACATACTTCTAAAAAGTTTGGCCCCTTAATTTCCTAATTGTAATAGGTGATGATTTAGAAATCATAATCATAATTTCCTAATCATCATAGGTTCAATTCCTAGAATTGAAGGAAGGTTCTAGAACCACCTATGTTGGTGGTATTATAGGATGCCACTTCTTCTTGGTCGAATAAATGGCTTCTTGTCAAGTGATATGGAGAATGTGTATGTGGAACCAGAAAAAAGTAAAATGCTCTTCTGCCTGTTTTTTTAAATTTTATTTTTATTTTATTTTTTCACTTTCATCCCTCATTGCTGTCTATGAACTCACATTTCAGACCCATTTGTACCCATTATGTGCTGTCCTTAGCCGTACAGAATCTTCATTCCAATTTTGATATTGTGAAAGATAATAATAGCAACACAATAAATGATTTTTAGAAAGCCAACATAAAACATACTCTATATTAGCATGCTATGTCTCTTATTACAAACCCTGCAACCAACTCTAAAATGTAGCTTTTGTTAGCAACTTGTGACTGACGAGCAATCATATGTTTATGGAGGTCACAGAACTTATGCCAAATCACCTAGTTGATAACTAATAGAAGCTGGATTCAGGTTGAGCTATATAAAATATCTCTTCTGTTTCTCTTACCTTGTTCACTACAGCTTGAATATAAATATACGTTTTTAGTTCTAGTTTAAAGAGGACAAGCTAATGTCTGGATGCCATGTCCTATGGTGCTATGAGCTCAATGATTTTCCCCTGTGGAGAATTCATGAATTTTTTCTGTTTTGAAAGCACATTTCTTATGTTTCAAATTACACATATCACAGTCATAATTATATTAGAGCTAGGTAGACATATATCATCAATTCAATTAGCTTGTGGGCTGTATGGAAGCAGAAACTGTTCCTCATCTTTGTATTCATCACAGTACTTAGCCTAGGGCCTTGAGCTTATTAAGTATACAATAAATATTTGTTGAATTGATGTGAATTGAGAATCAAATGCATTAATGCATGTTAAATCTGTTTGTAAGTACTAACCACATGAAAGACAATTTGATTATTTGAGTCCTGGACTGTAGAGAAGGAAAAGAGACAGAGTGTGTGTTGGAGGGGGAAAGTGTTGGGGGGGGACCCCATTCCTGAGACTCTCAGATCTTTTTGAAAGTGAAATTAAGTCATCAAAAGGTGAATAGTGGAGTTTTCATTTAATATGGAAATTTGCTAGTCACCCTAGTGCAGACTTTTCTAAATTTCCACTGAAAATCTTTAAGAAAGTAAAGGAAAAAAGATGAAATCTTATAGCAACATCGAAGGTGCAGACTCACAGAAAAGAAGGCCATATCTGGGGAAAAACTACTTGAAGAGGTTAATTGTGCTTTTATCAGTTAGATATCATTACAAATAAGAGAATCCTCAAACAGTGAATAAAACATAAGGACATTTATTATTTACTTAACAAAGAGCCAGAAGTTAGGTGCTCCCTGTCTGTGTACTTCAATTGACTAACATCAACACCAAGAAACCAGGCTTGGGTTTTTAAGGCTGTTTTCAGTGCGTTGGCATTTTGTCCTTAGGTTTTCATCTCATTGTCCCAGGGTTGCTGCCACAGCTCTAGATATTACATTCCAACACAACAGTATCTCAAGCAGGAAGGAAGAGGGGAGGAACAAACATAAAGTGTTTCCTTACCTGCTTTTCTTTTATTAGGGAGGAAAAATCACCCCCTACCCACACTCCAACCAGGCTTTGGGAGGCTTCCCTTTACATTATTACCTGGAACTGGGTCACACGAGCACTCCCTCGCTCATTCATTTTCAAAGGTAAATAGAATTGTCATGACCAAAAATTAGTCTAGGGATAAACACACTTTCACACACCTGCACACATGCATGCACAAGTAATCATGGTTCTTTTAGCAATGAAGAATGGGAAATGGCTGTTGCGTGAACAACCAACAGTGGCTCTCATAAAACTAGATTGAGAGAATTTTGCCTGTCACAAGCTTTGCCTCATAAAACATGGCAACCCTACCTATACGGAAGACTGTTAGAAGATACTTTTTCTCCACCTTGATGTCTCGGTAGAGATCCTGGACCAGTCCCCACCAGAAAACTAAGAAAACCCCCTCTATTCTCAAGGTTTCATACTGGAGACTGTCAGTTCTCTGATTTGTTCATATTTCTGAATTCAGATGTGCCATGTTCTGCATGTTTAAAAACACTACAACTTCCAGGGACACCTGATTGGCTTAGCCAATACAGCATGACACTCAATCTCAGGGTTGTGAGTTCTAGCCCCATGTTGGGTATGGAGACTGCTTTAAAAGAATAAATAAAATAAAATAAAATAAAATAAAATAAAATAAAATAAAACAAAATAAAAGACTACAATACTTCAAGAAGGTAACAGGCAAAATGTAGGAGAAACTAGATATGGTATCTTGGAAGTGTAGTGTCCACAAGTCAAAGATTGTGTTTGGGAATAGAAATTGGTTGGAAATGGTGCATTCTGGAGATTATCGCTTTTTATGAACTGCTCTGCTTCAGAATATTAGAGCATCAAACTGTGGGATTATCTGAAATTCTATCTTGTGTTTTTTAAAACAAACAGCACTATGGATGAAAGCATGCTACATCCTGGAAATCAAATACATTTTAGGCATATTAATATGTTTAGTATTAATATTTGAGAAGGCAATTTGACCAAAGAACACACAGATGGGCAGTCAGTCAATCAGTACATCTATAGATTTTTTTCTATAGTCAACGACTTCTTATTTAAATAAGACAAGAGGAGAAGAAATAATATGTGGGGCTTATATGTAAATATTATAAAGCAAGGGAAAGGAACATCGCACTGAAATTTAGAAAGAGCATACCTTTTTAAATAATCTACTATAGGTAATAAAAGAATAAATGCTTGTTCTCCAGTGTGTAGTACTTGACTACTAAAGTGTTTAGTAGACCACAGAGTGGTCACAAGAAGAGCACAGTTAAGAAAATAAAATGAAATAAAAATAGAGATGGATGATCCAAGAAGATATTGCAAGAAAGTATCTTAGTATCATCTCTGTGGGTAAACTTCATCCTCTTGGGTTTCACTCAGCTAATCCTCTTGTGTCTCCTTACATTTCCTAACGCTAGAGAAAGTATTTCCTGTGCCATATCTATTGCCACAGAGTTTAAGTGGAATTGCTTCATTTGCCTGATGATAATCTAATAAAGCATAGTTTGTTAAAATAACTAAAGTTTCACAAACTTGGGATACTATGAGGGGAGAATTTAAATCAAAATGTATCAGTAAGGAAATGTTAATTTATGCTTGAAGTCTTAAATGATCCCTAACTTAAAATTATAAAATTTCTCACTCATGCCCCATATCCCTCTTGGGTGGAAGGAGAGCTATCTCTCCATGACCTCATTCCAGGATGTAGGCTGTCAGGGCAGTCGTCTTGAAAGAGGGTGAAAAATGACCGTTGGATGGTCATGCCTTAGAAGTTAAATGCCCTGGCTCATAATGATTTGTGTTACTTCCATTCACAAACCATTTGCCAGATGGAATTTAATAACGCCAGCCAACCAGAAGGAGGCTAGGAGTATAATCCTACTTGTGATTGGAATGTGAGAGATTAGAAGTATGTAGTGGACATCACTGAGGACAATCACATTCTACCTATTTGGTCACAAATACTTGGCTCATTATTTCCTGCAAGCAACATATAGTCTCTCTTTCCCCATGGGAGAAAATTAAAAAGTTCTATCCAGTCATAACATCAAGTTGTTTTCTAAGTCCTTTGTATGATTCATTGTGGTTTCTAAATTGTGCAGTGGAGGGAAAGTCACAGTGATTTCTTCATTGGGTCCAATTGTGGCTCCTCTTGATCCATAGATCCATAGAGCTGAGAAAATTAGTTATCTGTTTTCCTCAACCTAATATACTATGGCTGAGTAGGACAACTAGAGTAAATATTCTTGTTTGGAAATGGAAAGAAAGGAAGAGTTGCAGAAGTCATTGATTCATAGCAATTCTGAAATTCTCTGAGGCAGAATTTGCAAGGGCCTGTTATCCTGGAGATGTGGACTATTCTTTGCATTGGTCCTGATTCTGGTTCCCAGGAGGGGCTCCCTTGTCCATTGGTCTCTAGGCCCTTAGCTTTACCCTGTCTGAGATTCTTTCTTTCCCATTATCCAAATTGACTCCATCTAAATGGGAGGATTAGAGAATATGCTTTCTTCTTCCTTGAGTTGCTTATCGGTCTGCTTGCTTAGCAAAGGTTAGAGCTCCAAGTGTCATTTTAAGTCTTGAAGATTCAATCATTTCTTCCCCATTCTCTGCTCTCCTTCTCCCTCACAGACTCCTGACTTATTTTACATTACAAATGTTTTTAAAACTTAGTCTTATTTATTTGATTCCACTCATTCTATTTGACATTCTCTCTGTATATATATTTCTATATATATCCTCTATATATCTCTATAGATGATGATATAGATACATACACAGATACAGATATACATATGGATATATAATAGCCACACTGGAGATTTTTTCTCCTTGAACAATTTTGACAAAGTGAAGGGATTTTCCACGTTTCATCTCAATCCATTCAGAGATTTTAACAATACATTTAAAGACACATCTTTAAATTAATACTTGCTTTTATACTAAGTTTTAATTTTTTTCTATTTGTGACTGAGAAATACTTGCAGTCCAACTTTGAGTCCCTGAATGTATAAACTCTATTCTCTGCTATTCCTGCTTGTACCTGGACTAGTTCTTTTCTGAGACTATCCTTTTCTTTTACCTTTTTGCTTTGCAAAGTACAACACACATTGGCTGGGATACATTGCTAGTATTCCAATCTCTCCAGGGAAATACAGATTCATTAGGTGCATGGTCTGTCTTATAAATTATTGCATTCAATGTTGTGGTGGTAAACGTTTCATAGCCAGCCCCTCAGGAAAAAAAAAGAGCTGTGATTTGTAGTGCTTCCCAGTTTCACTGGTATAATTCTCCCACCATGGCAGATGCAAGTTACCAAAGCATTATGAAACCTGGAGTTGGAAAGAGATACTCGCAAGTAGTTCTTTTGGGCACAGGCCAGCTCCAGCACCCCACAGACTGCAGGGGATTGTTCTGCCCAGTGTTTTGCCATTTCTTAACATAAAGTATCATCACTCCAGTCTTTCTCACAACATGCTTCCTAGCCCAAAGCAAATGCCACTTATTTTATGGCAACTCTTAGACTAGAGTACAATTTCTGTATTGGTTAGAATAGGCAAGGTTATGCTGCAGTGGCAGACGAAGTCAAAAATCTCAGTGGCTTCAAACAAGAAAGCTTTGTTTCTCACTCATACTACTATGATTATCACAGCAAGTCAGCAGTTGGTACTCCAGGAGCCATGCTGTCAGAGCGCCACCGCCTGGAACACTGCACACCAGCCCCTTGTGGGGAAAAAGAACTATGGAAGGCACCTAAATGGGTTGCTTTCAGAAGTGATTGCACACTTCTGTTCATAACCTGTTGGCTAGAATTAGTGATAAAACCAGAAGGAGGAAAGGAAGGAGAAAAAGAAGTGTGAATGTACTATGTACCTGGAAGCAGAGAACAGAAAATATTTGGCGGCCAGTACTGATAGTTATCACAAGTCTAACAACAGTAGAGGTGTCTGCAGCCCCACATTTATACCCCTTTCCATGCAACTTGAGTATTATTTTCTTTCTATCTTATATAGAAGATTTTAAGAGTAGAAACTAACAAAATACACAATAGCAGTAATTCTCTCTTACCATGCTCTTCTTCATATCATGACCCAACAAAAATATTTGAATATTCATGTGGTAACTGGCTAACATGAGGGTATACTGATACCAAATAGGTTGAGAAAACACACACATGTAAAATACCATAAGGAAATAAGAAAATTGCTATCACTGAAATCTTTGAGTGGTGATTTTCTGAGTTTTAAAAATTTTACTTTTTTCAAATTGTATGTTTCACAGCTGAAAACATGTATTTCCTTTATAATGAGATAAAATCAGATATTAAAAAGTTTATATAACTTTGCAAAATCTATTTTAATATAGATATGCCAAAAAACAGATTTGGAAAACCTAGATAGAAGTCATCAAAATATTCTCAGTGTTTGTTCCTGGGTATGACTTTCAAAAAATTTTTTTTTCTCCTTTTAGATTTGCTACAATAATTCCATATTATTATTATATTTTAAAAATGGGAAATGGGGTACCTTCTCCCTCATTACTCTTTATCTTTGTAATTCATTGTATTTTATTATTATAATTATGAACAAACTACATCATACCAAAAAAACTTCTTTCTTCAATATTTTCACTGCTATAATATCTATGTTTAGTGTCTCTCATTTCCAGTGAGATGCATATATACAAGCTAAGAATTATATTTCTCTGTATCTGTATCTGTATCTGTGTCTCTGTCAGTTCTTCTATGTGTTCCTTTTGAAAATCCTGCACCAAACCAGAAGGATGGGCTGGTCACTGCACATCAAGACTCAGGTCTTGACTCCAATATATACCAAGCTCTCAAAACTAAGTAGTAAGAAAAACAAGCAACCCAATTAAAAAATGGTGTGAGACTTGAACAGATAGTTTATGAAAGAGGATATGTGGGCAGCAAGTAAATATAAATGTTTAACATCATTAGTCAATAGGAAAATTCAAATTAAAGCATCATGAGGTACTATTGCATACCTATTAGAGTGTCTAAAATTAAAAGCATTGACAATACCAAGTCCTGATAAGGATGTAGAGCTTCTGGAACTCTCACATCTTGCTTCTGGGAATGGAAAATGGCACAGCCACTCTAGAAAACAGTTTGGCAGTTTCTTACAATGTAAATGTTACATGTGTCCTGTGACCTAGTAATTCTAGTCTCAGGCATTTAAACTCTAGAAAACTGAAAATTTATGTTTATACAAATTTGCTATATTTATGCCAGATCTATTATCAGTTCTCCAGAATTGGAAGCAGCCCAGATTTCTTTCAGTCTATAAATGTATAAACAAACCATGGTACATTGGTACAATGGAACAGTACTCAGCAATAAAAAGGAACGAGCTAGTGATACACACAGCATCCTGGATGAATCTCATACACACTAAGTAAAAGAAGCCAACCTCAAAAGGTTACACACTCTGTGATTCCATTTATGTCATATTTCAAAAACCCAAAACCATATTGACGGAGAAGTATTAGCTAGTGCCAGGGATTAGGGGTGAGGAGAGGTATGATTGTAAGGGATAATAAGAGGGAAGTTGAGAGAGAAAAAAAAAGACTCAGTCAATTGTCTCCTATTCAAAAATTTCCTTAAAAACATCTGTCAGTCATTCCTTTTCACATTTCCTTTGATTTTCATTATGGACCTTATAACTACTTAGAATCATTTGTGTATTTATATTCATTGCTTACTGAATCTCTCCCCCCATTAGAATGTTAGATCCACAAGAGTAAGGTCCTCTTCTGTCTCATTTTCCAGTATCTTTCGGGCATTGGCACATAGTAAGTGCTCACCGTTTGCTTGTTCACTGCATGCATGCTAGACAATTGGTTTATTTTGACCAGGAAAAATGATCTACAAGAGTAGAAAGAGCAATACTGGATTCTTCCCAGGACTTAATGTTCAGAGAAATCACATCAGCCATCAAATCTGAAGTATGAGGAAAGGCCTGAAAAAGGAAGGTAAGGACAAGTTTCCCAAGTGCAGGATTTACTCAAGACATGATTTGTAAAACTGAACATTAAGAGAGTGGACAATGCTCTTACTAACTTTAGGAGGTCATTTGTTCAGGCTAGAGGTCAATGTGCATTCAGGGCAAAAATTTTGCTGTCTCCATTGTCTCCACTATTGTGGTATCTATGATAAGGTTGCATCTCTGAGTGTTAAGTAGATTCCCTAATGTCTGTTTTGCTACCCCACAGAATCACAGTGTGTATGTGTGTGGCTTTTTGAAGGTCCCAGAGGGTGCTACTGCTCAGTTTAAGCAATTACGATGTCAGTTTAGAACAACGCCTGCTCTCCCACTTCAGATATAAAAATGCCCTAGGGCTTAAGTGAACAACATACAGCATCCTGGATAATGGATGGGTTCTTTAAGAAAAGCAACTTGAGAGTAATGGGAAGGTGGCTTAAAGAGAAAACACTAATCAAATATGTCAGTGGAAGAAAGAATTATTGATACAAAGTTTGTATACTGAATGTCACTTCGGGATTAGTTTAAACAGCATAATCCTAAAAGTTTTCTAGAAGTTCCAGTTAGTGAGGCTTTACAGTATTTTATCCTCAGGTAAAACCTGTTCTGTAAGGCCCAGATTTTTCATATCACCATGGTTATTTGGAGATGGGCCTGTGGTAGCATCCTTTCATTGAGCTGGCAGGTGGCCCACTGTGCCTTTGGTGTCCCCAGTCAACACCACACATGTCCCCTTGTGAGAAACCCATTCTCCTCGAGGATTAAAAGGAAATGAAACTTGTTTACTCTAGAATATATTTACATGTGCTCCCATGTCTTGTTCTCAGTGAGACCTCCCTGACCAGTCTATCTAAAATCTCTCCCTCCTGACACTTCATATCCCTTTCTTTGGCTCCATTCATTTTCTTTGTACTTATCACTATCTAAAAAAAAAAAAAGAAAAAAAAAAAAGGAAGATAATAAAATAACTTAGTGTTTGTCTGCCCTCTCTCTCCACCAGAGTGTAAATTCCAAAAGGGTAGATAGTCATGTTTGCTTAATTCATAGCTTTATGCCCCAGTGTCTAGAAAATTAAGTGTCATGTGGCAGATACTCATTTAGTACTTTTTGAATAAATTAATTTGTACACTGATACATTTATAATCCCCCAAAATAATCTCATTATATTCTATAAGCTTGTTAAAAAGATGCTGCTATTATTTTTAAAATTTTATTTATTTACTTTGAGAAAGAGAGAGAAAGAGACCGAGAGAGTGTGTGTGTATGTGTGAGCAGGGGAGGGACAGAGAGGGAAGGAGAGAGAGAATCCCAAGCAGGCTCTGCGCCATCAGCACAGGGCGCAGCACGGAGCTGTATTTCACCAACTCTGAGATCATTACCTTACCCAAAATCAAGAGTCAGACGTTCAACTGACTGAACCACCCAGGCGTCCCTAGCATGCTGCTATTATTGAAAACCTGTCTACCATTGATTGCTTGCCTCCCTTATAATTCATAATATAAGGTCTATGATGACAAACTCTTTGAAAATTTTTAGAACATAAAATAGCAGCAGGCACTTCTTGAAATGAATGAATGAATGAATATATGAAATGATTTTTGGAACTCCTCTTTCAGAGCTGCGTTCAGAATCAGTCTATTGGCCTGGATAAGCAAATTTGCCTAATGATTTCTTACCCACATGTTACTTCTGACTGCAAGTTGCTATGCTTAGTGAGTTGTTCCTAGAGCAGACATGTCCACATCATAACTTTGCTTCTGGACAATCTTCCGTATACCCTATTACAGACAATGGGAGATGGGAAAGGTAAACAAACAGACCTAAATCCTGTCAGGTGACACTCTCATAAAATTTGACTTCAATTTAATATCTAGGGACATATTTGGGTGATGAGCATTTGGCAAGCTGCCTTACATTTTGCTGCAGTGTGTAGCACAGACTAGCTGAAATTCCAGTCTTTAAAAATCCTGGGGGAAGAGTACAAACATGAAATATTAGAAATCTTTAATTATGTCTCCGGAGTTTACTCTGCTTGAAGCCTGATTGCTGAAAATATCCCTACCTCCAACGTTAATCGTCTTTTATTTTTAACTAACATATCAGAAATGTAAAGGAAATGTAAACCACTTTGGATGTCGAACCAACATGATTCATTTGATTTCTGCTCACTGCTGATAGTAGCACATTTATATTTCATGGTTTCTGAATTCAAAATACTATAATATCCAGATGTGGTCGACTGCTTTCAGGAACAGATGATAAACAACATTGTCCCTTGAAGTTGGAGAGCAATTCTGAAGAACAGTCCATTCAGCAGCAAATCAAAAGATTTATATTAAATCGGAAAGTCATATTAATCTTGCTGAGGTATCCCTGGTCCCAGAAACTTATTTGTAGAAAAAGTAGAGAGCAGCACAGGAAGGTAGGGCTTATACTGTGGACTGGAAGGAGAATGGTATCAAAATAAGGAGAAAGACTTGATATAGAATTTAGTGCCAAATTTTGAAAAGTGTAATGGAAAACATAGTATCCCAGCTGACAACCCCACTAGTTTTGCCCATCAAAAAATAAATTTGGAATTTTGAAATGCTTCATGGTCTAGAAAAAAGTCTTTTTTAAAGACACAATGGTAGTAAATTATAATAGGTTTCCTTCTATGAGTTTTCTAGAATATGATGCTTTAAAATGCCATGATGAAGCAAGCATTCATGCTACCAAATGGACTGCCGAGGACAATTTTTGAATGTTGATTGTGGACCTGAGGCTGTTAGAGAAGAATGATTTAACACGTGTGTGAGTGTTTTAATAGGCAAGGAGTTCTAGATAAATTCAAGGTATGGCATTTTTATTTTCATTTTTTCTTTAGTACACACTTATGCATGTGAAAAGAATGCTCTTTAACATATCCTTGCAATGCAGTTTTGAGCATAAGAAGAATATTTGGTCTTCAATTTTGGCAGGTATAGTGATAGTGCAGATAGGTAGATAAGAAACTTTCTGCCTGGTTAATGACAGGTATCTGTTTAGTAGTCTTTTCTATTATCATCTTGATATGTTTAAATTCACATTTTCTAAAAATAATAAATTAACCTACTTGGTTTAGCTGAAATTCAAGCAGCGACCAACAATAGAGTAGACTCAAATTTTGAGGCAAGTTTTACTATAAAAGCACCTTTTCTTTTTTTTTTTTCAAGCAATTTTTTTTTTATTTAAACTTTATAGCTTATTGTCAGGTTGGTTTCCATATAACACCCAGTGCTCTTCCCCACAAGAAAAGCACCTTTTCTTATATTGTAACTCAAAAATAAATTTTAAAATCATTCTCCTTTGATCATTTCTTCTTTTTTTCTTGGCTATTAAGCATTTACAAAATATCTTTCTAGTTCAAGATATCATGATTACTCTTCCTTTTACAAAATATATCTCTAGAAATTGTTCTCCACAATCAATTAGCTTGAATGTTCCTTATTTTGTTTTGAATTTTTTTAAGTTTCTTTTTGAGAGAGAGAGAGAGAGAGAGAGAGAGAGAGAGAGAGAGAGAGAACGAGCGGGGGAGGGGCAGAGAGAGGGAGACACAGAGTCTGAAGCAGGCTCCAGGCTCTGCTGTCAGCACAGAGTCTGATGTGGGGACCAAAGTCACGAACCGTGAAATCATGACCTGAGTCGAAGTCAGACGCTCAACCGACTGAGCCACCCAAGTGCCCTATTTTGTTTGTTTTTATTCTTATTGAAGTAGAATTAATGTACAATGTTATATCTGTTCAGATGTACAACATACTAATTAGACAACTCTATATGTTATTCAGTGCTCACCATCATAAGTGTAGTCACTATCTGTCACCACAGTGTTATTACAATATTATTGACTATGGAATCCTCATGCATCATTGGTGGAAATATAAATTAGTGCAACCACTGTGGAAAAAAGTATAGATGTCTGCCAAAAATTAAAAATAGAATTATCATATGATCCAGGGGTTCCACTATTGGCATTTACCCAACAAAAACAAAAACACTAATTTGAAAAGGTTATATGCAGCCCTATGTTTATTTTAGCATTATTTATAATAGCCAAGATGATAGAAGCAACCCAGTATCTGTTGATACATAAATGGATGAAGAGATGCGTTATATAAATATATAATGGAATATTACTCAGCCATCAAAAAGAATGAGATCTTGCCATGTGTGACACCATGCATGGACCTAGAGGGTATTATGCTCAGTGAAATAAGTCAGAATGAAAAAAACAAGTTTCTCTAGTGCAGAACTCTGAGTCTTTGGTGCAATGATTAGTAGTTGTGCCTCTGGAATCAGGCTGCTTCAGTTCAGATCTCAACTCTGTTATGAGCTATGTGACCTTTGACTTTGGATAAATGGCTTAACCTTCATGTAATTTTGTTTCTAGACTATAAAATAGACAGATTTATATAAGTTTTATGAAGCATTAATGAATTGATGTGTGTGCAATTATCATTAATGTGTAGTTGTGAATTTCTACAAAAAAATTTTATGCAAGTTCCATAAACATGTCTGACCATGGAATTTATTTTCCTGACATATCATGTGACTAGTGTTCCTGAAATGTACTCGAGGTAGTGTCCTTAGACCATATCCTATGGTCAGTGGTGCTTTCAACACATTCTTACTGACTAGTTAGTATGCTTTCCATCTTCAATATTTTTCAACTTTTTAATACAAAAAAATTCAAACCTATGATAAAGTAGAAAAAATAAACAATAAATATCCACATACTATTCATGTAAATTTAAATTTGTAACATTTTTTTTTTACTTTTGCTCTCTCTCTTTCTGACTCTGTGTATATTCATTCCAAAAAACATTTGAAAGTAAATTTCAGACTTTGTGAGATTTCAGCCTAAACTAGTTTATCATGTATCTTCTAAGAATAATGACAATCTGCTACAACTTCTATGATTCTATAACAGTTAATAGTCAATATTTAAAATTTCTCCAAATATTACCAAATGTCTGTATAGCTGTTTATAAACATCCAAGATCCAATCAAGATGCACACATTTTATTTTGTCGTTAGATCTTTTTTTGTTCTCCTTTAATCCAAAAGAGTCCTCCTACATTTTTTCTTGATTTTTTTTTTCAGTTTCATTGAGGTCTAATTTAAAAGCACAATTGTAAGATATACACCTTGATGATTTGATATATGTATACATTGTGAAACGATTCTCCCCATTGAGTTAATTAACACTTCCATCACCTCACATGTTTACCTTTTATTGTGTGTGAGAATATTCAGGTTCTACCCTCTTAGAATTTTAATTGTACAATGCAGTGTTATCAAGCATAGTCATCATATTATACATTACATCCTTAGAATTTATTCATCTTATAACCAAAAGTCTGTACACTTTAACCAACCTCTTCCTGTTTTCTCCCACCCTCAGTCCCGGGCAACTATTTTCTACTCGGTTTCTGAGTTCAACTTGTTCTTTTTTTTTTGTTGTTGTTGTTGTTTATTTGCTTGTGTGTTTTAGATTTCACATGTGGTACTATGCGGTATTTGTCTTTCTCTGTCTTGCTTATTTGACTTAGGATAATGCCCTCAAGTTTCATCCATATTGTCACAAAGGATAGTATTGACTTCTTTTTTAGGACTGAATAATATTCCAGTGTGTGTGTGTGTGTGTGTGTGTCCATTTGTCCATCAATGAACACTTAGATTGTTTTCATGTCTTAAATATTGGGAATGATGCTATAATAAGGATGGAAGTGCAGATGTCTTTTTGAGATATAATTTCGTTTCATTTGATATGTACCCAGAAATGGAATGGCTGTTTCATGTGGTAGTTCTGTTTTTAATTTTTTTCAGGAATATTCATATTGTTTTTCATAGTGGATGAACCAGTTTATATTCCTACCAGCAGTGTACAAGGTTTCTCTTTTCTCACACTTTCACCAGCATTTGTTATCTCTAGGCTTTTTAGTAATAGCCATCCTAACAGGTGTGAGAAGAAATCTCACTGTGGTTCTGATTTACATTTTCCTGATGATTAGTCATGTTGAACAACTTTATACGTACCTGTTGATCATCTGCACATCTTCCTTGGTAAAATGTCTATTCAAATATTTACCCATTTTTAATTGGGTTATTATTATTATTATATTTCACTACTATTATTTTCTGCTATTGACTTGTGTGAATTCCTTGTATATTTTCGATAATAACCCCTTACTAGATATGTGTTTTGCAAATAACCTCCCTCCATTCCATAAGTTACCTTTTAATTTTGTTGGTTTTCTATCTTGTGCAGATGCTTTTAGTTTGATATAGTTTTACATTTTTATATTTGCTTCTGGGGTCAAACACAAAATATTATTTCCAAGACCGATGTCTAGGAGCTTTCCACCTGTTTTCTTCCAGGAGTTTTATGGTTTTAGATTTTACCTTTAAGTTTTTAATTCATTTTGAGTTGATTTCTTTTGTGGTGTGAGATAGGGGTTCAGTTCATTTTTTTTGCATGTGGCTGTCCTGTTTTCCTAACATCATTTATTGAAGGGACTATCATTTTCTCCTTGTATATTTTTGACTCTTTTGTTGTAAATTAAACGAGCATATATATGTGGTGTTATTCATGGGCTATTTATTCTGTTCCATTGATCCATGTGTCTGTTTTTATCTCAATACCATACTATTTGAATTACTATAAATTTATAACATAGTTTGAAATCAGGAAGTGTGATCCCTCTAGATTTGTTCTTCCTTCTCAATATTGCTTTGGCTATTATGGGTCTTCTGACATTGACTTTTTAAAGGGTTCTAATCAGCTGTCTTGAAGAATCTCCCTTTCATCTGATTATTTTCCTCATAGTGTTGATTAACTTGTTCTTCTATCTTCTCTCTCTCCCAGAAACTGAATGTTGGGTCCAGAGTTTTGATGAGCTACAGGTTAAGCATTTTGACAAGAATGCTTGACAGGTGGTGATCTATACTTCATAGTACAGCCCATTCTGAAGCATATTTGATCAGTGGTGATAAATTGGGTTACTTAGTTAAGGTGCTGACTCCTAGAAGTGTCATTATAAATGTATATTTTCCCTTTGTAAGTTTTAAATAATCCATAATATAATATAATAAAATTTACATTGGAATTTGTGAATATCTTTACCATAACAACAAACAACATTTTATCAATGCTTTTTGTATGCCTTAATAACCTTTGCCTAAATCAAATATTACACTGGGCTTGGAAACTAGTGATTTTTCTATTTCTCTTATCCCTCTATTTTGACTGGTATGTGACCTAAGATAACCCAACCAATTGCATGGAAGAGCAGACACATCTTTTTCAAGTTTAAGCAGCTTGATGATGGTTATGAAAGAAAACACCAGAGCTTTTCAGAGAACCATAGTGAAAGGGAGTGACACAGAGACATGCACACACACAAACACACACAAACACATACACAGAGAGAGAGAGAGAGAGAGAGAGAGAGAGAGAGAGATTGACCATATGACTAGCCCAGGGAAGGCTCTTGAAGGGGGCTAGTAAGCCAGGACATCCTGTTTCATATTGGTTTCATTAACACCCTTGTTTCTTCGGCTCTTTTGTCATTGTATCATTTTATTAACCACTTCCCTTTTTCCTCAACTTTATGTTCCTTATCTTTTTTTCTGACGATGTTATACTTATAACTAGCCTACATTTCTATTCCTTATGTAAATTCTTAGAAGTGTTAGCAGGTAGTAGAGAAGGATTTGGAAAAATATACAAATCAAAGGCTCCAAGATCATGGAAATACATGACACACTCAAACAGAGTCATGAGAGGAGGAGTCATGTTAAAGATGTGGGCAGCATTAAAACAACCCACAAGGGATACTGCAGTAGCCTCAGCTATGACAAGTTACCCCTTCCAATCAAAAGAGAGCAATTGTGGGGAGAGTGTCTCCTGAAGGAGCAATTAAGCCAAAGTACTTAATCCTTGTGGGGAAGGAGCTGGTGAATAAATACCTGACTTCACTCTGCTCCACCCTCTGCTCAGTGAGGGGAGAAACTTTGTTTCATTTACTTGTAAGCATAGTAGAAACAGTGCCAGGCATCAAGGAGGGGCCCAATACATTAAAAAAAAATTTTTTTTTAACGTTTATTCATTTTTGAGAGAGAGAGAGAGGAGAGAGAGAGAGAGAGAGAGAGAGAGAGAGAGAGAGAGAGAGAGAGAGAACAGGTGGGGGAGGGGCAGAGAGGGAGGGAGACACAGAATTCCAAGCAGGCTCCAGGCTCTGAGCTGTCAGTACAGAGCCCCACACAGGGCTTGAAATCAGGAACCACAAGATCATGACCTGAGCCAAAGTCAGATGCTTAATCCACTGAGCCACCCAGGTGCCCCAATAAGTTTCTTTTTTAAGTGAATAAATGAATAAATAAATGAATCAGTGAATGGAAGAATGAATGAATCAATGAGATAGATTCAGAGGATTCATGTTAATTTCCTCAGTTGGTCTCTTAAAAATCAAAAAACAAATTTCACTTTCTTTGCTTTACTAATGTGTATCAATGCCATGAGATCTCATTATTTTATTTTTAGAAAAAAATGATCAATGAGAACATTGTACCAGAGGATCCTCATTGGGAGTTTTGAGTTGAACACATTATTTAGCAAATGCTAACATGGGAACTTGAGGATATTTAGTGAACATGCTGAAGTCAACATATTAATGCAACTGAAACCAATAGAGAAGCAACTATCTATTAACCTCAGCATTGTGGGGTCTAAAAATGCTTTTACCCACTATTGGGTTTTATAACCTGTAAAATAAATCAAAACATAACAACAGTTAACCTTGAAAACCTTTTGATTACCTCTCAGAGGTTAATTTTCTTTAAGGCAGCATAGTGTGGTAGAAAGAGCCTGGGGTTTGAATTAAGCATAACTCTACCAAACCCTTGCTCTGCTATTTACTAGTTGTTTAATATAAGATTACTTAAAATTTTCTCACGCATTAATCCAGAATAATCTCACTTGTATTTTAGCACTGTGTCAAAAATTAAATGGGAAAATGTATTCGAAGTGTCTTGCACATGGTGCATGTCCTATACAGGCAAGTTCACTGCTTTGGTAGTGGGGGGAGGTTCATTAATTTCATATCTCCTTTTTCTCTTTGGTTCTATAAGCTTTTGGAAAATTCTTGGTAATGTTATATAGTTGATCAACTTAAAATTAATTTCAATAAGCTTTACCAAAAAAGAAAAATGACATGTTTGGATATAATTATATTTCCTCTTTTCGTTTAATTTTTGAACCTGCGATCAAGAAATAGTCTTCATTCTAAGATGGCCAGAGCCACAAAACCCAATTTGTAAGTGGAAATAAAGATAAATAAATTATCAGGGTTCATAGAAATCTTCATTCCTGTGTGAAGTATTGAGGAGAAGTCTTAGAATTCTCTTATATATAAAATTTAGGGGGGCCTGAGTGGCTCAGTCAGTTAAGCATCCAGCTTCGGCTCAGGTCATGATCTCATGGTTTGTGGGTTCAAGCCCAGTGTGGGACTCTCTGCTGACAGCTGAGAGCCTGGAGCTTTCTTAGGATTCGGTGTCTGCCTCCTTCTCTCTGCCCCTCCCCCACTTGTGCACGCACTCTCTCAAAAATAAACTTAAACAATTAAATATTTCCACATCATTACTATATTTTATTTTTCCAGCTAAAAAGGGAAATTAACCAATTTTGAATTCTTTAATTCTTAGTAGTAGAGCTGTCTTTCAATAATGTCTTGAGACATAAAATAAAACAATAATAGCTGTTGTGGGTTTTATTCTCCTTGTAAAGGATCAGATCCAAGTTAAGATGACTTAGCCACTCCTTGAAAGGTAAGTTATTTCTTTGTGGGCCCCACGGGACCGTCACATTTTCTGCAAAAGGTAACAGATAAATGAGACTCTAAAAACACAAGTGGACATTATATCAACAGGTACTTAAAATTATTTATTCCTATCAGTTTTCAGAAGATAGTGCGTTTAAATTATTTATACATAAACTCCACTTATTTTAAATACATCCACAGTTAACCTCTTTTTATTAAACTTATCTATAATAATTATGTTAGAAGCTTTTTCTATCTCAACTTTACAGTAGTGTGGTTCATCCCTTGGAGTTAAGCTATGCTCCCCTCAGGATTCAGGTGTGCCCAGGCATGTCTATAAGTCTGGTGGGATGTTCTCCTAGCAACAGGGACTGAGGAACTTTCAGGGAAAGATCTAGTCATAAGGAAAGAGAGTCTAAGGATAAAACTAGGTCAATCTACCAGAGAAGGTAAGGGCCTATGGAAAAGACAATGAGAGTGGGGACTGAGGACGAGACAGACACGGAGCTGATTTGGGGGACTTGAGCAGAGCAGAAAATCCTAGCATGTCTCATGAGGAAGCAAATCATTCCCTGAGGAGGGGGGGCTGTAGGTGACGGTTATTAAGGGCTTCTACAATATTAGTTTAGGTAGGCATTCTAACGATCTAACATAGGACTGCAAATTATTGTTCATTCTCCTTTACTTGTGGCATTTTAAGCTTCTAATAAGAGTAAAGTCTTTTTCCTTCAACTGAATGATGCTGTGCAGGTAGAATCCACAACCAGTGGCCCTAGTTGATCATTGGGTGGATGGAGAAGGAAACAAAGAAGCACCAGTGATGATATCGGTTTTGGAGCAAGAAAGACTTACTGCTTTTTCTGTTTTTTGTTTGCTTAATCTTTAAAATCAATGAGATATGAACCATTAATATTTGGGGATATCACTTGATGTAAATGCTTTGTATTTTTGAAGGCTAACCTACATTTAATTTTTCTTTACATTTTTGAAGTAGAATATTTAATAAAATTTGCTTACTAATATTTAAAAAAATTAACTATGCAAACCTTTAGATTCAAAGAAATAGAATATCTGTTGAAGGCAGGAAAATATGTAGCAAGTGGATTGGAGCTCTGAGTAATCCCAAGGTGTTGCAAAAACACATGACTTATTGCAAATATTGCTCCAATTCACACATTCTAGTCTCCTCAGACTGATCAATCAGCTTATCAACCTCCTATTACCCACTTTACAACCAAAGAGAAAGATCATTTCCCCAGAAACAATGGAAAAGAGTGTTTATAAATGTCTATACATCTATATATTACATATATAGATTGCTGTCTAACCTCTTGAGGAGTGCTTACTGGAAAAATCTTTTCAGAAAGCAGGTCATTCCCTTCTTTAAGTTGTTTGAAGAACATTGTACCTAGATTTCAAATCTCACAAAATATATTTCCCTTGCTACACAGCAAGTTCTTTGTTTTTCAGTGTTTCTGTGAAGCTGTTATGAATCTGACATAAGATGCATGTGAAATGTTCAGACGTTTGGCAGATATAATGTAACTATCATGATTGAAACCAAACAACAAACTCATTTTTCAGGGCTCCTCAGTCCCCTATATGAAACATTTTGACCTATATCATCAATTTAGAATTATACAGCTTCACACTGAATTTCATGAAGGGTTACCAAGTTCAGGAGGAGGCCCAGAAAGAATTCTTTGTAATTTTTCTTTGCTAGAAATGAAGTTCACATGTATCTTTTCTTTTCTTTCTTTCTTTCTTTAAATTTATTTTATTTTAGGAGACAGCAGGAGCAGCAGAGGGGCAGAGAGAAAGGGAGAAAGAGAATGCTAAGTAGGCCCTGTGCTGTCAGCAAGGAACCTGATGTGGGGCTCAAACCCATGAATGCATGAGACCTGAGTTGAAACCAAGAATTGGCCGCTTAACTTACTGAGCCACCAGGTGCCCACACGTATATCTTTTCTAGTTATGTTTTTCTAGACTGTCAGAATTAAAGGGAAAAATTTGTAGGCTAGCATGTTCCACCAAACAAATATTTGTTGAATGAATGAATGAGTGAATGAATAAGAAATATTGAGTGGATTTATTGTGTAGCTAATGAATGAGCTTCAGTAATCTCTTCATATGGTAATATGGTTTTGAAAAATTTGCAAAAGCTGTACTTTCTAAGTGCAATCAGTTAGAATCTAATTGTTGTCTCTTTCCCCTCTGTATTTCCCTCGTCACCCTCATGTCAATGACACTGGAATGGCTATGGGCACTTTTGGAATCTAAGAGGAAATATAATTGCAGACACATTTGGCTTGGGTTTGGTGGGATATTTATGTGGTTTGCAGTCACTTTTAAGTATAGATAAATTATTGCAAGATGTCAGTGCAAGAATGGCTTCCAGTCTACTATTACTCTCTGTGCCAATTTAACCAGTATTATGTCAGGAAATGTCCAGTGCTAGAGATCTCATGGTGATGTGAGAGTTTCCTAAAGTACCTGGTACCAGCAGTGTGTGGGTAGCAGAGAAGACAAGAAAAATTGAAACTAGAAGAAAGAAACTACTTGGGAAGGATTTTTCCCAAAACCAGAGTGTGTAAACTCTTGAGTATTCAAATCTCATCAGTGCCTAATCAAAATGCCTCTTTTCAGGAGTATATTTGATTATAGGACATATAATATAAGTGTACCATACACTTAAATTTTAAAGAGGATTCTATAAAATAGAATTTATTAGAATTCATAAAGGTGCAGACAATAAGTCTATCTGTAATAGCTCATATATGAAAGAAGCATGATAGAGGTATCTGACAACTTCTTTGGTCACGTGACATCAATAATGAGTTATGATGCTATAAGAAACTCATAAACCATCAGTAGTAACAAAACAAAATTCTAATCAATCAGGCTAGAGGAAAGGCTGAATGATATTTTCATTCTTTCTATAGAAAATATTACAAAATCATTATTCTATAAAGTGTTAATAAGAATATTAGCAAAAACTGTAGGAAAAATATGCTCCCAAGGTACATCATCTGGTTAATTAATAAAAATGTTATATTGTTTTCCCTCCTTTTGCAATGTCTATAGTATCTGTCAATTTTTTATATATCTGTGATTTGTGGGGTTTAATTTCTCATTCTGAATAAATGGTAGCTTTTAACCTAATTTTGTATTTTTTATTAAGGCGGCTGCCCAAATTCTATAAGCTTCAGGTCCCCAGAATCTAATATGCCCCTGTAGATGCAAATTATCATCAAGTTTTTGCAAATGAACTTTTTATAAAGGTATTTGTATACAATAAATGCATACATTTTATGTGCAGAGTTTGTGGATGTTTGACAAATGTAAACGCCCATGTAGCCACTGCCACAATCAAGGCATAGAATATCTTATTCACTTTGAATGGTGCTCCTGTGTCCCTTCTCAGTCAATACCTACTCAACACCTGCAGGTCTAGGAAACCCCTGAACTGCTTTCTATCACTGCTGATTTATTGTCTTTCCTAAAGTTTCATGTAAATTGAATCATATGCTATGTACCCTTTTGTGTCTGGCTTCTTTTGCTCAGCATGAAATTTTTGATATTCAGCTATGATGTTATAAGAACCAATCATTAATTCTTTTTTATTGCTGAGTAGTATTCTTTGACATATATTTGGGTTATGCCCATTCTTTTTGTCTGTTATGAATAAAGTGCTATTCATCTACATGTTTTTACATGGACATATGTTTTTACTTCTCCTAAGTAAATAACTGGAAATGGAATTGCTAAGTCATATGGTTAGTATATACATATGATATTTTAACTTTTAATTATCTTATGGTGCTCATGAAAATCTATGTCAAATTTTCATTTATTCATTCAACAGATATTTATTTATTTATTTATTTATTATTTATTTTTGATTAAAAAATGGTTACTTATTTATTTTGCGACTGAGAGTGTGCACGAGTGAAGGGAGGGGGCAGAAGGAGAGAGTGAATCTTAAGCAGGCTCCATGCTCAGTGCGAAGCCTGACGCAGGGCTCGATCCTACAACCTTGGAATCATGACCTGAGCAGAAATCGGGTTAGACGCTTAACTGACTGAGCCACCCAGGTACCCCAACAACTATGTGCTGAATGCACTGTGCAAGATATCAGGGAATCATAGGTGAATATAACACAAACCCTACCTAAAGCACATAGAAAAAAAAAAAATGAAAAAATTTCAAAGAAACAATGTCTCAGGATTAGTACTCGGAAATGGCCTACGCTGGGTCCTAAAGAAGGTGTGGGAATCCGTCAGACGGGTATTGCACGAGGACACAGCAGTCAGGAATTTCCCTGTGCAAAGGCATGATATGTGGGTATACTATAGAGCATAGAAAATCTGGGAAACCGGAAAAGTGTGGCATATCGGGGAAGCTGCCAGTGGTGGTATATTACAGGCAAGGGAAAGATTAGTAAAGATAGAGAAGAAAGCTGAGCAGATGGAGGAGGACCCTCAATGCTATGGAAGGTGTTTTCTCTGTGAGAACCTATCTGTCCCTGGGTGCAGTAATCACTTTTTTTCCAGCGATTGCATTCCTTTTGGAGCATATTTCTCTTGAACAGATTGCGTGGTCTTTGTGTATCTGTTTCCTCTGTGACACTGTAAGTTCTTAGTGTCTTTGTTATCTTCAGTGTGTAACACAGTGCTTGGCACTTCTTAGGGCGTTAGAAAATTAGCGTTTATGCAGGAATGAATGAACAAATGAGAATTAATGAAATGACCTACATTCTCTGCCACTGAACGGGTTCAGAAGAAATTCTTCTTTACCAAAGAGCCATGAAACATCTTTTGTGAAGACACATTAGAAGTATGTATTTATTTCTTCACTGAAGCAAGGTCATGCTTATAATCTTATGAGCTTGATTTATTAATTTCAATTGTCTTCATGATCAATACTGATTTCATGGCCACATTGACTTTGGAGGGATCTGCATGGATGGCAGGAATAGTTGAAATAAATGAAACAACAGCTTCCTTAATTTTATGGTAAAATTGGTCGTAAAATTATAATATTGAAAAAAAACTTTGCTGAATGAAAGCTAGAAATCTTTAAATATTGTGAGCTATTCACTCTTTTGATCTTAAATTGATGTTGTAATTTCTAATGAGTTCTCAATTGTGCCAGACCTCATAAAATTCTATTATCTTTATGATCATGATTTATGCAGGTTTAAACATGCCAAGCATCTCTCTTTATTTACCAAAAGTGTATATTTTGGCAATTTGTTTTAATAATAAATAGTATTTATTTCATTGTTCATTCACTTTGGTAATGGCAGAATAAGTACATAATGGGAGAGGAAAATGATCTGAAAAATAAGGAAAACAGTGTTGAGAAATAAAAAGAGAACATAACCAATTAAGAAGGAGATTTGGGATGTTCTAAATTATTAATGAATTAAAATTAGAGCAATAATACAATTAGTCACTTATCAAAGTACTTTAAAAATTTTTTTATTTCTTTATTTTATTTTGAGACACACAGACAGAGAGCAATCAGGGGAGGGGCAGAGAGAGAGGGAGACACAGAATCTGAAGCAGGCTCCAGGCTCTGAGCTGTCAGCACAGAGCCTGACGTGGGCTCGAACCCACAGACTGTGAGATCATGACCTGAGCCGAACTCAGAGGCTTAACCGACTGAGCCACCCAGGCGCCCCAAATCAAAGTACTTTTGAGAATGGAATGGGCACAGCAAATACTTCTGCTGGGACAACAGG
>CM053575.1:72561051-72601704 GCA_028646485.1 Cryptoprocta ferox
GGGAGACACAGAATCTGAAGCAGGCTCCAGGCTCTGAGCTGTCAGCACAGAGCCTGACGTGGGCTCGAACCCACAGACTGTGAGATCATGACCTGAGCCGAACTCAGAGGCTTAACCGACTGAGCCACCCAGGCGCCCCAAATCAAAGTACTTTTGAGAATGGAATGGGCACAGCAAATACTTCTGCTGGGACAACAGGTAGTATGTGAACTGTTCCAGGCAAACAGAGAAGGATGGTCACACTAGTTAGTGTTCCCAAATCTTTTTGTTTCAGATTGTTATCACTTCTTATAACTACCATATAAAGTGCTAATTACTAGGTCTAGGAATATCTATAGCTCTTTAACTTTTTTTAAGCTCCCCACGGATGTCCATACTAGTCCAACAAGGGAGAAGTTCCTTTTTTAAACTGCTATGGAAGTTTTAAGAAAGGTACTGGCCTCGGGATAGTGACATGAAAGTCAGGATGAGTCAATGGATGGTTGAGAGTTTTTCTATCAAATTATACCCTCTTTTTAGTCATAAGGAAAAACATCTCAGTCTTTCTCAGGTGTGGATTAATTCATTCTCTCATTTTTCATTCTACAAACATTGACTGTGAGCCACAGGTGCTCTGTGCATTGCGGGGAATAGAGTGGTGAAGCAGACATAGTCACTGATCCTAAGGAACTAAGAATGGAGATGGATAACAAGGTAAGTATTAGTGACAGTAACTTTTTTGTGTGGATTCTGAAGATGGTTCTTAGAAGCAGCTCAAAAGATAGTTTTAACGGTGAAGCATAGCTGAATTAAAAAGTGTAATAATTCCAAAGGATGATCTGAAAAAACAACACCTATTTAGATGCAATGTTCATCTTTCCTAATTTCTCAATTTCCAAGCATCAATTGGAAAAGTTTTTGAGATTCCTTGGCATTTTTCTATAGTTTTAACTCTATTTGTAATCTTGATCTTGCTTTTGAAGTATTTAAAAAATAAGTCTTCGAATCTCTTTTTAAAAAGCAATTTGAGTTTTATTGATCTGCAGAGCTTGAGTTTAGAATGCACAGATAGGCACTTAAATGCATTTTGGTAATAAATGTTTCAATATTAGATGGCATGAGAGTTGTTAAAGAGAAAATTGAGTTTTAGAACAAATCTGTTGTGAGATTAAGAAGGCAATTGTAATATTTTAGGTTTGTATAATTGTTGAGAATGTACTTTTTTGTGTTGTTCTTTTACCTTGTTCACTTTTGTACAAAATAAAAGCATGTGGAATCTTTTTTCATTCAGCACACATTTATAGAAAACGACTCCTTTTTCATAGATGAGGAGGATACAAGTATAAATAAGACAGGGTCCTCCTTTTAGTTCATATTCTATTGGAGAAGAGAGATATGCAAAGAAATAAATGCTGTATAGCATTCTAGTAGCCAGTATAATGATTAAAAGAAAGGGCTCTAGTGTCTTTAAATCCCATGCTAGAGTACTAGTCTGCCAAGCCATGCAGCCTTGGATAATTTATTTAACTTCCTCTCACTTCCTTTATCTCCTGACGGTGTATTTTTACTAGTACCTACTTCACGGGGTGATTGGGAGTATTAAATGATCCTCAGAAGTACTTAGCTCAGCACCTGATTCTAAAGTGCTCAGAGAATGCCAGGAATTATGGTACATCACAGTGCACAGTTAGGCTTCACAGGAGGGAGCGTCCAGATGTACCTGAAAGGTGGCGTTAGAAATAGCTCAGAAAAAAGGAGGCAAGTTTTAACGTTCTGAATTTGTTAGTGACCACCATTGCTTTGAGGACCAAATATTCATGAAATAGCTTGAAGATGTTATTAAGCATTCCTTTTGGAGATTCTCAAATATTAAATGGTCAAATAAACAATCTCTGAATTGTTCTCCTGGAAGTGATTACACCGCTTTACTTGCAGTAACCTTTCTCTATGTGTATTATATTCCTGAGGGATCAGTGACTCATAGATAAGTGGCTATGGTCACAAATTTTCACCTTCTTTGTAAAAAATCACAAAGATGGAGAAAGAGGGGCAAGGAGATTGAGACATCTTACTAATGGCACAGGTGAAATTTTAGAGCATGTAGGACATTGGCCTGTTTGAGGTCAGATCCATTTGGTGCCATTTCCCTGTTTTGATCAGACCCTGACAAACAATATTTCGCAGGCTTCTTTGTCCCACTTGCCACTGGGAAGAACTGGTGAAGATGGATAAATAAGCAGGCAATGATGGTATACAGTACTACCTACCACTCTAGGAATAACCACATAATGGAGGAAAGCAAGGTCTCTGTCTCCCTCTTTCACTCCCTCAGCCTCTTGGACAGTGATCACTTTCTGTGTGGTTCCAGCTCCCTTCAGTTAGCCTTTTCCTCTCAATTCCCACCTCCAGACACATTCCAGCTCCCACCAGTGGCTAAGCTTTGGAGTTTCCTCTGTCCTTATAGCTCTAGTGATTGTTAGGGTGTTAGTTGCTTCTTGTAGTTGCTGATCTTGGTTGCCTTGCCCTCGCCAAGCAACTGTTTATACACTTCAAAAATCTTTGTAATTTCTGTTATTAAATTAGTTATGTTGAATCAGCTGGTGTGGTAATCTATTTTTTTTTTTTTTTTTGGCTGGGCACTGAGTAACACAGAGGGCAAATGGTGAACACTATTATTCTCGCTAGTCCTTGACCAAGAGTTTCTGTGGCTGATCAGAGTATCTACAAGGCAAAATTAACCTAGTGTAGTAATTTTAAAAATCATTCAGAATATTCATCAACTTGTAAAGTTTTTATGAGTCTTAATTTCTTGATAAGCATTGCTTATAATATTTAGATACTTTCAAAGCAATTAGGGAAGCAAGATGATGTTATACGCTCTCAAAGCAAAGCTACTTGCAGAATCCTAGCTGTTAGGGGTGTTTCGAAGGCTGCTTCCTATAGCTGAATGACTTTGAACAAGTTATTTCACAGAGCTGTTTTCCCTTTTTGTTTGTTTGTTTTATGAAATGATGGGGCAAAAGGGTAACTTGTTCCTTTGTATTTCCCTTGGCACCTAGCATAGTGGTTCAGAAATAATAGAGTGTCAATATTTTTGTTAAATTGAAGTCAAGGACATTCATGTCTTGGGCATGTGTTGGCCTCTTTCTTTTACCTGTTTCTTTTCTTTTCTTTTTTCTTTTTGCAAGGTAGGAGGGAAGTCAGGTAAGAGGGAGCTAAACTGATTATGTAGTAGGGAAGGAAAAAATCTACTTGCTCTGTTGTCCTATTTTGAGTTCATTCAAATAAATGTCATTGTTACTTTTCTTACAACAACTACAGTTACCTAGTAAATAATTCTACCTAGGCAGGTCCCTTATCTTCCACAAATGCCATCTCCTTCATGATGCCTTATCAAATGTTTCATGACAAGAATTAGTCACTTTTTTGTTTGTATCTCTTTAAGTACTTATTACATTTTCAGTAATAAGAATTGTAATGTGTCTGATTTCCTATTAGATTGTGAGCATCTTGAGAATTGGAGCCATTTTTATTCATTGTTTTTATCTTCAATACCAAGCACTTTGCCTGTTACATGTTCAATGAATAAATATCGAATTACTGTTACAGTCTGTCTTTTCTTATGTTTGATAATTTATATCTCTACCTCATCTGCTAGATTATGAGCTCTTTGAAGGAGGGAGACCAGGAAAAGTGACTTTTTCATTTTATTCTGTTCTGGATTCTGGATTGTCACTATACTCATCCCCCCCCCACCCCAGTAATATATTACCATGTAATATTAGAAGTTTAGCATACTTTGATTGAATTTGGAAAAATTTGGATGTTTAGTTATGGTAGAGAATTCAGAAAATAGCCAGTGTGAAATAATAGAAAATTTTATATATTGGTCTCTGCCTCTGGTTCCTGACACAGAGCTCCTACAACCCTTATAATTTCCTAAGTGATCAGATCACTAGGAACATAGTTTGTTCTAATTTTGATCTTTGACTCTGGTTTCTGACACAGAGCTCCTAAATCTCTTGGAATCTCTTAGGTGAAAGGAGTGCCTTTTCTTTTAATGAAGTGATGGTTTGTGGGTTCCCCAAGGGAGGCTGGTCATCAGAAAGACCAATCTATGATTAGAAGCTTGGAACTTTCAGCCCCACCCTCTATTCTCCTGGAAAAGGAGAGGGGCTGAGGATTGGATTAATGATCGTGCATGCCTATATGATGAAACCTTCATAAAAATCCCCAAAGTATAGGATTTGGAGAGCTTTCTGGTTGGTGAACACATTCATATGCTGGAAGAATGGTATATTCCTATTCAATGGGGACAGAAGTTCCTGTGCTCAGAATACTTCTGGACCTTATCTCATGTATTTTTTCATCTGGCTATTCATCTGTATCCTGTATCATATTCTTTATTACATAATAAAGTGGCAAGTAGAAGTGTTTCCCTGAATTTTGTGAGTTGTTCTAGCAAATGATCCAAACTGGAGAGAGAGTCATGGGAACCTTGATTTATACTTGGTCAGTGAGAAGCACAGGTAATAACTAACTTGGGGTTGGAGTTCGGGTTCTGAACTGGGAGGAGTCTTGTGTGACTGATCCCTTAAGTTGTGGGATCTGATGTTACTCCAGATGGGTAGTGTCAGAACTGAATTGAATTGTAGGACACCCAGCTGGTGTTGGGAAATTGGTTGGTGTGGGGAAAAAAATCCACACATGTGGTATCAAAAGTATTGTGAGTATGAGAATAAAGGAAAACAGGAGTATTCTCAGACATCCAGTACATTGTCAGACCTTGGAAATCAAACTGTCTTTGAGCAGATGCTTCAGAAAAACTGTAGGTCCCAGAACTGTACTGACCAATGTTGGTTTTAACTATATTAACAGAAAACTCTGGAGATAAAAAATAAAATGAAGGCTGATACTTGCATTAGCTTAGTACAGACAACACTGTGACGTTTATTTAAAGGTTATTAATCATTTCAACATTAAGCATGTATATATAACATAATTCTGAATTGCGGAGCTTAAGGAAAAGTTTGCCTAAGCATCCATATTCATTGACTATGAATATATGTACAATTTTATGGAGTATTGTATGAGTCAGGATTTTAGAAGAAAACACTTTGCACATTCAAACTGGGCAACTTAAGCAGAGTATAACAAAGGGATTACTTACAAAGTTGTAACTAGGCTTGGTCACAATAGGGAGCTGTTACCAAGGACATGAAGTGGTTATCAGCAAGTGGAGAGAGAGCTACTTGAGGAGCATCTCCTGAAAGGAACAATGGACTTTGGTGGAACCTCAACTAACAAGTGCTAGGTGGCAGGGAGTGAGTTAAGGAGGAAATATCTTGATTTCATTCTTCTTCTGCTCCCTAATCTGCCAGTACCTCCCATTCAGTGAATCCAACTGAAAGCTAGAAGGCTTGAAGACCATCTGAGGTAACTTCCCAGGGCATAGAACATGGTGACAAATCGGAGGCTAGAAGCTAGTATAAGCACTAATTCTGTGGACTAGATCTGCAGGAGAGTATCATTAGCTATACTCTTGTTCCCTGAATAAGGACAGGCGTTTAAGTGTGAACACAAGACAGTTTTTTCCTTGGATGACATAAGTACTAATTATCACAGGACTCTCAAATATCCTAGTCTCTCAATGAGTCATAATTGAATATGAAATTAATCCCCCAAATTTCTGAGACCCAACTCATTGCATAAATGAACTCATAATCCTTAAAATATCAACCGTCACCAATTAATCAGAACTAGCTCATAGAATGCAATCAATTTGCTATTTCTGATTTAGATTATAAGTTTGGCGAACCATCAGAAAAGGGCTAGAGTCTTCAGGAACTGGAACTAAAGGTGGACCTCGAAGACTTCCTCCATCCTCCTGGTTCAGAAGTGTGTGTACTGGCTTTTGCATGATAGTTTTCTAATGCCACTAGCTTTGGTTTGTATGAGGGTTTGGAGAGTTAGACCCTTTATATCCCATCTTTGCTTTCTCTTTTTAACTCCAACTCTAACTTACTCTGAGGTAATTTATTTTTGATCCCTTTAATCATTTTCCCTGCTCTTCTTTGGACCATTTCCAGTTTCTCCACCATTCTTTCAAATATAGTTTAACTATTACAATGGGCTATTCTGGGAAGTCATTACTTAAAGGAAAATTGTGAAAGCATTTAAAAGTTTAAAAATGGCTACATAAATGTTAAAAAATGAAATGTTCCTGTCTAATAATGCTGATAGTGGAATTGTAGTAAATTAAATTACATCAGGTCAGAGCAAAAACCTTGAATGAGAGTCAAGCATATCAGGACCTGAGGAAAAAACCCTTTGTTAAGAGAAAGTGATTGTGAAGAGCCAAAAATAAAACTAAGGAGAGAGAACTTTTCCTTTTACCAGTCACTAAAAATTCTCTTCTAAGATGAGGATCTAACTCACTGGTTCAGGAAGTTGAGATACTAAAGTGAACAGAAATATCAGAGAAGCTCAGAGAAGCCCCCTAATATACTTTGCTATACTAGGGGGAAAATATAAAGAAAATTCATAGGATTCTACAAGGAAAGAGTTTATGTTACTGTTTTATTGGATGAAGGCAGCTAACAAGTTACCAAAATATTTTAACTGCAAGCAGTGTCTCAGTTGTTTTTCACATTTCATTCCATTTTTAAGTCAATAATAAGAGGTAGAGTATTATAGTATTATAATTCCCTTTTTACTGATTAAGATATTGACTTAGATTTTATAATTAATTTATTTATTATTTGTACTCAAGTATAATTACCATGCAGTGTTTTATTAGTTTCAGGTGCACAATACAATGATTCAACAATTCTGTGTATTGCTCAGTGCTCATCACACTAAGTGTACTCTTGATTCCTTTCACCTATTCCACCCATCTCCCATCCAACTCCCCTCAGGCAAACACCAGTTTGATCTCTGTATTAAAGAGTCTGTTTTTCGGTTTGTTCATTTGTTTTGTTTCTTAAATTCCACATAATGAGTGAAATAATATGATATTTGTCTTTCTCTGACTGATTTATTTCACTTAACATTATATCCTCTAGATTCATCCATGTTGTTGCACATGGAAAGATTTCATTTTTTTATGGCTATACCATTCTTATCTGTTCATCTATGGATGGACACTCAAGTTGCCTCCATATCTTGGCTATTGTGAATAATGCTGCCATAAACATAGGGGTGTATATATCTTTTCCAATTAGGATTTTAATTGTCTTTGGGAAAATATACAGTACTAGAATTGCTTGACCATATGATATTTCTCATGTTCATTTTTTTTTGAGGAACCTCCACACTGTTTTCCACCATTGCTGCCCCAATTTGCATTCCTGCCAACAGTGCACAGGTTCCTTTTACTTCACATGCTTGCCAACACTCATTATTTCTTATTTTGTTGTTGTTGTTGTTGTTGTTGTTTTTTAGCCCTTCTGACAGGTGCAAAGTGATATTTCATTTTGGTTTTAATTTGCATTTCCTTGATGATCAGTAGTGTTGAGCATCTTTTCATGTGTCTGTTGCCCATCTGTATGTAAGTCTTCTTTGGAAAAATATCTATTCAGGCCTCCTGCCTATTTTTCAATTGGATTCTTTATATTTTTTGTGTTGAGTTGCATATGTTCTTATATATTTTGGATATTAACTGTTTATCGAATATATCATTTGTAAATATCTCCTTCCATTCAGTAAATTGCCTTTTTGTTTTGTTGATGGTTTCCTTTGCTGTGCAAAAATTTTTTACTCTGGTGTAGTCCCAATAGTTTAATTTTGCTTTTGTTTCCCTTGTAAGAGGAGACATATCTAGAAAAATGTTTCTGTGGTTGATGTCAAAGAAATTATTTCTTATGTTTTCCTTGAAGACTTTTATGGTTTCAGGTATCAACTTTAAGTCTTTAAACCATTCTGAGTTTATTGTTGTATATGGTATTAGAAAGTGGTCAGGTTTCAATCTTCTGCAGGTAGTTGTCCAATTTTCCCAACACCATTTGTTGGACTCTCTACTCTGTTCCATTGACCTATATGTCTGTTTTTGTGCCAGTATCCTACTGTTTTGTTTAATGCAGCTTTGTAGTATATCTTGAAATTTGGGATTGTGCTACCTACAGCTTTATTCTTCTTTTTTAAGATTGGTTTGGCTATTTGGGGTCTTTTGTAGTTCTATACAAATTTTAGTATTATTTGTTCTAGTTCTGTGAAACGGAATTTTGATACGGATTGCTTTAAATCTGTAGATTGCTTTGGGTAGTACAGATATTTTAATATTTGTTCTTTCAAACCATGAGCATAGAATGTCTTTCTGTTTGTTTGTATCATCTTCCATTTCTTTCATCAGTGTTTTACGGTTTTCAGAATACAGATCTTTCACCTCCTTGGTTAAGTTTATTCCTAGGAATTTTATTCTTTTTGGTGCAATTGCGAATGACATCTTTTCTTAATTTCTCTTTCTGCTGATCCATTATTGGTATACAGAAATGCAATGGATTTTTGTACACTGATTTTTGTATCCTGTGACTTCACTTAATTTGTTTAACAGCTTTAGAAGTTTTTTGGAGGAGTCTTTAGGATTTTCTATATATAGTATCATATAATCTGAAAATAGTGAAAATTTTACTTCCTTACCAGTTTAGATGCCTTTTATTCCTTTCTCTTATCTGACTGCTGGGGCTAGACTTCCAGTAGGATGTTGAATAAAAGTGGTGAGAGTGGACATCCTTGTCTTGTTCCTAACCTTAGGGGAAAAGTTCTCAGTTTCTCACCATTGAATATGATGGTGCTGTGGGTTTTTCATATATGGCCTTTATTATGTTGACATGTGTTCCCTCTAAACCAACTTTGTTGAGAATTTTTATCATAAATAAGTGTTGTACTTTGTCAAATGCTTTTTCTGAATCTATTGAAGTGATCATATGATTTTTATCCTTTTTCTTGTTGATGTGATATATCATGTTTATTGATTTGAAAATATTGGACCACCCTTGCATCCTAGGAATAAATCCCACTTGGTTGTGGTGAATGATTTTTTTTAATGTATTGTTGGATTCAGTTTGATAGTAATTTGTTGAGGATTTTTGCATCTATGTTCATCAGAGATATTAGCCTGTACTCTTTTTTTGTGGTGGCATTTTTTGTTTGTTTGTTTTGTTTGTTTGTTTGTTTTGGTATCAGGGAAATGCTAGCCTCATAGAATGAATTTGGAAGTTTTCCTTTCTCATCTATTTTCTGGAATGGTTGAAAAGAATAGGTATTAACTCTTCTATACACATTTGGTAGAATTTGCCTATGAAGCTGTCTGGTCCTGGTCCTTTGTTTGTTGGGATTTTTTGATTACTGATTCAATTTCATTGCTGGTATTTGGTATGTTCAAATTTTCTACTTTTTCCTGATGCAGTTTTGGGAGGTTATATGTTTCTAGGAATTGATCCATTTGTTCTAGGTTGTCCAATTTGTTGGCATATAATTTTTATAATATTCTCTTACAATTATTTGTATTTCTGTGGTGTTGGTTATTTCTCCTCTTTCATTTCTGATTTTGTTTGAGTGTCTCTCCCTCCCCACCTTTTTTTTTTTTTGCTTCTTGAGGTAAGCCCATATTGCTATAAACTTTTCTCTTAGACTGCTTTTCCTGCATCCCAAAGATGTTGGACCGTTGTGGTTTCATTTTCATTTGTCTCCATGTATTTTTTTATTTCTTCTTTGGTTTCTTGGTTGAACCATTGATTAGTAGCATGTTCTTTAACTTCCATGTTTTTTTTTTATATTTTTTTCTTATGGTTGATTGCTAGTTTCATGGTGTTGTACTTAGAAAAGATGCATGGTATAACTTTGATCTTTTTAAATTTGTTGAGACTTGTTCTGTGACCTAGTATATGATCTATTCTGGAGAATGTTCCATGTGCACTTGAAAAGAATGTGTATTCTACTCTTTTTAGATGGAATGTTCCCAATATATCTGTTAAGTCCATTTTTTCCAATGTGTCTTTCAAAGCCACCATTTCCTTGTTGATATTCTGTCTGGATGATCTATTCATTGATGTAAGTGTAGTGTCAAAGTTCCCTACCATTATTGTATTACTGTCAGTTTCTTCCTTTGTTAATAGTTGCTTCATATATTTAGACACCTCCATGTTGGGTGCATATTTACAATTTTCATATCCTCTCATTGGATTGTTTTTTTTTTTTTTTAATCATTATGTAGTGTCCTTCTTCGTCTCTTGTTATAGTTTTTGTTTTAAAGTCTACTTTGTCTGATATAAGTATTACTACCTCAGCTTTCTTTCACTTTCATTTGCATGATATTTTTCCAACCCCTCACTTTCAATCTGCAGGTGTCTTTAAGTATGAAGTGAATCTCTTTAGCATATAGATAGATGGGTTTTGCTTTTTTAACCATAGCCTATCCCTTTTGATAGCATTTAGTCCATTTAAATTCAAAGTCATTATTGATAGGTATGTTCTTACTGCCATTTTTTTACTTGTTTTACAGTTGTTTTTGTAGTTCTTTGTTCCTTCTTTTTTTGATCACATCCCTTGTGGTTTGATGGCTTACTTTAGCGATATGCTTGGATTCCTTTCTTATTTTTTGCATATCTGTTTCAGGTTTTTGATTTGTGGTTGCCATAAGGTTCATATATAACTTATGCATGTAGCTTTTTATATTAAGTAGATGATCACTTAAGTTTGAAGCCATTTTAAAGCATTAAAGTTTTATTTCCTACCTATATTTTATGTATATTCTGTCACTTTACATCCTTTGATTTTGTGGTTTCCTTGACAGATTTATGTAGATATAATTGATTTTACTCTTTCTGTGCTTTAACCTTCATACTGGTTTTAGAAGTGATTCATCTATTCTTTTAAATTTGTATTTATCTGTGCAATTTTTTTCTTTCCTAATGTTCTTACTGATGATTATGATCTTTTTTTGCCATTCAATGAATTCCCTCTAGCATTTCTTGTAAAGCTGATGTAGGGGCAGTGGTTTCTTTTAAATTTTTTTTTTCTGGGAAACTCTTTATTTCTCCTTCTATTCTGTATGATAGTCTTGTTGGATAGAGTATACTTGGTTGCAGGTGTTTTTCTTTCAGCTCTTTAAATATATCATGTCACTTCCTCTGGCCTGCAAAATTTCTGCTAAAAATTCAGCTGATAGACTTATGGGGTTTTCCTTGTATGTTATTTTTTGCTTCTCTCCTGCTGCTTTAAAAATTTTCTCTTTATCACTACTTTTTACCATTATTATTATGTGCCTTGGTTTGGACCTCCTTGGGTTTATTTTGGGGGTGGGTGCTCCTGTGCCTCCTGGATCTGGATGTCTGTTTCCTTTACCATAATAGGGAAGGTTTTCGGCAATGATTTCTTCTAATAAAATTTCTGCCTCATTTTCTGTCCCTTTTCCAAGATCACTATAATACAAATCATTATGCTTGATGATTTCACTTAGTTCTCCTAATCTCCTCTCACATTTTATTATTCCTTTTTCTTTTTGCTGTTCAGCTCGGTGGCTTTCCAAAACTTTGCCTTCCAGTTCAGTGATCTGTTCTTCTGCCTCTGACTCCCTCTAATGTATTTTTAATTTCAGTTTTTGAGTTCTTCATTTCTGATTGGTTCTTTTTTATATCTTCTATTTCTTTGTTGAAGGTCTCACTGAGATCCTTCACTCTTTTTTCAAGAGGTACACTGAGTACCTTTATGATCACTGCTTTGAATTCATTTTCAGGTGTATTGATTATCTCCATTTCATTTATTTCTTTTGCTGTAGTTTTGTCCTGTTCTTTCATTTGGGACATATTCCTGTCTCCTACTTTTGTCTAACTCTCTATTTCTATGTATTAGTAAAGTCATCATGTCTCCTGATCTTAAAAATAGGGCCTTATAAAGAAGTGGTTCTGTGGTGCCCTGTAGTGCAATACCCTTTGTTCAGTACCGGTGCTTCAAGGCTCTCTCCTATGTGGATTGCATGCAGCTGAGCCACATTTACCTTCAATCCAGTCAGTTGCAGTGGCCTACTTTGCCTGTCATGGGCAGGGTTGGTGCCTGTGCTTGTCAACAGGCCATTCTGGTGGTGCCTTGGGCTTATAGTTGGGTAGTGTCTGCAGTCTGACCAGATGCCTGCCTCAGCCAGTTTTCCAAGGATGTGGTCACACTGAATTGCAGGTGCTCTCTCTGCAATGTACCCTGAGAGGCTTTTATTAGTGGGTAGAACCTGCAGTCAAATCAGATGTCTGCTCCTAGTCCATCTGTTGAAGCTGCAGTAGCACAGTTGAAACCTCAGGGTGCTCTCCCTGCCTTGTTTCCTGAGAAGATTTTATTGGTAGAGGTTGGTAGTCAGATTATATGTGTGCCCCTAAACTGTCTGCTGGGGCTGCAGTTGAACTGATGTGTGTTGTTATCTCTCCTGTCTCCAGGGAAGGAGTCACTTTGGAGCGGCACTGGTCCCGTTAGGCACACTTGCAGAATGTGATCTGGCAGGAGCTGCTCTGAATGGACTCTTGCCAAGTGGGGTGGGTTGGATAGGGCAGACCTACAGGAGAATGTGGGGGCAGTGTGTATAGCATTAGAAAGCTAGGTGGAGAGTGTGCATTCTCATTCGCACAAGTGTCCAGCTATGTAGGCTGGAAGGGGGGGACAGATATGGCATTTGCTGGCTCTTTTGTTCTTGGAGGAGTTCTAAAGAACCCTACCCCTCCAGCACACATTCTGAGATTAGTAAATAAATCTTCATGTATATCTTCTGTGCTTTTCAAATTGCTACATGTATGCTGTATCTTAGCAGAGTTGTCTTTTATGCTGGATCTTTAAGGACAAGGGCTCAGTTTCTTATTAGGATCCCCGTTTCTGGGGTGCTTGGCATGAGTCTGTCCTCTCCCTTCTTCCTGCCTGTGATAGCCCTCTTGTTTGTGGTTAGTCTTGCCAACAGTTTGGTTCCCAACCACATCTCTGCCCCTCCTACCCTTTTCAAAGTGGCCTCCTGTCTACGATTGACTGGGGAAAGTCTGTTCTGCCAGTCTTCAGGTTGTTTTCTGATGTGGCTATTTTCTTGGTGTTTCCATGGGATGAGTTGAGTTTAGACCCTCCTACTCTATAATCTCTTCAGAAGTTTCTACTGACTTAGATTTTAATCCAACTTGGCATGATCCTAAAGCTTTGTTTTCCACTACATGATGCTATAAGTAATTTTCTAGCAAAAAAATTAACATTCCAGAAGGGTTCTACATATAAATGTATTTTTGCATATTTTACAGGTCAAATTTTTGACAATCCGTTTGTAAATTTGTGAGTTTAGGATGCTCTATAACTAAAGAACATAACCTTCAAAAGCCATTACTTGATCTGTTGATTCAACGGTATGAAACTGAATACATCTCTGCAGGGAAACAGAGGTTATTTTTTAATGAGAAAGGCCTGAGGTATTTCTGATGCATAACAATAGGATGATATAGATGGAGGTTGAAAAAAGTCTAATTTTGCATAAGCAAGTTGATAAGATTTATTTAATGGTTGACATACATTCTCGCATATATTTTATCCCAATTTTCCCCTCAAATATAATTAAGTCTTACTTGTAATCTCACTGACACAGGTAGCCTGACATGAAGAGCATCTCATTTCTGGGTTTGAACAAACTGGATTTTAATCAGACACCATGTTCAGCCTTCTAGCTATGGAGTAGTATAGGATTCATAATGTTTCTTTTTTTACATGCCTACTTCGCATTTTTCTGAGTTTTCAGTATTGTATATAAACCTCTGTTTAATTAAGTGTAACTGATAGATTGGCTTAAAAAAATCTGACTTGTCCTGGATCATTCTGAATGTCAACCACTGAAGTTCTGACAATTAGCATGTATGATTACTGAATGCCTGATACCATGCCAAGCACTTTTTACGCATTTCTTCAATGTTAAACTAAGTTTTATAAACTTAAAAAGATATTTCCTGCCTTAAGTGACATCCTAGTTAAATTTGAAGTTAATGAATTCATTATCGAATGTTAGCTGTGTATATAATGATATGTAACATTTTCATTATTATTCAGTTAGAAATATTTTCTAATTTTCTATTTTCCTAGTAAATCAAACTCTTTAGTCGCATATGGATCTTTTTAGCTCCATAACTTTTTGCTTCAAAGTCTGTTATATCTGATAATACAAACTTTTTTTAGTACAAATTTAAATTTCATATATTTTCTATCTTGTCACTTAAACGTTTTCTGCTTTCTTAACTTTCCAGTGTCTATTCTTGCAATAGAATGTGGCTAAAGATTCTTCAGTCTCTGTAGATTCTTCATCTTTGTAGATAATCTTTGTCTTTTAATCGAAGTGATTAAAATATTAATACTGCTGATGTATTTGGATTTTTCCAAAATCTTGTTTTGTCCTATTTCTTCCTTCTCTCTTCAAATTATTTTTTTCTTTTCTTTTTTCTTCTTTTTTTTTGTGGGGTAGACAATTTTTCTTCTCTTTTGTCTTTCCTCATTACAACTCCCTTATCCACTTTTTTTGTGGTTATTTTTCCTACATTTATTTATTGGCAAATTTTGAAGTAAACCAAGTCATTTACCTTTTCTAAGCAAAGCTTTGAAGGGCTGAAAATAACAACTTGGATCACTACTTTCTCAATATATATGCCATAAATATATCCAATACATATGTTAAATTCTTTAGGTTGATTCTATTTCCCCTCCCTACCTCACAAATTAGACATTATAACTATTTTTATATGATCATGTTAGCTAGGATTTACCTATCTAATTCATCAAACTTTTGTACCTTGTTTCTTATATTCCAGATCCCACACTTTGAGTTATTTTCCTTCTACTTGAATAACATCCTTCAGAATTTCTTTTAGTGAAGTCTGTTGGAGATAAATTCATTTAGTTTTGTTTGTGTGGAAATGTCTTCATTTTTCTTCATTCTTGAAAAATAGTTTAGCTTGGCATAGAATTCCAGATGGAGAGTTCTTTTCTCTTGGCACATGAAAGCTGTTTTTTTCTCTAACTACCAACTTCTCTTGCTAATGTTGAAAAGTCAGGATATCTTGAATAGAGCTCCTCCCATAGATGTTGGGATACAGAGGCCTCTGCTTAATGGGGCTGGTGGGCTAGCAACAGGTGGGTTTTCAGCTTCCTATGCCTAAAGGGACTTGGAGAAACCTCTCTGCAAAGCACTTTCCTTGGAACTTCATAGCCTTAGGTATATGAGACTCCATTCATCTGTTCAGATTCTTCACACCACTAAGGTATATCCACTGCTTCAGCCTCTGTGCTCTGAGCTCTGTATTGTTAGTCCCCAGGTTTTCTTCCAGACCAGGGCAGAGAAAATCACATACCAAGACTTTCTGTTAGAAATACTTAGTGAGCCTGAGGCCCTATTGCGCTCTTCATGCTCCATCTACCTACTGGCCCCAGACACTCAGGAAAGTTTGAAGGTTCAGAGAAGCTATTTCCCATTCAAGCTGCCAGTATTCTAAAATGCTGGAATCCAGTGCAATTTTTAAGAATTGGAGGGAGGCTTCAGAAAGGCCTTATGATTTTTGGACCTGCTTGCCAGCAGATAGATGCTAATTTAGATAAAATATCAAATTCCTTCATAGTGCTGTTGTCAGTGAGCATTGACATGTCTTTTCTGATTTCAATTTGGAATGCATGGTTGCTACTGTTTTGTGAGGGGTGTGTGTGTGTGTGTGTGCGCGCGCGTGCGCGTATTTGAGTGAAAGGCACACAGACATAGACATACACAGATTATTCTACAAAAGAATATTTTCTCTGTTTCTGAAGTTTTATTGTGCTGGCATATAAAACCTTTCAATGCTCCTCTTTAAGATAATGTAAAAATTATGTTAATATCTGTAAAGTATTTGCTGAAAGGCAGGGTAAAAACTGGGCTTTATGATCATTCAAAACCAGTTCTTTTTATCTGAATCTGTCTTTTCATTAGTTGAGTGACAGTAGGCAAGTTTCATTTACCACATGTCTTCATTTGTGAAATAGACATAACCAGTAAACCACCTCCCAGAGCCTTTGTGAAGATTAAAAGAACAGACTTACAGTTCTGCATGTAAGGAATTTTAAAGTCACCATTATGTCTCTACAACGAGTAAAAGACGAGCTGACTTAAAAATCAACAACTGTTATTGGATCTGTGAAAGCAGTGAGGAGAGAGGGCAAACCATAACCCTCATGATTAGGGAGACAAGCAGGCAAATACAGGGAGTCACAGCCTACTGGAGCAGAAATCTCTACGGAGCCAGTACTGGGATAGAAATTTCTGAACTACAACTGACAATTGATGGAGCTCAGTGAGAAGTCTGTGAGTTAAAACTTCAGGAGACCCAGTAATAGGAGGAGCCCTACAATTTTGTGAGATTTATCTCCACATAGTAAGTATCAGAGAAAAATCCCCTGTGCTTCAAGCTGGGTGGGGGAGTGGGGGAGGGAAAAGCAATTATTTTGAAATACACCAGAGCACTTTGTTCTTAACAAGGCTTGACCTCAGGGGATACTAGTTAACTGGAGCCTGCAGAATTATCAGAGCCTAAATGACCTGGAAGGAAATATCCAACTGCAGCCCACTCTAGCCACCCTCTTCTATATAAAGTACATGGGGGAAACATCCTAAAAACACCCGTGAAGCTCACAGTGTTAAGGCGGAGGCTCACTAATCGCTGACACCTAATCACAGGATTATGGAACGCTTTACCCCCCACAGCTTAACACCACTTTGTGAAAACCCTATTTACAACATTTTCTTTTGCTCTGTACATCATGTTCAACTACAGAGAAAAAATTATAAGACATACCAAAAGGCAAAAAACACAATTTGAAGAGACAGAGCAGACCAAGCATCAGAACCAGAAGTAGCAAGGAAATTAGAATTATCAGACTGGGACTTTAAAACAACTATTATTAATAAGGGCTCTAATGGATAAAGTAGACAGTGTGCAAGAATAGATGGACAATGTAAGTGGAGAGATAGAAATCCTAAGGAAAAAAACAAAAAAGAAATGCTACACATCAAAAACATTGTAACAGACATGAATGCCTTTGAGAGGCTAATAAGCAGATTGAGGACAGCTGAGGGAAGAATCTCTGCGCTTCAAGATATCATAAGAAACTTCCAAAACCTCACCTACGGAGGAACAAAGAATCACATCCAACATCTCCCAGAAACCATGCAAGCAAGAAAAGAGAGGAGTGAAATAATTAAAGGGTAAGAAAAAATAACCACTAGCCTGGAATTCTGTACCCTGTGAAATCATTCTTCAAGAGTGAAGGAAAAATTGGGGTCCCTAAGTGGCTCAGTCAGTTAAGTGACTAACTCTAGATTTCCACTCAGGCCATGATCTTACAGTTCGTGAGATTGAGCCCCACATCGGACTCTGTGCTCTCAGCATGGAACTTGCTTGGGATTCTCTCTGTCCCCCCTCACCCCCTCCCAAAGTAAATAAAGAAACTTTGAAAAAAATAGTAAAGGAAAAATTCTTTCTTAGACAAATAAAAATTGAGAGAATTTATTGCCAGTAGAACTGCTGTGCAAGAAATTTTAAAAGAAGTTCTTTAGTGACAAGGAAAATAATATAGGTTAGAAACTTGGATCTACATAAATAAAAGGAAAAACATTGAAGAAGCAATAAAGGTAAAATAAAAACTTGGCTTTTCTTATTCATAATTGACATAACAGATAAAAGTGTGTTCAATAATAATATCAACAATGTATTGATTGGTATGCCTATGTATATATATCCTATGTATCATATGTATACTTATGTGTTCTTATTTATCAGTGAAATGAATGACAGCAAAGATAAAAAGGACAAGAGGGAGGAATTAGGATTATTTTGATATTATAAGGTATTCACATTACCTGTGAAGTGCTGTAGTGTTTTTTGAAAATGGACTTGGATTAGCTGTAAATATATACTATAAACTCTAGGGCAACCCCTAAAGAAGTGAAAAAAGGAAGCTGAGATTGTTATACATGAGTTTAGCTTCAGTCCTTCCATCTTGACCCAGAGTTTACCTTCTGGGTCTACACTTGGAGGGCTACATAACTATCCTTAGGTGCAAGGAAAAAAAAAAAACAAAAACAACAACAACAAGAGGTCAAGGGTTAATGCCCGGAGCTACTGGCTGTTTATGATACAGTTTGCATATTTTGTCCTTGAGATAATGACTATTCCCTTGAAACTCCCCTACAACCCTAAACCGTGCCTTCAAAGTAGCAAATGTTTTCCTACATACCAGGATAAGGGGTGCTCTCTTTATCACTTTGTAGCTTTTTTTTTTTTACAATAACTGCTCAATTCTGCTTCTGTCCTGCCCACTTGCCTGCTTGCTGATTATAAAAAGCCCTCAGTCCTGAGGCTCTGGACGCACGTTTAGAGAGTTCTGTGTTGACTCTGTGCGGTCCCGGCCGGTAATAAAGACTCCCTTAATTCGGCTTCAGTGGTCTCGGTTGGTCTCTGTGTTTCTCGGCATAACAGAGATATGTTAGGAAAGGAAAGAAAGTGGAACCATATATAATGCTCAATTAAAACCACAAGGGCAGAAAAAATAGTGGAAGACAAAAACAGGAATAAAGAACAAGAGCAACAAATAGAAAACAGTAACAAATATGGTAGATATAAATCCAACTATATCAATAATCTCTTTGTTTTTTTACAAAATTTATTAAAATATATTTGACATAACACATTATTTTAAGATGTTCAACATATTAATTTGATACATTTATGTATTGTTATATGATTGCTTTTGTAGTTAGAATTAGCACCTCTATAACATTATATAATTATCCTTTCTGTTTAGTGATCAGATAATTAATTTCTAGTTTCTTATCAAGTTTGGTGACATAATACAATATTGTTGTGTATATTCACTATTCTGTGCATTAGATCTCTAGGGCTTATTTACTACTCAGTGTAAGTTTGTACCCGTAAGCAATAACTGTTCTATCCCCCATACTCCACCCACTGATAACCACAGTTTTACCCTATATTTTTATGAATTTGGGTTTTTTACATTTTACATTATAAGTGATATCATATGTACTTGTGTTTCTCTGACTGATTTCACTTAGCAGAATATGCTCAAGGTCTATCCATGTTGTCACAAATGGCAGTATGCTTTTCTTTATTATGGCTCAATAATATTCTCTTCATTCATCTATTGATGGGCACTTATGTTGTTTCTATATCTTAGCTTTTGTGAATAATGCTGTAATAAATAAACTTAGAAGTACATATATCTCTTCAATAACCTATTTTCATTTCCTTTGGGAATATACCCAGAAGTGGAATTGCTGGATCATATGGTAGCTATGTTTAATTTTATGAAGTACCTCCATACTTCCATAGTGGTTGACCCAAATTACCCTCCCCAAAACAGAGTACAGAGGTTCTCTTTTCTTCCCATACTTTCCAACATATGTTATCTTCTATTTTCATGATAGCCATTCTAACAGATGTAAGGTGATATCTTATTGTGGTTTTGGTTTGCATTTCCCTGATGATTGTGATGTTAAGCATCTTTTCATGTACATTTGGCCATTTGGATGTCTTTTTTTGGGAAAAAAAGGGAAAAATGCCCTATTTGTCTCTATTGACCATTTTAAAATAGTCAACAATAGTTTTGTTGTTTTGAATTGTGTGAGTTCTTTGTATATTTTAGATATTAACTTGTTATCCAGTAATGTGGTTTGTAAAAATTTTCTCACATTCTGTAGGTTGTCTTTTAATTTTGTTGAAGTTCATTTTTCTGTGCAAAAGCTTTGAAGTTTGATTAAGTCCCATTTGTTGATTTTTTGCTTTTGTTGTTTTTACTTTTGGCATCCTATCCAAAAATATCATTGCCAAGACCAATATTGATGAACTTTGCTATGTTTTCCTCTAGGAGTTTTATGATATCAAATCTTATGTTTAAGTCTTTGATCCATTTTGAGTTAATTTTTGTGAGTAGTGTAAGATAGGGGTCCACTTTCACTGTTCTGCATGTGCTTATCTAGTTTTCTGAGCACCATTTGTTGCAAAGACTATCTTTTCCCTATTTGGTATGATTGACTCTCATTGAATATTAGTTGTCCATACATGTGATTTTTTTCTTTAAATGTTTATTTTTTAGAGAGAGAGTGAAAGACAGAGTGTGAAGGGGGGAGGGGAAGAGAGAGAGGGAGACACAGAATCTGAAGCAGGCTCCAGGCTCTGATCTGTCAGCACAGAGCCTGATATAGGGCTTGAACTCACAAACCGTGAGATCATGACCTGAGCCAAAGTCAGAAGCTCAACTGACTGAGCCACCTAGGTGCCCCTTTACATGTGAGATTTTAATTCTGGGCTCTCTATTCTGTTCCATTGGTTTATCGTTTTTTTTTTTTTTTTTTTTTTTTTTTGCCAGTATCATACTGTTTTTATTGCTATAGCTTTGTATTATAGTTTGAAATCAGTGGTGTGATATCTCTGGTTTTGTTTTCCCTCAAGATTGTTCTGGCTGTTCGGGTCTCTTATGTTTCATACAAACTTTAAGAGTGGTGACAGTGAGCATCCTTGTCTTCTTCCTGATCTTAGAGGAAAATTTTTCAATTTTTCTCCATTGGATATAATGTTAGCTGTTGGTTTGTTGTGTATGACTTTTATTATGTTGAGGTATGGTTCTTCTATACTCAATCTGTTGAGGGGTTTTATCATGAAAATATGTTGTATTTTGTCAAATGGTCTTTCTGCTATCTATTGAGATGGTCATGTGTTTTTTATCTTTTATTTTATTAATGTAACATATTTCATTTATTGATTTGCATATGTTGAACTATCCTTGCATTCCAGGGATAAATCTCACTTGATTATATGTATAATCTGATTACTGTGTTCTTGAACTCAGTTTGGTAATATTTTGTTGAGAAATTTTGCATTTATATTCATCAATGATATTGGTCTCTAGTTTTATAGTTGTGTCCTTGCCTGGCTTTGGGATCAGCATAATCCTGGCCTTGTAGAATGAGTTTGGAAGTGTTTCTTCCTCCTCAATCTTTTTGGAAGAGTTTGAGAAGGATTGGTGTCAATTCTCCTTTAAATATTTTGTAGTATTCACAGTGAAGCCATCTGGTCCTGTGATTTTCTGTGTTGGGAGGTTTTTGATCACTGATTCAATCTCTTTATTATTATTGGTCTTTTCAGCTTTTCTATTTCCTCCTGTTTCAATCTGGGTAGGTTTTGTATTTTGAGGAACTTATTAATTTATTCTAGGTTATCTAATTTATTGGCATATAGTTTTTATGATCCTATGTATTTCTATAGTAACTAGTATCAGTTATAATGACTTTTTTATTTCTAATTTTATTTATTTGAGTCTTTCTTTTTCTTAGTGCAGCTAAAAGTTTGTCAATTTTGTTTATCTTTTCAAAGAAGAGCTCCAAATTTCATTGATGTTTTCTGGTTGCTCACTTATTTCTTCTCTAATCTTTATTATTTACTTATTTCTGTTATCTTTGAGCTTAATTTGTTCTTTTTCTAGTTCTTTGACATGTAAAGTTAGGTTGTATATTTGAGATTTTTCTGATTTCTTAATATGTGTATTTATGGCTATAATTTTTTTCTCAGAAATGCTACTGTATCTCTTAAGTTTTGATATGTTGTATTTCCCTTTTCATCTGTTTTGAGATAATTTTTTATTTCCCTTTTGATATCTTCTTTGATCCATTGGTTGTTCAGAAGTTTGTCATGTAGTTTCTACATATCTGTAGATTTTCCAGCTTTTTTCTTGTTGTTGATATCTAGTTTAATACCACTGTGGTCAGAAAAAATAGTTGGTATGATTTCAACCTTTTAAATTTGCTAAGATTTGCTTTTTTTTTTTTTTTTGCCATACAATTTATCCTGGAGAATGTTCCATGTGCACTTGAGAAGAATATGTATTCTCCTATTGTTTGACAGAATTTTGTATATACAACACATATATAAAATTATATGTATATATAAAACCCATTATATTCCATTATATACTATATTATATTATATTATATATAAATCCATTATATATTATATGTAATTGCAATATTTATATATTCCATTTAGTCTAAAGTATGGTTCATTTAAAAAATTTTTTTAACGTTTATTTATTTTTGAGAGACAGAGAGACAGAGCACAAGCGGGGGGGGGGGGTGGTGGGCGGAGAGAGAAGGAGACACAGAATCCGAAGCAGGATCCAGGCTCTGAGCTTTCAGCACAGAGCCCAATGCAGAGCTCGAACCCACAAACCATGAGATCATGACCTGAGCAGAAGTCAGACACTCAGCCTACTGAGCCACCCAGCCACCTCAAATATGGTTCATTTCTAATGTTTCCTTGTTGATTTTCTGTTTGGATACTGTATCCATTGCTGACAATGGGGTATTTTTTTTTTTTTTTACTGCAGTATTTTATTTTTCTCTGTTTCTCCTCTTAGTACTTGGTTAATATCTCAATGCTTTGATGCTGGATACATATATATTTACAATTGTTATATATATGTATCCAATACAAAAAAAATCTTTTTGATGTATTGACCCTTTTACCATTATTTAATGACTTCTTTGTCTCTTATTACCACTTTGGCTTGAAGTTTATTTTGTCTGATATAAGTATGATAATTCCTGCTTTCTTTCGATTTCCACTTGCATGGAATATCTTCCATCTCTTTGAGCTTATGTATTTCTCTAAAGCTGAAATGAGACTGATAGGCAGAAAATGATTGGAATTTTTGGGGGGAGCAAGAAAGAGAAAGTACCTGTGCATGTGTGAGCCAGGGAGGAGTAGAGGAAGAGGGAGAGGGAGAATCTTAAGCGGGCTCTGCACCCGGCACAGAGTCTGATGTGGGGCTTGATCTTAAGACCTTGAGATCATGACCCGAGCTAAAATCAAGAGTTGCATGCTTAACAGAGTGAGGCACCCAGGCACCCTGGATTTTTTTTTTAATCCGTCCAGTCATTCTGTCTTTTGATTAGTAAAATCAATCTATTTACATTTGGAGGGATTATTGATATGTAAAGACTTGCTACTCCCATTTAGCTTTTAACTTCTGGTTATTTTGTCTCTCCATTGTTTCTTTTTCCTTCATTTAAGTTTGTGATTTTCCATGGTTATTTGCTCTGTCTCCCCTTTGTTATGTATTGTGACTCTACTCTAGATTTTTACTTTTGGGCTACTATGAAACCTACATAAAACATCTCATAGGTAAAATAGTCAGTTTTATAGGGATAGCAATTTATTTCCATTTTTCTATAAAGATTCCACCTTTTTATTCCCCCCTTTTATATTTTTGATGTCACAACTTACCTCTATATATGCTGTGAATTTGTTAACAAGTTATAGTGCAGATAGTCCCTGACTTGTGATGGTTTGACTTCTGATTTTTTGACTTAGGATGGTGTGAACACTCTAAGCATTTAATAGAAACTGCACTTCAGATTTTGACTTTTGATCTTTTCCCAGGCTAGCAATACATTGAGTAATCCTCTTGTGATTCTGGCCATGGCAGCAAGCTACAGCTCCCAGTCAACCATGTTATTATGAAGATAAACAACCCACACACTTACAACCATTCTGAACCCACACAACGATTCCCTGTTTTCACTTTCACCACAGAATTCAATAAATTACATGGGATATTCAGCACTTTATTATAAAATAGGTTTTGTGTTAGATAGTTTTGTCCAAAGATAGCCTAATGTAAGTGTTCTCAGATAGGTTAGGCTAAGCTTTGATACTCAGTAAGTTAGGTATATTAAGTGCACTTTTGACCTATAATTCAACCTATGATGGATTTATCAGAATGTAACCTTATCATAAGTAGAGGAGTAGAGGAAGATCTGTATTTGTTGTTATTTGTAATGCTCTTTTCCTTTAAACTGTATAATTAAGATGTTAACACGTTCAAGCATAGACTTAGTTTCCTAATCTGAATATTTTTCATCTTTATCAGAGTGTTAGGTATTTTCATATGTTTTAAATGTCACTAATTAGCATTTTTTTATTTTAGCTTGAAGAACTCCTTTTAGCATTTTTTTTGTAAGGTAGGTCTTGTGGTAGTAATTTCCCTTAGCCTTTTTTTTTTTAATGTTTATTTATTTTTGAGAGAGAGGGAGCACGACTGGGGGGGGGGGGGAGGCAGGGAATGAGTGAGACATAGAATCCGAAGCAGGCTCCTGGTACTGTAGAGCCTGATGTGGAGTTCGATCTCACAAAGTGTGAGATCATGACCTGAGAAAGAGTGGTAGGGAAGATGTCCTATAATTTTGCAGTGGTTATATTATATAGGGTTTTATAACTCTTAGTAAGAAATTTGGATTTAATTTTGAGTGCAATCCTTTCAGTTCATGGTGACATGGTCAGATTGATCTTGTTAAAATGTCACTTTGGCTGACTGGGGAAAATTTACTATAAGAGGGCAAGGGTGAAGACAAGGAAGACCTGCCATCCCGCAGTTAGTTGTTCAGGTAAGAATAGTAGGGATTTCTCCTGGGACAGCAGTCATGGAGATGGGAAAAGACTAATTTGGGATATATTTGGGTGGCAGAATTTATCAGACCTTATGATTGATTAGATTGGAGGTTTGAGGGAAAGAGAAATTTCAAGAATGACTATTGGGTTTTTGATCTGAGTATCAATCACTGGGGTTATTGGTGGTGCAGTTGTACTCATGTGGAGAATATGATGGAGTGAGATGGGTTTGCAGAAGAGAGCTCAAAAATTTAATCTTGGACTTTGAAGTAACAAGTTTGCGGATGTCAAGTGACCATCTTTATGTACAAGCTTGGAAAGAAGAGGTAAGGTTAGAATTACAAATATTTGGAGTTTTCAGCATATAGATGATAATCAAAGCCAATGGGGCCTAGGAAACAAAAATTTGGAAGTGGACATTCCAAAGATTAGAGATCGACAGCAGAGGAGGACCCAGCCAGTAGAACTTAGAAGGAGGGTAGGTGAAAGAGTGTAGCAACAAAAGAGATGTGTCATGAAGGAAACTCAGTTTCAAGGAGATGAGGGCAGCACTGTGACAATTTAATTGGTAATAAGGACATTTTCTGTGACTTTAGAGGAAAGTTTTATATAAAGTAGAAGGACTAGGAGCCTGAGAGAGGAATGGAGAGTAAAGAAGTGGAGGTACTGGGTATAGGTAATACTTTCCTAAGTTTACTCTGAAAGAGAGGGGTTCCAGGAGATGGGACTTCTTGGAGACAGGAGGCTTTCTTGTTTCCCTTTTTCTAGGTTGGCAAACTGGGTTAATTGAAGGCAAGTTCTAACAAAGTGAGAGGACATGGCATGCAGAGGACCACTGGAGGGATGTTCCTTTGATAGGAGAGGGATGTGGGGTTGTCTTCCACTGAAGAAGTGGAGGACTCAGATGAGGTAGCCTGTTAGATTTGGGGGGTGGGAGGCGGTGGAGTTCCCATGGAACTTTTTTCAGGGACATATCAGGCAAGTTTGAAGGGCAGAAGGAAGATTTTATTGATGAAGGTTTGAGAAGAGAAGAGTAGGTGAAAAACTTGAAATTGTGTCAGAGACTAGAAAACAAACTTATGAGTGAAAACTAGAAGGACAGGTATGTGGTGTTGAGCATCTATGGGTTTGTGGTTATAAATGTGAAGTAAAGTGAGTCAGCATAGTCCCTCTACCCTTTAAAAAATTCTACTTGAAAATAAATCCATGCCAAATAACATGATGCTGTGATATATAAATTTGGAACCAGGAGACCTGTTTTCCACTCCCTGCTGCATCACTAAACTGTGTGGCCATGGAAAAGATTGCTTAATTAGTCTGAATCTTCACTCCTTTTTCAGTAAAATGGGAATAATATTAAAATGTAACTCATGAGATTGTCGTATCATTAATTTAATGGCATATACAGAAATGGTTTGCAAGTCATATAATCCCATCTAAGTTTTAGTTGTGAAAATGGTTATCAATATGTTAAACATTATTCTCACATAAACAATGTGCTGTGCAATTAAAAAAGGACCTGTTCTCTCCTACTCAGTGGAATGAGTACTATTTTGAAAACATTCAACAGATTTAAATTTTTTTTTATTGTTTATTTTATTTTGAGAGAGAGAGACAGACAGACAGAGCGTGAACAGGGGAAGAGCAGAGACAGCGGGAGACACAGAAGCAGGCTCCAGGCTCTGAGCTGTCAGCACAGAGCCCGATGCGGGGCTTGAACTCACAAACTGCGAGATCATGACCTGAGCCGAAGTCAGACGCTTAACTGACTGAGCTACCCAGGCACCCCTCAACAGATTTAATAAATGATTTCGTTCATCAGTCTCTATACACTGAAGAAAAAGATTTAAATTCTAAAATGCCCACAGCTAAATAAACATTTGTCCAGAGGTCTGTATCTTATGTCAAATATGAACATAAAATACAGGCATCTATACTATTGCTATATTTATTCTGTGCTTACTAATAATATATTAATTATATATTATAATTTAATATAATTATTAAATGTGGTAACACTAAAACTACTTGAAAAGATTATTCTACTAGTCATATATATTTTTAAAAATGCATCTATTTGAATTCTGCCAGCCTATCTATAGACAGCTCTTCTTAAATGCATTGATAAAGAAAGTAATGGTTTTCATACTTTAGTCGAATAATTTAGTCAAATTATTCTAAACCCAATTAGTAATATTTACAATTTGAGAAATTTTATCATATGTTCAAAAGAAGATATCTTAAGTCTTACAAAAAAGATTTACTTATTTTTCCATCTTCCTTTGTGTGAAACAGCTTAGGTTTATGAAGAGTAAAGTCTGGTAGTTCAGCAAAGTGAAATTGTCCTATTTATCTGCTGACTATACTCAGTGTGACGTTCTTTATCTTTCTTGCATTTGCTAAACCAGGACCTGAGGAGACTTACCTCTTAAATAACAAGGAGCGAAGAGGAGTCTGATGGCTGGAGTATTATCCTGACATTAGCACTTCAGGGATTCTGTCTTAAACTAGCTGTTTCATTTAATCATTTAACTGTTCTCATCCTGCTCTTTGTGTATAAAAAAGAAAATAATATTTTCCCCCTTCCTTATAAATGTTCCAGGACTTAATTATTGTTTGCAGATTTCTCCGAGCTTTCTGAAAAAGGGTAGACATACTTATTGGATCTTACAGATAGACACTGCTTAGGGGTTTTTCTGAATGCAGAATGGAAAAATTATACAAATTCATCCAAGTAATATGTGAGAGGTTTTGTAATGCTACATATCATTAGGGAACAAATTAAGCTCATCAAATGCCTTGAATATCAATCTCAAATCACACTGTACTTGAAAGGGGGCCTGGTGTTTTATTTACTAGAGGATGGCTCTCCTCTCTGAATCAATGAGCTCTTCTACAATGTGTGATCGGCAGAGTGGGACTTCAGCAGGCTGCGAATCGTGCACTTCTTGACAACACAAGACTTGTTGATGCCTAACTTCTGTGGATGTATTTTAAAACTGTTAAATGAAATATCAGCATGGAATATCAATTATTCATTATTCTTGAAGAACAGGTTAAGCCCAGAGATTGTATACGCAGATTTATAAGGGAATTTTGGAACATTCTGATGCATTTGAAACATTACCTTGTAGAATATATAAAGGCCTATGATTTTTTTGAATTAGGGGAAGAGAGAAATCTAAAAATACATATTCCCAGGGCTGTCAAATCTCTTTGCATTTTTTGTTTTTTAATTTTTTAAATGTTTATTTATTTTTGAGAGAGAGACAGAGACAGAGACAGAGAGACAGAGAGAAACAGCGCAAGCTGGGGAGGGGCAGAAAGAGGGGGAGTCATAGAATCTGAAGCAGGCTCCAGGCTCCACAGAGTCTGATGTGGGGCTTGAACTCACGAACTGTGAGATCATGACCTTAGCTGATGTCAGACACTTACCAACTGAGCCACCCAGGCGCCGCTCTTTGCATTTTTTGAAATATAAAGTCAGCAAGATAAAACTGATAAAAGAGAGATATTTAACCTAATGAGGAAATATGCGAAGGATACAAATAGCTAATTCAGAGAAGAGTAATCCAAGTGACCAGTAAATATATAATAGTGGCTACAGTTTTCTAGTGGTCAGGGTAATCTAAATTAACATTAACAACGAGCTGTTATTATTTATTGCCACCCACTAGAATGGCAACCAAATAACGGATGATTACATTTACTGCTGGAGCAGATATGGTGGGAGCAGCAGAGTCCTACCACACACATCACTAGTAGAACTGCAAACGTTACCACACACCTGAGAAAGCAGTGTGAGCACATTTATTAAATCATACTTCCATTTCTTGGAATCCTTGTAAACGAAAGGACAGGTAAGGAATGACAAATAAGAAATAAATGGAAGACCCACCATTAGGTAAGAGGTTGAACACAGTGTGGTAAATCCTGATCGAGGTGAAAAATGCTAGGTACCCACCAAAATTTATTTTCTCCTTTTTCTGGAGTAATCAAATCATAGCTGGGATGTGGCTGCCTGGCCTGGGGCTTCCAAGGCCCCCCTGCAGCTAGGGGTGGCCTTGTAAATCGGTTCTTGTCAAGGAAATGTGAACAGAAGTCATGTGTGCGCCATCTAGGGCCAACCTGTGTACCTCCTACCTGTGCTGCTTCCTGCTGGCTTCTGCACTCCAGGCTGGAAATGGCAACGGCCGCAGCAACAGGGGCAACGTTGGAAACTATGTATTGAGGATCAGAGAACTTCCATGGAACAGCTGTATGGAATAAAGCTGCCAGTGGACAGGGATTAACCAGCTGGGATTATCAGATGAGAGAGAAGCTTTGTGGGTTTTTTCTTTGTTTTTGTCACTGAAGGTTTTTCGGTTGCTTTGTGTTAGCAGTTTAGCCATTTACTCTAATGAGGAACATGCCATGGAATATTATGGAACCTTTGGTAAGCATGAATTAGATCTCTACCAGGTGAGCAGGCCAGCTGAGCAGGAGGGGTTTTATTATGAACAAAAAAGGTTCCATATGATTCAATTTTTGTAAAATAAATGCAGAGGCATATAACCCAATAGGACACACAAAGAAGGCTGGAGATTGAACAATTAAACAACCAACCAACAAACCAAGTTAAAGGAATTACCTAGGTGCTGTATAATAATGTAGAGTCTGAAAATAACAATAGAGAGATTACAAGGATATTTTTTTTCAAATGTTATGGCTTTAATTTTTACTTGACTTCTGTGTTCTTTTATGCTATGTTTCCCAGTGTTTACTTAGTCTCATTACCTAGACATTCTGCAGGTGTTCCATATATGAAAAGAAGCTAGTTCTCTTCTTGGGAAACAACAAACAATATACATGTGTTAAGCAAGTATTTTAGAGCATACAAAGTGCCAGGCCTGTAATATATACTGGATTATACAAAAACTAAAAAAAGCCCTTGTCTTTCAAGAATCCATAGTCAGATGAAAGAGGAAGCATAAGGAGATAATTTCAGTAAAATTTATTAAATGCACTGATATGGATATGCACAGAAAAAAATAGCAGACTTAAAGAAGTGTCCCTTTACTTGATTTCAGAAGCTAGGCTAATTTTTAGGGATAAGTTTCACTGAGTCTGGTGAATCTTTGTGCTTTGGTGACGCATTGTCTTACTACATTTAGAATATTTATCATGTGTTATTATTGTTGACTTATTGTTGGGAGGTAAATATCTGGTATGTTCACTATTCCATTTTCAGGCAAAGCACCAGACACACGCTGAGTGATGCAATAAACATGGTTCTTGACCTTCATAAAGGAAAATGTCAACTTTTAATGTTTGTGGGCTCCACTCCTGGGTTTCCAGGGAAGGTATACTTTAACATTTAGCAAGGTCAAAATGACCTGGCCAAACCACAAAGTATGGGTTCTATTTAAGTGCGCCAAGCACACAGTGTACATCTGCATTTTTAAAGAAAATAACTAAAAAGAAGCATTCTGAACACATAAGAAAAAGGAAGAGACTTCCCTGGTTCCTGTAAAATTAAAGCCATACGGCCCTGCATGAAAATTCAGAAACATTTCTGAAATGTTTTTTGTCTAATAATTTGTAACTTTTTATATAAAAAGAAATGTATATAGCCCCACACTAAATATTCCCTCAGGGGAGCACTCTTTGTGAAGATTGTGTATCGCAGGTAGCTATCCTAACTTGGGCTTGAATAAAACATTCTTCCCTTTTTATTTATTTATTTATTTTAGAAATTCTAAAACTCTTGCTCGTTTTGCATTGAGTTCCTCAAGGAACTCAAAGAACTGTTGGAAGTAGAGGTAAGAAAAGGTGTGAAATAAAAAAGTGTTCAAATAAACTGAGGTTCAGAGAATATTCTTTTCTATTGTAACAAATACTCATCAGGAGTAAAATAGGGGTGTCTGGGTGGCTCAGTTGGTTAAGTGTCTGACTTCGGCTCAGGTCATGATCCCATGTTTGTGAGTTCGAGTCCCGCATCAGGCTCTGTGCTGACAGCTCAGAGCCTGGAGCCTGCTTTGGATTCTGTGTCTCCCTCTCTCTCTGCCCCTCCCCTGCTCACATTTCTCTGTCTCTGCCTCTGTCTCTCTCTCAAAAATAAATAAACATTAAAATTTTTTTAAAAAACGGAAGGAGTAAAATATAGTTCACCTGGCTTCTAGTCTAGGGCTCCTTTGTGATGTTCTATGTAGTACAACTGGGTCTCAGGGCATCTTGGATCAACACGGGTTCTTTGTATTCAAGTGTGTTGTGAGTTTATGGGAGTTGCAGGATCCTGAGAGCAGAAGCCAGGCCCAGGATGGCTGATAATTGAATAGTGTGGGAAGAATCTACTTTGTCATACACTGCTTCCTTTAAGATGTGCATGGCTCAAACACATAGGACAAAACCATCCACAAAAATTATTATAAGCTAATCGACTTTCTTATTTATCCTTCTACCCATATTTCTTGGGTACTGAATCACAACTTTTCACTTTCAAATACTTTGGAGACTATTCTAAAAAAGTCAATACATGATAGATGGTTTCCTTAAGTGCTTAGTAAAATTTTGCTGGAACTCATACACCATCTTTCTCTTCTGAATAATGATCCCAGAGAGAAATAACCTTAGAATCATAGAGCTATAAACACTCAAAGTGGGAGGTATTTAAAGGTCATCCAATTTAACCACTCACACAATACTTTAGGTCAGGTTTCTGGGATGACATTTCAGGTCTTCCACAGCCTAGCCCAACCAACTCTCCATACAGGTCTTCGTTGTTCCTTCACTTGCTCTTAGGAAGGCCAGAGAGCTAAATGCTCATTTTAAAGTAATTTCTGGCATATTGATATGCTCACGGAAGTTACCATCTTATCTCATCAGCATAACCATATGACTGAGTGAACAAAGAATTTGATTTGGTTCATATCATTATCTAAAAATTTCACTTTCAAATATAAGTATGCATGAAATGAAAACAATTTCCTTAAATGCTTTCTGTGTTGAGATTCTCATGAGTCACTTGGGAGTATAGGTGTAAATTTACTACTAAAAGAGAAATGTAAATATTGATGATTATGAAAGCTGCTAAATTTTTGTGCGAACTTTGAATATTAAGGATATTAAAATAATATGATAATTAGGGAAATGGCTTGATTATTATGGAAATGCAAAAAGAGTATATTAGCTAATCTTAGGAGGAACATTATACTCTTATTGTTCCCCCAATGTGTATTGAGATGAACTTATAAGGCAGAAAAATGGAAAGTAGATTGCAATGCAATTGTACTCAAAATTGAAATATTTGGCATTAAACAAAATAACTTTTAATAATTGTATTTAATTTTAAGTTATTTAATATTAGGTTTCAATGACTTACCTAAATCCAATGGTCAATTTGGTTCTCAGATTTCTTGAAACATCAGAATTCAATACAGTTGATTACTACTCCTTTGAAATATTATCTTCACTTGGAAGGCAGGGCACCACACATACAGTGTTTTTTAGTAAATACCCAAGAGTGGAGTTTCTATATCATAGGTGTGTATATACTTTTATTTAAAAACCTACTAAATAGTTTGCCAAAATGGTTTTTATACTCCTACCAGCTATAAAGGAGAGATATAGTTGCTCTACATCCTTTTGTTATAGTTAGTCAATTTAATGGTAGTCATTCTAGTGGGTGTAGAGCATCACGTTCTTTAAAATTTTTTTTTAATGTTTATTTTCGAGAGAGACAGAGAGACAGAGTGCGAACGGGGGAGGGGCAGAGAGAAAAGAGAGACACAGAATCCAAAACAGGCTCCAGGCTCTGATCTGTCAGCACAGAGCCCGACCTGGGGCTCCAACCATGAGATTATGACCTGAGCGGAAGTCGGATGCTCAACCAACTGAGCCACCCAGGCACCCCTAGAGCAAAATGAAAAATATTTTCATTTGCATATCATCTTTTATCAGTATACTCAAGTTTAACGTATGGCCCATTTTTTAAAATGTTTATTCATTTTTGAGAGAGCGCATGCAGGCACGTGGACAAGCATGTGCAGGGGAGGGGCGGAGAGAGGGGGACAGAGGATCCCAAGCCGGCTCTCCCCTGACATCAGAGAGCCCCAAGTGGAGCGCGAACTCACAAACTACAAGACCACGACTTGAGCCGAAGTCAGAGGTGACTGAGCCACCCAGGCGCCTTACTTTTGCCTATTTTTAATTGGGTTTTCAGTCTTTTGTTACTGATTTACAAAATGTACATGTTATCGAATATTATATTGTGGATATTTTCTCCCATTCTGGCTTGTTTTTTTCTTTCTTCTTAATGTCTATTGATGAACAGAAGTTTTTAATTTTTTTAATGTGCAGTTTATAGTTGTTCTTTTATGTTTAGAGTTTTTTTGGATTTGATTTAAGAACTCTTTGCCAACCTGTCTCACCTATTTCTGGATTCTATTCTGAACCCAGTTAAAGCCTCTATATAAAGTTTTAGGATTCTGGCCAGTTGAGTGCAGAGATCTACTTATCTTGCAGTCACTCAAGACAAACCTGGTATGTGGGTTCCCTTCCTTATTAAACCTGCAACCTACCAATCTGGAGTAGTGGTCTGCTTTCTTCCATATTTCCTTTCCCATCCATGTAGGGGGCCAGTTTGTGAAGCAACGATCGTCTATCAAATTGAGAATCTTTCATTTATAGTTTTTTTGAAAAATGTTAAAATCATGAAGCAGTGGTGGATTTCAAATAATCTTTTTAATGCATTTATTGAGATATATAGTTTCTCCCCTTGAATTATTGAAATTAATCCCTCACTTCCTGATGTGTTATCCTTTTTAATATTCTTTTGGGTTGATTTGCTAATATTTGTTAGGTATTTGGGCATTTGTATGAATGATGAATATTCAACTGTCATATTTTTCCCTGTAATGTCCTTGTTGGGTTTTGGTTTTAGGGTATTTTTGGTTTCAAAATGAGTTGGAAAGTATACTTTCTCTATTTTCTGCAAGTGTGTAAATAATACTGACAGTTTTTTTTTTTCTGCAATTTTCATAGAATTCACGAGTGAATCCATCTGAGCAGAATCTCCCTTTTTAGGAAGATTTAAAATGACTGATGTAATTTCTTTAACAAAGGTAATGTTATATAGATTGACTATTTCTTCTTGTTCTTGTTTTGATAAGTTGTATGTTTCAGCATATTTGTCAATTTAATCTACATTGTCAAATTTATTGGTCTAAAGGTCTTAATTATATTTTCTTGATGTACTTTTAATGTCTGTAGATCTGTGTTAATATACTGTTTTTTTATTCTTGCTATTGATAGTTTATGTTGTCTTTCCTTTTTTCTGTGTGTGCTCAGAATTGCTAGGAATTTATCAACCTTAGTATCTTTTCAGAAAGCCAAATTTTGTTCTTGATACTTTTTGTTTTCTATTTTATTGATTTTTATTTTTTTATAATTTTATTTATTTTTATTTTATTATCATTTTCATTTTATTTTTTCTATTTACCTTAAGTTACTTTGTTCTTTTTTTCTCTAGCTTCTTAAGGCAAAAGCTTACATCTTTGATTTTAGACATTTTCTAATATAAACATTTAAAGTTATAAATTTCCCTCTTAGTACCTCATTAGTGGCATTTGACAAAACTTGATAAATTGTGTTTCTATTATTAAGTTCAAAATATTTTCTAACTTTACTTGTGATTTCTTCATTGACCTCCAACTTATTAAGAAGTGTATGCTTAATTGCCAAATATTTGGAAATTTTGCAGATACATTATTGTTGTTGAGTTCTAATTAAACTCTTTAGTGGTCAAATAAAATATAATTTCAATACGTTGAGAATTTTTGAGGCTTATTTTATGGCTTATCATGTGGTCTATTGTGAATATTCTATGTGCACTTGAGATGCTGTGATTCCTGCAACTGCTGGGTGTGTTCATTATAATATGATTAAGACAAGCTGGTTGATAGTGTTATTCAAATTTTTCTTTAAATTTATACTGATTTCTTGGTCTAGTTGTTATATCAGTGATTGACAGAGGACTATTCAAGTCTCTGACCATGAGTATGGATCTTTTTCTCCCGTTAATTTTTGTTTCACTGACTTTAGTATTGGTTTCTTATAAATTAAGCATTGTTGTTTTCATGATAAATTAGCCATTTTACCATTATGAAATGCCTCTACTTATCTTGGGAAATTTTCTTTGTATTGTAGTCTCTTTTGATACTAATCAAGTCATACTGGGTTTCTTTTGCTTAATGTTTTTATAGTATATATTTTTTCCATCTTTTTTCTGTGTCTTCATATTTAAAGTATATTTCCTCTAGGCAGTACATACTTAGATTTTTAAAAAATCCAGTCTGAAAATCTTTGCCTTCTAATTGGAGTGTTTACCATATTAAAATTTTATATACTTATTAGTATGGCTGGGTTTAAGTCTACCACCTTGTTTTCATTTCTGTCATTTTCCTTTTTTTCTTATATCAATTTTTTAAAGTTTATTTATTTATTTTGAGAAAGAGAGAGAAAGAGAGACAGAGAGAGAGAGAGAGAGAGAGAACATGAGCAGGGGAGGGGCAGAGACAGAGGGAGAGAGAGAATTCCAGGCAGCCTGACCCAGGGCTGGATCTCACAAATCATGAGATCATGACCTGAGCTGAAATCAAGTCAGACACTAAACCGAGTCACCCAAGTGCCCCTTGCTCATCTCAATTTTTATTTACCTTCATCAGTGGCCCCTCTAGGACTGTTTCATACATTACATCCTTGTGGCCCCTGTTGCCATGGTGCATATCGTAGACTAGTCCCTGAACCACTGGTCAACTAAGCCTTCAGTGCTGGAAGGAAGGCATTTTTGCCCTTTATGGTTTTATCAAAATGTAGCTTTATCTAAGCTCCATTCCATGACAATGGTCAGCTTTTTGCATTCCTCTTTTGCCAGTAGAACCCCTATTTCTTTGACAGGAAGTAGGATTTATTGGTGGGCATGAATAAAGAGGGGGCAGTGCCAAGTTTCCCATGAGTGCAGAGCCTGCCATTTGTCCAGGGGTCTATGATTAGGTATTTATTCGATCCTACAGCAATCTGGGATGAGGCACTTTTCAGCCACCATTTGTTCAAATTTGTCCACTTTAAACTTAGTAAGTCCCCACCTCTTGGAAATATGGGTCTTCTGGCAGTCAGGGAGCTTAAACTTGGCCCTGAGTAGAGCCTCAATCACAGGCTCCTTGTTCTGCAGCTTGGTACAGATGGACATGATGACTTGGCCAATGTGGACCCTGGCCACTGCGCCCCAGAGCCTTCCAAAGGCACCATGCATACCTGTCTAGAGCCCATCAGCCCCAGCACAGGACAACATCTTGTTGATCCAGAAGACGTGGAAGGGGTGGAGCTGCACTTGGATATGAAAACCATCTTTGCCATAGCTTTTCACCATGTACTTGTTGGCACAAATATGGGCAGGCTCCAGGGCTGTGGAGGAGACCTGCTCATAGTTATCTGACACCACGAGGCTACATAGCAGGAACTCATCCACTTTCACCTTCTTCTGGTCCAGGTCAAAGATATGGATCTTGGCACCAGGGACATTTCTACAGAAGGGATATGGCCTCTTCTTATAATACCAATAACACTGGGCAGGGTGGTGGCCCATGGGGACACTAGGATCTTCAGTGGCACGCTAAAGGAAAAGAGTAGGACCCCTATTTTAAGCAATGGTTTTGGCTCTGGAACCCTATTGAATGGGAGTATCTTCAGTTTCAGTACCCTTCAGGACTTAAATCCCATAGCCTGCTTTCATATGTGGAGCCTAGGAGGCTGTGTCTTTAGTCCTACTCACTGCTTTATAGCTTTGTTACTTTTTCAGTGCATGGAGGAATTAATTTTGTATTTGAGAATGGCTACATCTTTATAATGTTTCTTTTTAAATTTTTATCAACTCTTTTTGGAATATCAATGAGAGTAGGTTGAGTATGTGTTTAAGTTTGTGTGGGCATTTGTATGTGAGTGTGTATGTAGGTCACAGAGATTTACTAATCTTGAATGAAAATCATGTTACTTTGTAAGATAGGGATAATAATATCTCATTTATAACCTTAATGCAAGCCTTAAATGAAATAAGTTACATAGAATGCTTGGCAAGATACCCATCAGATAAAAAGGCTCAATAAATATTAGGGAGCATTTTACTATGAAATAGAGCCACTCAGTTATTACAAAATTATTTGATAAAAAAGTACATGAGGAGATAAAAATTGCATCAGGCTCTGAGAACTGCATTTGGAATATATGTTTTTGAGACAATCTCTGAGATAGAAATTGTGGGATGGGGGTTCTTGCTTTGCCCTATAGATATTGTTTGAAGAAATATTAATCTGTGGGACAGCCATTCAGTGAGAGGCTGTGGTGGGGACAATTCTCTATGGTCTTTTCTCTTTCTACATGTCATGCATGGTGAATGACTAGTTGCCCATATTTTCTGTACTATCTTTTCAAGATATTTGTATAGTAAACCACTATACAAATTGCTATCAACTCAGTTTAGACAGAGAATTTAGGGATTCACCTTGATTAATTTTTCAAGTACTTTACTTGAAATGAAAAGGGAACTCTAATGCTCCAGGCTTTCACAGGTCCCACTGGATGATAGAGATAAAGCAACATCCTTAGGAACTGCTGGGTGGAAGTAGCCCAGGATTATTCTCAAAGGCATGTGCTGCTGACATTTGTTCTCGGTGGCATGGTTCTTGCCACTGTCACCCATTTGAACATTATGGTTTCTTTTGAGCATGACCTTCAGTGGAAGTAAATCTGCACAGCCTATCAAAACAACATATTATTTGCCCCAAGTGGGCATACTCTGGTTCCCTAAGATTTCTCTGATAGTTCCCTTTATTCCCTGAAACTCCTGTACATTGTAGATCGTATTAAGATATATGGGTTCAGTGGACATTGGGGTTCTCTCATCGACATCTGTTCCATGCCTCCTTATTTGTGGGATCTGTGTGGTTTGGTTGGGACTGGGCTAAGCCACTTCTCATTTCCTAACCTCAATCTTCTCCTAAATACACAATAAAAATTTCTGAGTTAGAGGACAGTCATAATAAGATTTCAAAACAAGGTATACATTAAAAAATAATACATCTTGGGCAATGTCAACTTGCTTCTACTTCAACCACAGCTTATCAGATCTCTTTGATTTGATATCTCTAAAGACTCAGGATTTGAAGAAAACATGTCTTTCTCTCTTTTTTTATTAAAAATTTTTAAATGCTTATTTATTTTTGATAGAGAGATGGAGAGTACGAGCAAGAGGGGGGCAGAGAGAGAAGGAGACAGAATGCGAAGCAGGTTCCAGGCTCTGAGCTGTCAGCACAGAGGCCAACGTGGGACTTGAACTCACAAGCTGTAAGATCATGACCTGAGCTGAAGTCGGAGGCTTAACCAACTGAGCCACCCAGGCACCCCTCTTTCTTTTATCATGCATTTTATTGTGATAAAGACTCTCCATTGCCTCTTCTGTGCAGCTGCCTCTTATTTGAAAAGTTTGCTAGATATTGATATGATTTTTCTACCTCTGGTTCAACAATAATTTCTTAGGAACATTAGTTTCCCATTCTCTATTCTCACCCTCTTTGACACCCCTCCCTCTAACACTGACTTCTTGCCAATGATAGGTGCCGTGAAGAGCCCCTGACAGACAGGTGATATATTATTTCTTTTTTGCTCTCATCTTACTCACAACAGCCATTGAATTTGTTTTAGCTGAAACTGGAGCTGGCTCTGCAAGCAATTAAGTTGTCTTAACCAAACAAATGCAGTGACTGGAATTTCCACATGGCACAGTGCTTCACATTTATTGCATCTGGGGTTTGAGAAAAATCACACTTTAAAGCGATATGAAATGAGTTTTACAGAACTGGCAGGAATTCAATATTGTATAGAAAATCAGGTAGGGTAAACTACTGAGAAATCAAAAATAAATAAGTGTAAGAGAAAATTATATGGTGGAATAGGGAAAGAGAAATAAAAACAAGGGCAAATAAGGCCTTTTAGGAGTGATAAAAAAGGAGAAAATACCAAGATAAAAACTGTATTTTCTACACACAGATTCTCCTTAGGACAGCAATTTGGACACTGAGGACAGTCAGAGTTTTGCATTCCAATTATGAAAAAGTATTTTATTTTAATTTCTCCAGGGTACTTCTTGTTTCCTTACTGTAATATCTTAGCAACATAATTTTAGGAGGATTTCACTCTTGATTTATTGTTTTACTATTGTGGTGAATCCCCTCAAAGACATTAATGTGCTGGTGTTGTTCATTTGAAAGCATATCTCTCAAGGCTGATAGGTCACTCTCAGGAAACTGATTATCAGAGAATGTGGCACACAACTTAGAAGATAAATCAACGTAGCCACTATACATGTTCTGACCCTGATTCTAAATGATAACTGGTTTACTTAAGAGACAACTTGGTAGTCATTTTTGTCAATTTTCTGAATGATGACACACACATAAATTGCACCTGCTCTTATTTATTGATACTGGCAGATGAATACATGTCAGTTTGTACCCCAAAAAAATGTCCAAGCAAGTCTCCCTTGTATCCCCCAAAGTTCCCCCGGAAGATCTTATTACATAATGATTATAAATTCATATTTCAAGTTTGATGACCTTGAAGGAATTCTTGTCAAAATTAGCAAGGGGGAGAAGAGTTGCCCAACAAATAGATATTATAAGGAGATTTATAGGCACTCAGGGAAGAGGATTCTTGGCACTTTTCAGACAGATTGTTACATAGAACAAAGAGACAGCAGAACAGCAGGTAGTAAATAATGTGTTCAAAATTTAACATTCCAAAAAGGAGAGAAGGAACATTGTGAATGGGTTACAAAAGAGGGGTAAGATTGGAGGAACATTAAATTGTACTAGAATATAAAGGGAATGTTGGGCTGCAATCTCCATCTTATTCACTATGGATATTTTATGGCTATGGAAGTAATTTTATTTTCTTAAAGAGATGTTTCCTCTCTCCTGAAAGCATTTATTTCAGAGAATTAGAATTTAAATCATTACCAAAATAACAATGTAATCAGAACTTTAACAAGGTAAAAGGAAATAGGAAGGTTACGGCAAATCAGTGTAGGACAGGGCTACAGAATAATTTAGCAGGTCCAAGTAAAGGAGTTAGAGGCAGACTATTTGGATTGGAGTGAAAGTTCTGCTATTTACTGCATTATAGTCATTTTAGAAAAGAACATTAACTTACTTGAGTCTCAGTAGCATCATGCATACGTATGACCTCTCCTACCTCTCAAGATTACTGATAAAATCAGTTTTTCATCCCTACCAGGACTACAGTTCATTGATCTTCATACTTTTTTAAAGCCACCTCGCATTCCCCTGCTTTCCTTTCTTCCTTCCTTATTCAGAATAGAGTCTGTGGGAAAGAGTATCCAATGGAAAAAAGATAGCCTCTTTAGCAGGTGGTGCTGGGAGAACTGGACAGCAAGATAAGTGAAACTAGACCACTTTCTTACACCATACACAAAAATAAACTCAAACTGGATGAAGGACCTGAATGTGAGACAGGAAACCATTAAAACCCTAGAGGAGAAAGCAGGAAACAGCCACCTTCAACCGCAGCAATTTCCTACTGGACACATCCCCAAAGGCAAAGGAATCAAGAACCAAAATAAACTATTGGGACCTCATCAAGATAAAAAGCTTCTGCACTGCAAAGGAAACAATCAAAAAAACTAATACGCAACCGACGGAATGGGAAGAGATAGTTGCAAATGGCTTATTGGATAAAGGGCTAGTATCCAAAATCTACAAGGAACTCACCAAACTCCACACCCAAAAAAATGAATAATCCAGTGAAGAAATGGGCAGAAGACATGAAGAGACACTTCTCCAAAGAGGACATCCAGATGGCCAACAGACACATGAAACGATGCTCAGCATCACTCATCATCAGGTAAATACAAATCAAAACCACACTGAGATACCACCTCACGCCAGTCAGAGTGGCTAAAATGAACAAATCAAGAGACTATAGATGCTGGCGAGGATGTGGAGAAACGGGTACCCTCCTACATTGTTGGTGGGAATGTAAACTGGTACAGCCTCTCTGGAAAACAGTGTGGAGGTTCCTCAAAAAACTATCAATAGAACTTCCCTATGACCCAGCAATAGCACTGCTGGGGATTTACCCAAGG
>CM053575.1:72607454-72644326 GCA_028646485.1 Cryptoprocta ferox
TCAACTTTGCTCCTCTTTGCTTCTTCCAATTTGTTTGGGAAAACCACACCCTAGTTAGGTCTAACCTGACATACTTTGCACCTGCATTCACGAAAACTGAATGTAGCTGAAGAAACATAAAATCATGAAGTGTGATTTCACTTTAAATGCATGACCACTTGGGCTCTGTGCTGGCAGCATGAAGCCTGCTTAGGATTCTTTCCCTCTCTCTCTGCCCCTCCCCACTGCCATCCTCATTCTTCCCCTAACCAACCCCCCCTGCATGCACACGTGCACACTCTCTCTCTCTCTCAAAATAAATAAGTAAGCATTTTAAATGCATGAGCACTAATTTTGAGTAGGCTTCTATGATGATCATATTGAGAGCAAATATTTATAATGATAATCATATTGGAGTTTGATTTTATTTCATGTTTTTATTTCTGGTTAGATTTTAGTATAAAATGATGTTAACATCATAAAATGTTAACTTCAACAAATAATATTCTTTCATTTTCTACCGTCTTTAAGAATTTCTCTATAATGGCAATCATTTGTTCTTTAATATTCTATAGAATTTTTCTATAAAACTGTGATGGTTTGGTAAGAAGTGCATGTGCGTGCAAACGTATGTGTAGACTTTGAACTATCAATTCAAATTTAAAAATGAGTATAGACTTTTCAAATTTTTAATTTCATTTTGAATCCAGTTTCACAATTGACATTTTTAGGAAGCAATGAATTTTAGTTGTATGTTCAATTTGGATGGCATAAAGTTGTGCATTTTATTCTTATTTTTTAAAATACCTAGAATCATGGGGCACCTGGGTGGCTCAGCTAGTTAAGCAACCAACTTCGGTTCAGGTCATGATCTCATGGTTCCTGGGCTCAAGCCCTGCGTCGGCCTCGGTGCTGACACCTCAGAGCCTGGAGTCTGCTTCTGATTTTGTGTCTCCCTCTCTCTCTGCCTTTCCCCCATTAATGTTCTGTTTCTCTCTGTCTCAAAAATAAACAAACATAAAAATAAAATAAAATAAAATACCTAGAATCAATTTGTAATATGTCCCTTATTTCATTTCTAATATTATTTAATTTTACTTTCTCTCTTATTTTTTGTGACCAGTTTTTCCAAACTTAAGTATTTTATGTGTCTTCAAAAGTTCAATACTAACATAGCTTTCTAATATTTTAAAAAATATTTCTTTTAAAAATGAAATTTTGCTTTTAGCTCTCTTATTTCCTTCTTTGAGTTTTTCTGTTGTTCTTTTTATAATTTAAAGTTAATTTCAGTTTGGCTACCTAATTTTCCATCTTTCATTTTCATTTTCTAATAGACATAATTAAGGTTATAAATATTACTCTAAGTATGACTTTGGCTGTATACCACTGTATTTAATATGTATCATATTTTGTACAATTCAATTATAAATATTTTAAAATATATATTATGATTTAACCTTTAATCCATGAATTTTTCAGGAGTGCATTAATTTCTTTACATATGGACTTTTTAAAAAACTTTTAAATATTTATTTAGGTATGAGAGAGAGAGAGAGAGAGAGAGAACAGAAGAGGGGCAGAGAGAGGGGGAGACACAGAATCCAAAGCAGGCTCCAGGCTCTGAGCTGTCAGCACTGAGCCTGACACAGGGCTCAAACCCAGGAACTGTGAGATCATGACCTGAGCTGAAGTTGGACGCTTATCTGACTGAGCCACCCAGACACCCCTCTCTACATTTGGACTCTTGAAAGTTACTTCTTTTTAAAATTAATTTCTAATTTAATTGCATCTTTATCAGAGAACATGGACTGTTTGATATTAATTCTTTGATATATGTTTTTTTTTAATTTTTAATGTTTATTTATTTATTTGAGAGAGAGAGACACACACACACAGTGTGAGCAGGGGAGCGTCAGAGAGAGAGGGATACACAGAATCCGAAGACAGGCTCCAGGCGCTGAGCTGTCAGGACAGAGCCTGAGGCGGGGATCGAACCCTCTAACCGTGAGATCGTGACCCGAGCCGAAGCCGGAGGCTCAACCGAGTGAGCCACCCAGGCTCCTCTAATTCTTTGATATATGTTGAGATGAGTTTGATGACTGAACATGCGGTCATTTCTGAAATATTCCCACGTGCTTGAAAGAAAATAATCTCTGTAGGGAACAGAGTTTTACCCATGATTGTGAAGCCAGTTTATTAATCGTGTTGCCTTTTTTTTTTTGTTTTTGTTTTTTTTTTGGCCAGCTTATTGTTTGTACTGGTTATTGAGAAAAACACATAAAAATATCCCACTTTGAAAGTGAGTTTGTCAATATTTTTATGTTCTGTTAATAGTGGTTTATAAATTTTGAAGCTATGTTATTAAATGCATTATCTTGTTTACTGCACTTGTTATGATTATGTCATGTCCTCTTTGTCCTTGACTGCTTTTTTTTGTATAAAATATTTTCACTAATATTAATATAGACTTCCTCTTTGGTGAGGATAGAGGAGACACTGCTAGTTATTATTCAGTATTATTTCAGCCATTTATTATTTACTAACCAAATCTTGATTCTGCTCAGTAGAAATAGGTCCAGATAAAACACCCCATGTCTCAGCCTCTCTTATGGTTACCATATGCCATATTAGATTAAATCATATGCTATGTTTATTTTTGTATGTAAGCATAGTTGATTATCAGCAATTTTATGTGATTGAGCCTAATATTTTTGGCCAAGATTTGTACATGCAAGTTGGTAGGTGGAGTTTTTGTGAAGGCTATTTTAAAAGAATTCTATTTCATTGGCTTGTTTTTTCAAACTTCTGTCCTTTGTCCCTTTTCCTCATTTCTTCTTCTGTCATCTGTGACCCAGTGACAGGCATTATAGTGACTGTATTATAATTAAAAACTTGGGAATGCATCTTAAAGAGGGCAGGGTGGAAGGACAGAAATAGTTCTTGATAACATCCTTAAACAATTGTGCTCTGGACTACAAACCCCAGAATATGTCATTGCATGAGAAAAAGAAGCCTCTGTTAGTCCAGATCCTTCTCCTATCTCACCCCAATCACTGCTTTTGCTGATAATGACCCCAGCTACATAAATAGCTCCAAATAAAGTGAGCTGATTTCCTGTGTTCAGGCACACTCCCTTACTTTCTAGTCCTCTGTTCTTCAGATTGAGGGATGTGAAGATTGATTCTTGAATTCAAAAGAGCTTTGATACTCTTAGAAAAATACATGCATGAGAAAAATAAGAAAATTGCTCTTTTTTTGTTTCTCTATCCAGACCCAGGGGAGGCTTTTACATGTAGTGGCTAGTATAGAAGAATGACCCCAAAGGCATCTGCCTGTGTCCCAAACCATTGGCTATTTAAGTCAGGAGATATTAGAAAAAAAATGTTTATTTCTTCTTTTTCTTTTTTTTTTTTTTTTCATTTACTTTCAGCAACACTTCACTGCTGCCTTTGGGAAAAGAGTTTTGTATTGGAACCTTGTGTAGCAAGCCTAATCTGGAGTATGACAGATGTGTTTGGGGATTAATGAACTGTAATATGCATGCAGCTGGCTCTGGTCCTGAATTTTAGGGCTAATGGCATAGGAATGGCTACTCTTCATTAAGTTCCCACTATATGCCTATAGTGTGCTAAGCAATTGACAGGTATTAGCTCATTGAGTTCTTATAACAATAGGTAGATTTTATTATTAACAGCCTCATTTCTCAGAGGAAGCAACTGGGACAGTGAGAAGCTGAGTAATTTGCCCAATGTCACCTGGTTAGGATGGGGGCCAAGCTGGGATGAAACCCTGGCAACTGGACTCCAGCGCCTGTGCAATCAGCCAAGACCTCATGGTGGCTTCTCCTGACCCTTGGATAGAGTTGTCTCCCGGGAATTTTGAACCACAGAAAGGAAGAAGCTGGGGTAAGAGAGTTAGGGGAGAAGCAAAAAGCAAACAAACACAAGCTGTTGGAGGGGAAAAGCCATTAATTACTGCCAGGAAATCTACCCCAATGCTCTGATTTTATCCTCGTCTGAAATGTACCCAGAAATAAAATTATCCATTTTTGCTTCTTGGAGATCTTCTGTTTGTAGGCAGGGATGCATGGAAGCTTCCTTTCTCACTGCCATCCTTCCACAAAAAAAAATTGAGACCTTTCTCTGACGATTGGTCCCATTTTGGCTTCCATGGGGCTGCTTGTTCTAGTGGAGAGTGTGGTTCCCTGAAGTCAGACAAGCTTGGGTTTGTATCCTTCTTCAGCTACCTTCTAACCTATGTGGTCTCTGTGACCCACCTGTGTCACTTAATCACCCTGAGCCTTCATCTCCTTATTCATCAAATGCGAATATTAATTGTTAACACATGGCCCTGTTCATTCAGTCAATAGATATATATTGATTGCCTGCTTTGTCCTGGTCACTGGTAGGTAATGTTTTGTCCCAGGTAAATCATACATCATATTTGATCTTCTACTCCATGAACCTATAATTCAGTGGAGAAGATAAACAAACAGACAATCACCACTCTTGTGGCAAGTGCTAAGACTGTTATGCATACAGGCTGTTGCGGGAAGGACAGGAACACCCCGCATGTACTTAGCAAATATCAGTGCTGGTTCATCTCCTCCATCCCCTCCCTTGTTCCAAAGGAGGCCTCTGCTGCTAACCCTTCCATACCTACGTATGGTTTTATTTCAGAAACCTTCCTCCAGCCTGGGATGTCTTTTTACTTTTAATATATCACGTGGCTCTGAGGTTATGCTGTGTAACTGCCTTTCCAAGCCAAATGAGGTGATTTGTGTCACATGTACTATGCACCTTGGGCACCTAGTCTTCATATTGGTCTTCACGTAATATTTAACAATTAAGCTTACATTTCCTCTGGAAAAAAGTATTGAGAGTTCAAGAGAAAACGGAAAAAAGAAAATTGTAAATTTTGGGGAAAATGAAATAAAAATAAGGTTTGGGCTTTTGCCATATTGTTTGCACATTATACTTACAGAATTACTTACTATGGTTTTTGTTGACTGCCTCCCAATAACCCTATTCCAATTTTAAATGTGAAAAATGTGAGAATTTGAGATTAGTTTCTCCCAGAGTTGATATTAGAGTCTGGCACTTCTGGATTCTTGCCTCGTGGTTTGTTGCCAACTCAGACTCCCTAGGAACATAGGCAAACACATATTGTCTCATCTATTTGTTTTTCATCGGTAAGTAAGTAAGTAGGCTAAAATTCAGGAGGTTTCCCAGAGAGATCAGGAAGATTTTATAAAAAAACATACTTTTCCCTCTTTCTTTAGGTGTGCCTTGATTCTGCCAAACCAAGGTTAGGAGGGGGTCAGTAGATCTATTTTTAAAATTTACGAAGGGGGAGAAATAAATTCTCAACTCGGAAAATAAAAGGTGAATATTACTTGAAGAATTAAGTGTGTAGGTTTAAGTAGGAAGGATGAAGGAAATGGTGAGGGTCACTTATATTTGTAAGTAACTTTTCCCAGGCTGTTTAGCAAGGTGACTGGAAAACATCTTCCCTCTGAACTGACAAGTGCTACTTCAGATCAGTTTATATTAGCAGGCAGCTTTAAAAATATTGGCTATAGAAGCAGCTTATACGAGAACATCAATACTTACTGGCTCCTAACCTTGAAGCCACAAGAGCTTTTTTCATAGCTTTTTTTTCCTTGTAAGCCAGTAGCGGCTCAAAATTCACAAACCCACAGAGTGGTGAGATTGGGGGTTAGTGGTTGGGTTTTAAGGAAGAGGGGTCTGAAATAAGTCTTCAGAACTCTGCAAAAACCACAGCCTTTTGTGACTTGGAAGTATTTAACAGTAATTAGAATAATTTAATCTTGAATTTTCAATGCAGATAGTCTATCTAGAAGATGACATGGCAATGGCACAAGCTATTTCCACAGTTCATTTTGTGAAATACTTTTAAGCAAATACCCTTTTAATAGTCTGTAGACCAGTGATTGCATATTCAAAGAATTTCATTCTGCAATATAGCCTTTATTAAGATTAAATTACCACGAAAGCAGAAAGGCAGAGGTATTTGGGATCTTTACATTAAATCATAATTAAAACTTATGTGAGGTTACCCACAAATATTTAGGATTTTATTTAATTGAACCCAAGATGAAAAGCAAAACTAATGAATGGCAAAGTTCATTATACAACTTCCGATTAATGTAAGTCTAGTGATTGCTCAGAAGACCAGGAAGATTTAAACATACACACATATGTATCTGTGATATATATATATATGCATTATTTTGTTTTTCATATAAGATATGCATGTATCACTATAGACATGTGTGTGGTGTGTGTATGTGACACATTATTTTATTTTCATAGGAAGATTCATTTTTACAAAAAATAGAATTGTGGTTTTTTTTTTAGTGAAGATTCCATCCTAATTCTTTGAAGTTGGCTTATGGAATCTCATATTCTGCTCTCCTATGAGTTCCATTTTATCCTTTAGAGTCCAAAAGGGGAATAAAATATAAAAGCTTTAAGTTTCCTTGCTTGACTTAGAAAATTGCACATAGTCCCAGTAATCAAACCCATAAAGTATGACCTGTTTTACGAGCGAAGATGTCCACAAATCTTGAGAGTAACCTTTTGAATTTCTGTGAAAAATTACTAAGCCTCCTTTGATGCCTTGTTCTATGTCAGCTGCACTTGCTTAATAAAGAAGTTAAAGAAAAGTAACAAATATTAGTCCAGAGAATGCACAAAATAAAGCAAAGTGGTTGAATATTCTGAGGCTGAACATGTGACAGAATCAGGTCCAAGGAGAAGGAGTTCGAAACTAGAGATGTCCATTAAGGACCAGGTATTTTCTCCATCCCACCCTCCATCCCCTCCTCCCCAAGAGGAAGAGATTGCAGGCTCTCTGATGTTCAGAATATGTTTTAAGCTTTTTATGGGTGTGAAATGACCTTTTTTTCCCCCCTCACTAGACTGTAAATATCACAATTTCTAATGGTGAACTTGAGCACATAAAGTTGAGTACAAAATTGAAGATAGAGACTCAACAAACTCAAGTTGAATAAACTTGCAATGTGAACATATAGAGCCTTGAAGAAAAATTCAAAGTAGCCCACAACTGCTGGGGACTAATATTTATGGTGTGCTAATCATGCACAATTTGAAGACTGCTCTCAGCTCTTAATACCTGACTTCAGCTCAGACTTTCTTATGTTTATGTAATGGAGAGATCTCCCTTAAACAAAAGGTAAATTTTTGAGTAGCCTCAGTGTTGACTTAAATAGTATTTATTTTGCTCTTACTTAATTATGGATAAGCATAAATTAGCTATGAACTTCTTATACCTATGGCTCATATTTGACTTTAAAAACAAAAACTATAACAATTAAATAAAATACAACTATTGCATGATAAAATTCAAAAAAATATTAACTTAATTTGGTGGGTAAAGTTGATTTTCTGAATGTAAATGGCAAACTGGGGAGGGTTCTTCTGAATTCCACATGTAAATATTCTCTTTTCTCAGCCCTTTTGTAAAATCACATCCCTTTAGAGCTATTGATGTCACTTATTTTTCATTTGCCATAAATACATATTTTATACATTAATTTGCTTCAGTTATTTTTTCTATTACACTGCAGTAATTATAGTAACACTACATAATACCAAATAAATATAAGCATAGATGCTAAAACTGTGTGGTTATAGTTGGTTATTAAAATATTATTTAAATGATACAGAAAAGCACTGTCCAATAGAAACTTCTGCAACAATGGAAATGTCCTATATTTGCACTGTCTAATATGGTAGCCATCAGCCATACATGGCTCATGAGCATTTGAAATATGACTAGTGTGCCTAAGGAAATGAATTTTAATTTTATTTAACTGAAATCAATTTACATTTAAATTTAAATAATTACGACTAGTGGGTATCATATTGGTAAGTGTGTACCTGAAATACATTTATGTTATTTTTTTAGTTATTATCAAAATAGACAATAAGATGTTATAATATAAAGAACTTTCAGATGCCTTAGAATACACTGACTCTAGTTTGAGAATCAACTACTGTGGGTGATTATTTTGATCAGTCTTGGACATTAGTATGTCCAGCTATGTACATTTTCTCACCTTGATGAGCATAATTAGAATCTTTGGAAATTTTGATTCAAGGATAAATCTGGTATATAAAAGGAATCACCAAAACAATGGTAAATTGGGGTTCTTGAGGAAAATAATTCTAAGCAGAGAAACTTGGAAAAGTAGCTGTATCTCTAAATAGCACATGCAGAACCATGTAGTGACAAACCAGTGTGGTCTACACTGCAAGACCAAAAGGGTTAAAAAGTGAAACGTGGTATTTGAAAATGATTTAGACCTTTTTAAAAAATTTTATTGAGATATAATTGACATAAAAGATTGTATAAGTTTAAGGTATACAAAGGGATGATTTGATACATATATATTGTAAAATGATTACACAATAATGCTAATTAACACACCTTAATTATCACCACCTCACATAATTACCATTTCTTTTTTGTAGTAAGAACACTTACCAACTTTAAAGTGAAAAATTAATTGTTAACTACATATATTGTGCTGGACATTAGAGCAGTTTCTTTTTTGTAGTGGGGACATCCCTTTCAGGCTTCTTCTACCCTCGTTTTGGCCACAAGAAATCCAGCCTTTGGCAGGAAGTTCGTGGCCAGCTCCCAAGTCCAGCCAGTTTGGCCAGTCTATATTGGGAGGAATGAGAATTCAGATGGAGACTTAATAAGGGGTTCTCGCCCAGGTGTGTTGCAGGTAATAAACTGCTTCTCACTTTTTTGAGAACTTATTATGTATAAGATGTAATGAGGATGTACAGTAGTGCATAAATAATATCTTCTCAAAAAGATTTATAATTTAGTACAGAGGTAAAATATAAGCAATCTTTTCTAGTTAAAATTCAAGAAATCATATGCCTTGATCCAAATATATGATAAGATGACTGAAGTCCAGAAGGGGGAAAAATTTGGGAGGTCTGGGAATGCTAGGTAACCTTGATATACTGATGTCTCAGAATACATATCCTAAATACTATTTGATCCTATATATCAGGGTCCATGCCCTTTTAAATTATTTTTGAGATGACTGACACAGGATTATGCATTTATAAGTAGCCAATAAGTAGTAGTAAGATGTGAAAGAATTGAAGTAAAAGAAATAGATGAAAGAGCAGGAATTAAAAGGCTGTGATAAAATATAAATACTAAAGGAAGAGAGCTGCGAGTTTCTACAAATGTATGTACCATAAGCATGCTTTCAGGTGGTGGAAGAATATTTTGCTCTTATCTGTTAATATTAAGGTAGGAATACATGTACTGAAATCAAACATACCCTACCCTAGAGAACAAAAGGTAATAATCAGAGACAAAAGTAAAGAGAGAAAAAAATGTGCTTGCATTGTAAATTAATGGGATGTAATTCAATAGTCTGAATGCCCACACTGAGAAAAGAATGATATTTCCTACTGAAATAGGATTTTTGATATTATTCTTAGACCCACAGTGTTTAGTACTAAAGGTCTATAAAATATTTTCAAGGTAGCAGCATCAAGAAAGTTGCCAAACCTGTGATCCATTTTGACCATCAGTGTGTAGTGTGTCTTTAATAATGGCTCCAAACAATGGGGTGTGGGGCGGCAAACTACTTGTTCTCTACAGTGTGGTCTTTAGCAAGGTCTGGACATCTCTGATTCCTTTTATAGATCTGACATCCCTGGATGGACCCAAATACTTATTGGACACATCCTGTTTGGGTTATAAAATCTCTTGGGAGTAAGGAAAATTGTATGAGAGAGGGCCTCGATAACAAAAACTCCACATGTTTTTACTATTGAGAATAATGAAGGGGAGGAGAGCTAGCCTCTTCCATGCTGAATATTTTTATAATTTGAATCTTATTTTTTTAAGTTTATTTTTTTAAAGTTTATTTATTTATTTTGAAAGAGAGAGCACAAGCAGGGGAGGGGCAAAGAGAGAGGAAGAGAGAGAATCCCAAGCAGGCTCTGCTCTACCAGCGCAGAGCCTGATGAGAGGCTTGATCTCAGAAACTGTGAAATCATGACCTGAGCCAGAACTAAGAGTCAGATGCCCAACCAACTGAGCCACCCAGAGAATACAGCAGAAAAGAAACTCAAAACATTAGCAGCAAAGCTAAAACATGAACAAGTTAATGCATGCATTCACTGGAAACCATCTGAGCAGGAATTAGGCCTACTTCTCTGCTTTTAATATAATCAACTAAACTATAGATCTGATGCCTGAAAAGAAATCAAGGAAAGGAAAGTCTGAGTAGGAAGAGACTCCAAGTGAAGCCTCGTTCTGAGAAAATTCCAACCAGGCCTAGCAGAAACTCTTGAGCCAGAATTTTGTCCTGCTTTGTGCACCAGTGTCCTGTTCTAGCTCCTTCTGTGTTCAGTCATCTGCTGGCAGCAGACTGATATGCATACGGCAATGGATTAGAGATGTAGCAGCTGCAGCTTATCAGTCAACTTCACTCCTTGCAACGGGTCCTCTTGGAGGAGTTGTGAGCAGGGTATTCCATGGACAATGCAGGCACATGGCACTTGGCTGGACACAAAATTTTCTTTTAAAGTCTTTGTTCTGAACTAGGGAATGAAATTTTCTCCATTTGGGATTTGAGAAGCTTGATCTTTACCATGACTTTGGAAACTCCCTTCCATCCCAAACCTGTTCTAATTGCTTTTAACTCACAGCATATTCTTCTGGACTTTATGCACCGGTACTAGAGACAGACTCTTGAGGCATATTTTAAGATAGATAAACACCTTTCTTTACAATAAATTGTTCTAAGGTGCTATTAATGTCTCTCTGTAGGCAATATAATAGGGGATAGTAGTTGAAAGACTCAAGGGATGTCCGTCTGAAATGATCCCACCTGCAAGTATATATTTCAGCAAGAATCCCTAGAATGAACAGGATATAAAGCCAAAGGCAGCTGCCAAGATTTTGACCACAGGCTGGGAAATTCAAGCTTGCCATGTTTGCAATATGAGGCTTGGTTGGGGATGAGATATTTATACATTGCTGCTCCATAGTTTGTTTGTTGTCCTGAGAGACTGAGCATATGTGGCAACATATCATTGATTTTGGACAACCAGAGTGGTTAAAAGAAGTTATATGGAGAAAGCTGTTGGCAGGTATGTGTCTTGAATAAATGAACAAGTCGATATTACACACCTGGAACCCAAAGAGCAAAAATGTGGATGGTGACTTGTTAGAGTGGGGCTGATCACTACAGTGGATTTGGACGAGTCTATGTATGGCTCCTACTTCCTTGTCCTGAGTTCATTGGCAAAAGGGATGTGGCTCACAAAGCATGGCACTACCCTAAATTATGTTACTAATCTCTTCCAACTCTGCATGGATTTGTGTCTGAATTATATTTTCTACCAGTGTAGATGTTTTTTTGCATGGCATTTAGTGTTTGGCACAAGAGGATGAAACAATGATCCTGATTCATTATCAGAGGAATGGTTTTAGAAAGAATTTAGTAGAATAAAATGGTTTGGATAAAACTGTCTTCTTCATTCCGAAGGCATTAATTCATTAATTAAGTGTTATTGAGAAACTCCTATGTGCCTGAATATATGGAAGATGGAGTCAAAGGTAAATAAGGTGGGCTTTAAAGAACACAACTCGGAGAAAATTTCTCAGACAGCTATCACCTAGGGTGGTAAGTGATGGTTTCTTTTTTTGCAGTGAATCCTGACTGACACAGAATCCAAGGGGATCATAGCTCACTGCTGCTTAATGATCTGTAGTCTTTTCCTATTTTTCAGTAAAAATGGCAAATTTCTTTGTCTAGAAATGTTAGTTAACATTTATTACTCAATGGTAATGTAATTACCATGTGAAGGGTACTATTCCAAATGTATATAGATGATTCACTTTAACATCACAAAATCCTAATGTAGGTACTTTACAGATAAAGAAAATGAAGGATAGAGAGATTAAATATCTTTCCCAATGTAAAACAGTTAGTAAATGGTGGAGTTAGGAAACAATTTAAGCAGTTTAGCTTCAAAGCTGTAATTGAACCCATTAATCTATGCTGCAAAACGGCACAGACTTGTCAAGGATTAGAATTAGAACCATCTCTATCCTGTTCCCCCTTGTATATTCCTCTAGACATACCAACTTCCTGTCATGTTGTTTCACACATTAGTGCTTTTGCACAAACTATTCCTTCCCTCAAACTTTAATTCATCAATGATTTACTTAGCTCTTGTTTTAGCCACAGCAATTCAGGATACTGGGGATCGTTGTACCTATTAAAATGACAAATGCAGTCTTTCCCTTTATGTAGATTATGGGCTACAGGGAGTTGAAAGCAAATCAAGAGAAGCTACTGCATAGAATGATAGGTGGAAGTAAATAAATAGGAAATTACAGCTGTAGTGTTATCGTTAGAATTGAGAAGTATCCAGGAAGCACACGTGGTGTAGGTTCAATTTGAACTTGAAGAATTAAGGAGGTTGAAGATCCAGATATCTGAATGCCTGGCATTTTCAACACCTTCTCTGCCTAGCTAATTCCTAGGCATCTATCAAGTTCAATTTCTTCTTTGAGAATCCAACATTTTCCCATTTTGATTAAGATGATTTCTTATTAACATCTCCTTAACAATTTGAACAGAAAGCATTTTATTATCTTGCACTGCTATTGTTAGTTATTGCCTGGTTTGTCCCCCACTAAACTGAAATCTCCTCAAGGGCAGAAATGATTACTTGCTTATTTTTGTATCCACTGTATCAACTACAGTGCTGGCTTAGCATATACCCACTACAAATATTTGTTAATAAATGAGGAAATAGTTGAGGAGGAAGCAAGAAATAAAAGTCATCAATTCAAAGTGGGTCTTCTATATCTTGCTAATGATTTAAATTTTTTTTCTAGATAATCAGAGAGTCTTAGAATTGGCAATAAAAATAATTCTGTGTTTCACTTATATTATATAAGATTTTGCATCTTTGAGTCAAACTGGTTTGCTAGGTTGGTTAAAAACATCACATTGATGAGGCTAAACTAGTTTCTATTTGTATGGTTGGTTTGCTTTCATATATATATGTAATCTGAAGTTACCCCATGCACATTAGCCACTTAGAGAACCAGATGAGAAATCATGTTTGGACTATCTCAAGTCAATTTCCACTCATGGAACAACTGTCACATACATACCCAGCAATGGTGAGCCAATAACTTAACCTTCACATGTTATTTCTCTATACTATCATATTATGTTTGAAAATAAGGTGATAGACAAGCCTTCAGGGTTAACATAATGTGACAATGCACATCAGTATCATCATAGCCTTAGGAAAGTTACTTGAATAAATATACTACAGTTCCTGAATTGCCAAAACAATTCTGTGACTTATGTATTTTGATAAAATGAGTTTTTGACTGTTCCCACTTACATAATTAGTTATATTGAATTGCAAAAAGCTTCTTTATTGTTAGATTCTTATCTGAGTAATTTAACAATCGAGAATACTACTTATCTCCATAGACTCAGGCTAGTTTTCTTCTGAAAACAATTGATCTTGAGGTATTTACAGATTCAAGTATTTAGATAAGTTATTCTGTACCAGATTTGTAGTGGATATAGTTTTAAAATTGGAAAAATTGGATACTTTCAATTTGGCAAGAATAACAAAATTATGTAGGGTTAGTTACTTGGGGAAAAAAACCCACATCATGACTATGATTAAAAGGATTTTTATGGATGCTTTGTAGACCAAAGTCAGTAAAATTAGGACAAAAGATGAAGGCTTTCCATCTGGGTGCTGTTAAAATATCATGGGTGTTATTTTAGGAGGAACTTCTGGGGAACTAGATTCTCCTTAGAAATATTGTGCTTTAGATTTTAAAGAACAGAGTGTGCAACTTTCATTGTCAAATGCAGCTAATCATTTATTGGACATTCTTAGTTCATTAGGTTATAGTGATCCTGAAGCTATTTTTGGTGACACATATAAAGTTTAGAAAGATAAATTTACCCCTGTGCTATATGTCTGATAAGCAGGTTGAAAAGATTCAATCAGAAATGTGACATACTGCGATAGACATAGAGCATTAATTTTCACTCTCTGTGCATAAAATACAGTTGGCTTTCAGGATTCTGTTCAAAGGTACTTTAAATTGCCCAGTAAGTAGGTATTACTCATGGTCTCAAGTATTTGAGCATGTTTATCCAAAACTAAACATCACACTGAATTTACAGGGATTTCAGTACTGATGGAGAATAAAAGAAGAAGGAAATAGCCAACCAGTTTTTTAAAATGCTTGCTTGCTTGCTTATTGATTGATTGATTGATTGATTGATTTTTGAGGAGGGGGTGGGCAGAGAGAAAGGGAGACAGAGAATCCTAAGCAGGCTTCTTGCTGTCAGCAAAGAGACTGACATGGGGCTCAAACTCTCAAACTGTGAGATTGTGACCTGCGCCAAGATCCAGAGTTGGACACCCAAACAAATGAATGAGCCACTCAGGTGCTTCTAAAATAGACAACTAGTTTTAATCAAGTATCCCTGTCCTTCTTCACTGTATTTGTGCTCCAAAGAATAACAGTATGGGGAGAGATTCTAGCCCTCTTCAAACATAATTTATTTGGGAAAAGACATTAATAACTAAGAGGCAATAAATGACTTACACATACTTATGTTCATTTGCCTTTATTCCCCTATTTATCAGATGCAACATACATATTTTCTTCAGTTAAGATACCAGAGAAAGAAAAGAAAAATCTCCCCAATGAGATATAATGAGCCTGAGAATAAAAGATTTTCAAGGCTGTAATTGTATAACCTTTTACTTTTCCTCTTAAATGGTGTTATGATGAATTCCAAAGTAAAGAGGGAGAGAGAATAGTGAATCTCATTGAAGGGATAAGAGGTAAAAAAGAGATAAAGTGGGTCTCGAGCTCCAGCATTCCAGTCTGAAGGACACTGTTCTCATCCATTTCAGTGGACATTAAGGATCTGCCATGGAAATCTAGGGCTTAGAGAAACAACTTGGGGACACCTGTCTTAGATCATTGCTAAGGTAATTTTTCTTACCAACATATGAGAAGATACAGTACTAGATGCTTAAAAGTATGTGGGGAAAGGGTTGTTATGTTTGTTGGTGGTAGTGGTGCTGATAGTGACTGTGATTTGAGGAAGAATTCAGTGATGAAGACATCTGGTCGATAGAAAATTTCCAATGGCAGGTGGGAGAAAAACCCCTGAATTATGAGATTCTAGTGAAATAAAGCCATACTGTATCTAATCTGAACTGTGCATGTCACAAATTGAAGCTGTCCCTACCCTCTCAGACATGGGCTCTATTAAGTAACGAATAAGAGAGATTTGTCCACATGAGAGTTGGTTGGTTTTGTTTTAGTTGAAACACACTAAGTTGTCTACCACATGGAGTAAAAATAAAATTGGAATGGCATCACATAAGTTAAGTCCTTTGCAATTATTATTTGATGTTCCCTTTAAAAATTACCTTATTAACATTTAATTACCAAAAATCCATTTAAATATCAGCATTTTAGGTAAATGATAAAGGGGTAAGTAAAACAGTATGACCATATGCATTTCCTCTGAATAATTTTAAGCTATAACTCTTAAAAATTTCTTTATATTTCTAGACATACATTCTTAGTTCTTTTCTAGTTAAATATCGTTGCAGCACTGTATTTGGTATTTTCTGTTGTCTGATGAATTGAGAAGATAGCTGGTTTCCATGTGTCAAACATTATCGGGGTATTTGACACAATGGAGAGAAGACCTCAGATTTCCACCGTTCGATGCTTTCACAGAACAGAAAACTGTAATGAAAAAACTAGTCATGTCACTTTAAAAAATAAATCTTTCCTTTTTTTTATAAGAGAAAAATTTAGCTTATGGACTTTGTTTCTATTTATAAAATATTAATGTGCCCTGACATTGAAAAATGAAATGAGATTAAGTGACTGTTGTGTCTGGGGTAACAGTACTCCAGACGTTAAAGCTGAGTTGGGAAGATGATGACCAGGAGATAAGTTCTCCTACAGCAGCAAGAGAGCTTTCTCATATTTCAGAGACATTTCTATCCCTAAAACCTTCCCTTAAAAATACAGTAAAGCCCGAACTAATGGGATACCTTAGATTTCCTGCAATTAAACAAATCAGCTGAGTGCAGGACTCAATTTCCAGCTCTTTGCAGAAATCTCCCTTTTGTAATTCAAGGGACATATGATCTTTTCCATGTACTTGACAAAGTATATATACTATGTTTTCTTCCTCCTTAGTAACCCCTCACTTTCTCAAGTCCACCAAGGACTCTGGCATTCTGATGGCTCTAGAAGCTTAGGTTGTGAGTCTCCACCTTTGGCTCTTGCTCTGGATATTTCTTTTGGCCTTCTTGTTGCTGCCAAGGAAACAGGAGAGAATAGCATGGCTAAGGCAATGACATCCTCTTCTCTTTCAGCAATATCTTGCCAGAGAGAGAAAGAGACAGCTTAGGGCTGACAGGTTTGCAGTGCCAGGGGGCAGGGGAAACCCTACAATTGGAATGGACTTCGGGATGAATCCATACCACCACAAATTCTGACAGAGTGCATTTTAGCTTGAATATGTACCCTTCTTCTATCCTTTAGATATTAATAGTTAATATCATTCATGAATTAAAGAGAGAATATTTCTTGAAAAATTTTACTTATTAATGCATTCATTTGATACTTTTCAAATGATCAAATATACTTTGACTAATTTATTCTACTTCTTTGAGATGCTGTCCTGTGCTATGTGAGACACAGTGACAGTCTGACCCATGTCCTCTAGATCAGGGATTTGGTTTTCTATCACCTAATACCCTGCTCACAACATATTCGGATCCACTTAAGAACACATTAGCCTCCCTCTTGATAATTACTTGTTGGCTGATTGACCTACCAAATAAATAATCTATAAAGAGACAAGTTATAAGTTAGCTCTAAATGGTAAAAGAAATGGAAGTTCAAATAATCAAAGAGAGAGCAAGCTAAAACATTTGGACTCTGGTGGATTTCTGTAGGGTTACTGCTTTCTGTCCAAGTAACAACTCCTTAGCCTCCTCGATCTGTGAAACCACCTTGGATTAGTCCAGGATAAAATAACTGCCTCTTTGCCTATGTTAAAGATGAAATTTTCAGAGTCACTGTGTTTACTTTTCATTTTCCTTTAATCCAAATTATGAACCTATTGGGTCTCTATATAATATTTACATAAAATCATCCATTTGTGGGATCCATAATTAAGTTCAGTAGTTTATCAGCTTGCTGGTTTTGTTTGATTACTCTAAAAACAAAATTGGCACCAATGAGGCTAAAGTACAACAATTAATAACAAAAAGCAAAAAGACTCACAACCTAATGGAAAACCATGACCAGCTTAAGATGACACTGATAATATACTCTTAATAACGTATTTTCCCAAATCACAGGATTTTCCAGACGTATGCAGCCAGGCTTCTTAGAGAATACTAATGCCAGTCTTTTAGTAAACCTGACTAGAAATGCTTTAATTTAAAAGATCAAGTTTTAGGAGTGCCTGGGTGGCTCAATTGGTTAAGCGTCTGACTTTGGCTCAGGTCATGATCTCACAGTTTGTGAATTTGTGTCAGGCTCTGCACTGACAGCTCAGAGCCTGGAGCCTGCTATGGATTCCATGTCTTCCTCTCTCTCTGTCCCTCCCCCACTTGTATGCCCCTCCACAGAAAATAAACATTAAAAAAATAAAAGATAAAATTTTAATATCTTATTTAATAGACTACAAGTAAACAATTTTCTCCTATGTAAAAAATGAAAGTCTATATATAATTGTTTACAGTTGTCCAAAATAACTGAATAATAAATTTTGGATACATTTGTAGTTCATCCAGTGGGTTCCTCATGTGTCAGATGGAGGCTGTCAATCCTGCTTTGAGTACTAAATATGTCTATACCAATGTCTGTGTCCTTGCCTTTGACTGTGTTTATGTGTACAACTATAGCTTAAAAAAACATCAGGAAATACTAGGATTGCAAGCTTTTTAAGTATCTGAGTTTTGACTAACTCTTCCCTGTTATTAAAGAGCAGACAATAAAATACAAAGGGAATGTATGATGCTAGAAGTAGGGAAGTGCCATCCAGTTAACAGAGGAGAAGTGAATATTTCCCTGAGCAAGGTGACTTTGAACTTCTGTCATGTAATGAAATAAATATCACAGCAGTTCACCCTTACTATATTTAAGTATTTTTAACATTCTTTCATTTTTCCTCTCTGAGAGATCTCCCACTGTATTTTATTTCTCCGATTGAGGGCATCATTTCCAGGTTATTTAGAGATGCTTGGTCTCTTTTTCATATTCTTCCTTTTGTCATTTTGCACATGCTATTGATGCACCATGGCTACACTTTTAAAAATATTACTTGATAATAGTTCCTCAATTCTGTGATTTTCTGCAGAGATAGGCATCTTCCTGGAAGCACACAGCAGAGTGTGAAGTATATTAAATGATGACTTCATAGGTCACTAATTCTCATCCCATGAAAACCACCCTGGGCCCTGGGGACTGTTTTGAACAAAACAGGAACAAAAGATCATGCAAAGTATTTCAAGAAGTTGAGGTGTAATTCAGGAAACTGGTAATGCAGGTGTTGGAAAGCTGGAAGGATTAAAATAATTAAGAGATTAGAAACTGTAGGAAGCCGTTATTAGCTCTAAATCTGGGATATCAACTGAGGAGATGTTGTTACCACAATTACAAGTGAGGAAGAGGGGCTGATTCCTCAAAAGCTCAAATTGCCGAGGAGTTGCCATCATTTTATAAGCTGTCACCATTTCAGTAGCCTGATGGACCGCAGTTTCAGAGACTGCGTGGAGGGGGTATTGGATGTGTGAGTGGGGGAGGCAACTGCTGCTGAGACATTTAAGGGAGTGTGTTACTTTGCTAGTGTTGAGACCACTGAAGCCATACCAAGTGGCTTGCTCTGGGAGTGCTATCACCCTGGATGGAGGGAATTTTCTAGAGCATTTTTCACATGGCTCCTTCTACCATAACAGCTTCACCTCATTCCATTTGGCCAGTTTCAAAGTATGTCTCTTGAAATCATATATTCAGGAACTCGGGAAATGATGCACAATGGCCTTGTGGAATTACTTCGCTCATCATGGGACTGAGTCAAAATTGTTTTTATCACCTGACCCCAATAATCCTTCACTTTGCTGGTGGACCTCTGTAAGGTTTGAGGTACTTGTGAGTTAAAGTTAACTCAGGGCCATCATTTAATAATCCCTGGAAGAGTCTTTTCTTTTGTGGAGAGTCACTCTGAATAATAGATTTACATGCCTTCAGGGCAAGCTTGGAGTGATATTTATAGTATATTCTTGCAATGCGCTGCAGGATCCTACCTCAAAGGGATCCCATTAAGTTGGGTAACTGAGCAAGAACTGTGAATCTGTATTATAGTGCCTTCTAGAACTAAAGTTTAAGTTATCTAGATCAAGTAATACTTTAGTAAGATACGCACCAATTTTCTTTTCAAACATAAGGCGATCAGTTAGTCACTATCAAAAGTCAAAGGACAGGAAATCAAAATCCTATTGCTGCTCTGATAGTTCCTATTATGCTAATTTGCCTATCTTGCCACTGGAGTTAAGGACTGACACTAAACTTTGCGCATATTAAAATTCCCCTATTCCCTTTACAGTAAAGAATCTGGTTACAATGACAGCATCCCCTACCACCACTCCCGCTTTCAGAGAACTGCCACCACAGAGCTTTCTAACTGATGCAGTACTTCCTTTATTTCCTAATACCTTAGTTAAGGGAGCGTCCTATCGTGCCTCTATGGGGGACATAGTGACATACGATTTTTCATGTTGTGCTAACACTACTCCAATGTTGTGATATTCCTAAACTTTTAATTTCTTCTTTTATATTAAATCTGGGGGTGGTGGTGACTCAAGCCCAGAGTATGTGTGTGTGTGTGTGTGTGTGTATCAACAAAAATGCTTTAGAAACACAGTACATATGTATAATTGCATTCTAGGCATTTCAAACCCAAAGAGGGCGGAATATAACATTGGAGCAGATTGCTGAATAGATTCAGTTGTTCCAGCATGACTTGTTGAAAAGACTATTTTGTTGATACAAATTTTAAGTCAAAGTTTAGGAGTATAAGCTATATCATTTCAGTTATATCTGCTTACATTTATAGGATTAGAAGCACTAATTGAAGGGTGATGGGTGGGGCATTGAGGGATTTTTTTTTTTTCAAGCTTATTACCTCTGGAGAAGCCATAGCAGTATCATTAAGCAGTGGAAAACTGGTCTGTTCATATAGGAGAAGACCTGTTTTACTGGCAAGGATACTGTAAATATCATTTTACAATATCAGAGAAATTTCAGGATTCAAGTTTCTTAACTTTATTGGATTTGCTATTCGGCCACATTTGTCCTGTAGTGACAAGAAATAGGAGTTTTTTTCTTTCCTATAATTTAAGATTTTTAAATTTCTGATGTTAAGAAAAAGGTCAATTTGAGTAAATTTGAAGATCTAACTGGCTTTATTAAACAATGTATGAATAAGGCAGTGTCTCACCTAGCAAGTGGAGAGGAGCTCTGATGAGCTGTATAAAATAGATTTTTATAGGGAGGAGGGTGAACTAAGAAAGTTATTAGCAAACTAAAAGAATTGTTCCTGGCAAGGTTTTTTCCCTGGGAGGTAAGAGGAGGTGGCCTTATCACAAAAATTACCTTACCTTCCTCAGGGCATGAAGACAGCCCCAATGGCAGATGTCTTGGTGCTGATAGGAAAATTCCTGACTGATGTGGTTAAGACTAAGTTTCTCCTTGGGGACTTTGAAATTGCAGTTAGATAAGGTGTTAACCCCAGTTTGGGGACTTGGTCTGTGTGGTATCATTTGGGCCTGTGGGTTTTTGTTTTTGTTTTTGTTTTTTACACCCAACTCATCATTTATTTTTCATAAGCTCTCTAGAGCACTCAGAAATAACCAGATAACCTCCCAGTTCTTGTGGTCATCATTCCTATAATAATGGCAAAGTGCCATAGCCAGCTGGGTTCCCAAAGTCTTGCTTTTAGTAGATACTTCATTCTAAGCAACTTTTTAGGTAATTTAAGTAAGCATGATGTCATTGCATGTCACAAATTACTAGTATCTTAATTGACTTTGCTAAGGATGCCTTTACTCCATTCAAGCTCAAAAAGTAAGCAATCTAATTCAAGAGTTTCAGCTTGTTACTAAGTACACATCCATGACAGACTAGTGAGGGAAAGAAAAACTACAGAAGCTGTTTCAGAAGAGGGGATTTAATGCATGCCATTTATTACACAGATATTGAAGAGCTAGAAGATCAAAAAGGAGAAGATAAAATTAGGAAGTGTGAAAAAACAACTACTATCTCAAGGCCTACAGAAACAAAAGAAGGGAGGAAGTAGGTTATCAGAGGATGGGTTGTAGCTGTACTAATTGGAACCATGGATGTGGGGGCCACAACTTCAGGAGCTGGGGCCATGAAGGAGGTGCCACCATGTAGTTGAGCTGGATTTGAAGTGTTTCCCTTTTCTCTCTTTTCCAATATCCCTCCCGTGCTTCACATTGGCAGAAGACAACTGGCAACCAGCTGGAAAAGGTTTGCAGACTCCAAATTAGTACCTCAGAGTATAGTACAATCTAGTAGAGTGGATACAGAGCTAAAAGGATATAGGCAAATGACTAGGACAGACTTATGCTTTCTGGACCTCAATTTCCTTATACAGCCAGCTATGATTCATTCTTTAAGACTCAACTTACTTAAACATTCATTTTCACCTGATCCCTTTTCCAGTTTCCCTTAGTTTTGAGTAAGTGCCCCTCCTTTTTGCTCCCACTGAAACTGATATTGAGGATTCTTATATTACTTACTTCAGTGACCTCACTTGCAAAATTTTTGCTTTCTGTTCCCATGATTTCATGCTCTGTGATTAAGGTCAATGGAAAACTATGAGCACCCAACTTAGGCAGCATAACTAATGGCTCAGATCATTCAGGAGTGAAGGTCTGGGTCATCTTATCAGATAAAGAATTATGGCCCAAAAGTAGTTGTAAATACTAGCTATAGCCACATGACCAGGTACAGAAATAAGGACTGTAATTGTCATTAGAAGAGTATCTACATATTCAATGCCCCTGATTCTCAGGGCTTCAGACTTGGATGGAATTTTACTATCAACTTTCCTTGGTCTCCAGTTTGCCAGTGGCAAAGTGTGGAATTTCAGCCCCCATGATAACATGAGCCAATTCGGTATGATAATTTTTTTTTCAAATACATTTTTTCAAATATATTTTTATTCAAATATATGTGTATATATATACACACAAACATATATTTAGGATATTCTTATCAACATAATATATACTTATATTTATCTTTTATTAATGTTTCTCTGGAGAACCCTAAGTAATACAGATTCTAAAAAGAATGTATAGTTTTGTAATATTTTAACAGTGGAAACTTGAATACTATGTTGTGAGTACTGAGTAAAGAATTGTGCAGATTTAAAAGTATGGGGGATGGGGTTTCATCAGTTGGGGTGTGCTTGCTTTGATCTGTGTCAATTCTATTAGTTAGTCCTTGTTCATGTCCTCTTAATTTTGCGTTTGCTTCTCTAGACCTGAAATTAATCTACTTTAATTTCAGGGGACATTAACCTACTTTTCTCAGATACATGCACACTCTGTCTACCACCTGCTCATAGGTTGTCTGGAATTGTTTTCATTCTTTACCTATCCAAGAGTTTTATCTCACTAATTTATTTGAGTGCTCCTCAAGAACAAAGATTTTGTTTAATGATTTTTTTCCTTTTCCTACACAACACCTAACACAAGGCTGTGGACATATCTGATACCTATATTTGTTGGAGAAATCATTGATAACTACACCTGAAAGTTCTCGGTGTACAGTGAAAATGTACTTCTTTTGTCAGTCCTTTTAAGTACCACAGAAGCAAAATTTAGAAGGACTGGACATGGGCTGGATGCAAAGCGTCTTTGTAGCAACTCCCCTTTTCATCTCCAGGCAAATCACAAATGGCTTCCTGCCCATTTTAAAGTACAGATTACTTAATTTTTATATTTCCAAATTAAGATAAAGTAAGAAAAAGACTCTAATATGAGAAGATGTCTGTGGGTGTTTGCATTCAGTTTGAGTAAATGTTTTATGTTTGGACGCTTCATTTGTGGTGGCTTTTGGATACATATTTGGATTTCTATTTACCACAACATACATTGAATTGTAAAGAGATGAAGAGTTTGAATGTAACAGATGGTAAATTAAGCTCTAAAATAAAATAGATGGATGTTAATGCTAGGCATTGTTTTTATTAGGGCTGTTAGAATTTCTATACCCAGTAAATCTTTGTCAGTGTTAAAGCTCAATGACAATGAAAGATGCTTTGGCTGGTGCTTGTAAGTATAATTTTAATATAATTTGGTTTTAATTTTTAAAAATAACTTTATCTTAAAAAATGATACATACCCATGATAAAACAATTCAAATTACATACCAGGCAAAGAAGAAAGTAAAAATGTCCCTTAACTACATAATTCAGAAAAGTCTTATTAACATTTTGGTTACTATCCTTCTGGGCACATCTCTCTGTACATGTATACATAAAGGATATACATGTAATTTTACATGAAACACTATATGATGTTTTAACATACTTTTTGACTCAATACATTATTAATGATAATTTCTTGTGTTAAAATATAGAACATCTCATATCTAATATCTCATTAATTTTCCATATGGTTAATGATATTCCATTTCTATCTCTTTTCTAGTATAAACTATGCTGTAGATAGCATTTTTATTCAAATATAATTTTTCATTTTGTTCTACCCTTAGTTGAGTTTATTCATTTACTCATTCAACCATGTGTCAGTCACTGTTTGAGATGCTATATTGTTTCTTATGCCATATGTTGGGACACATCTCACTATGGGTCTCTCATACGTCTGGTCTTGAAAGCAAGGGCATTGGCTGTCCTAGTTTTGGGCTCGCTTTTCAAGGATGTTTGCATGGTTAACAGTCTTTGAAAATAGATAACATATTCTCACTGGAGCAAAAGGTAGGTTTATTTATTGTCCAATGTAATCAAGATGCCTTTATCTGAAACAAAGATCAAACAGGTTTATCATCCATTATAAATGATTCAAGTTCCCAAAGTCTGAGTTCCTCTTTTGTAATGCAACCTAATGTGTGGATAAGCACACCTCTCTCTCCATGTGTCAACCTATGGAAATTGGGGTTCAGGGAATTTAGAAAGTGCTGATACTCTGGCAATTGCTTACACTATCAGTAATAAAGTCCTTTGTCTTTAACCAAGTTGGCCAGCATCAGTGAACTTGTGGCATACTTTCTTGTTAGGTTGCAAGTAAAGTAAAATGTCAGTCACTTCCAAATTTTTTAGCATTTTATGCTTTCTTGAATTTTATCTATTCAATGATGATATTAGGCACTGATAAAACATTGGTTAACTAAGCTTGATAAACAATTATAGGTAAGGTAAGAAATATATCTTTTAGATTTACTTTTAGAAATGTGTATAATGTGTATAAAAGGGTATATTAAGAAATTGATCAAGTATGCTTACTCTATGGTAGAAAAAAGAAAAAGTTCTCACCATTTCATTTAATCAACTTCTGGTACTAATGCTTGAAACTCTACTTAACTTATACAATTTTAAAAATTCTCCTGTAGACAACAAGTTTATGAATGCTTTAGAGATAATATACTTTATTTATTTGGTACAATTTTAGACTAAATATTATGAATGAGATTTCCAAATTATGGTGCTAAGTTTTAATGAGGTGTAATTACAGGTCCTAAGATATTTGTATGAGGAGCAAAAGCTTACTGTACACCATTAAAGTGTTTTATGTATGATGATGACTGACACAACCCATTATGGAATTTGAATAAGCTTAATTGTCCACAAAAAATAATTGAAAATAATCCTTTAGATGTCAAAATATAGCAATTTACTATATGAGTGTGTCAGTTGTTATTTAATACCTTCCTGGTTATAGACATGCTTTTTTGGTGGCTCATTAGTTATGTCACCAGGAAAACAATATTTTTAGCACAGTTCAAGATGAAACCTTTACTCTCAATGTGTTGAAATATAAAGTGCATAACAACATTGGCATTAAACCAATGCAATATTATCAGCATGACCTGAGTGCTCTGCTAATTACAGGGTAGAACAAAAAATAGACATGAGTAATGATAATTTATCAGTTTGTTTCTGAATATTTCTTTGAAGTTTCACTATGTTTTGGGAAACTTCTTTAATTACTATCCCATGTGTCATTCAACTGAGAATAGACTAATAATAACAATTCTAGTTTTAAAGAGTTTGTTGTACCTTGCAACTAAAGATAATTGAGAGGCATAGGGTCTAAGGACAAGAAATTGGGAGGAAAATAATTAGCACAGATTGATATATGTTTATCTGCACTTGCTGAAGTGAGATACAAATGTGGCCCTAAGATTTATCAGGGAAAACAAAGGTTTATCAAAGAAAACAGATAAATTATTATAAAATAATTTATAAGATTTGGGATATTCATAAGTTAGAGCCAATCAATTTATTAGAGAAGCATCACTTTTCTTGTTTCTGACATACACAGAATATCTCTGAGTGAGTTGTTTACTTAAATAGTCCAAACACATGAAGAAAAAGCTCTACTTGTTACAGTAGTTCTTTAAGGGGATGTTGCATCAGAATGTGGTACACATCCTCAGGTCTTGAACATTAGTATTGATGTCAGAATAGATGAGGGAGTGGATGGACTGCCTATTTTTCAGAAAATCATCTATAAATATTATGCAAGGCATCAGACTCTTGACAAGGGTTAAATAGTATGCACCTCAGGGTTACATTTCTAGCAAGAACCTGAGATCTAAATATTCTGTATAATCTTTAAATGTTGTCTACATGTTTGGCAGTCAGCTGATAAAGGGTAGGTTTAAAGTGTTCTTTAAAAAATGAAGGAGGATAAGGGAGTCACTCACCCATATAAATGATGTCTTCTTCATGGAGGAGGTTCAGGTGTCCACACAGGCAGAACCTCCTGCAAACTGTAAAGATATCATAGTAGAATAATAGCACCGAAAATATACAGTATGTTTTTGAGGTATAATAGTATATTTTGACTTTAAATTTACAGGCTGCTTTTTCTTAGTATCTGAAAAAAAAATACTCAGAATACTTCATTTGGATGGAGGTATGAGTTTGAATAGTTTACTATAGACGGTTATGGGATACTATCTCTACTTTGTACTGAATGGGGATGTAGACTTTTTAGAAAACATTTTTCCATCTGCACAGAGGTCATTTTCCTGTTTTTCCTTTTGGGTATTTTTGCTTTTGCTTTATGACTACTACTTGAAATGTGATAGATTTATTTCTAAGACATCCTCTTTCATCTGCAAGAAAAATTTCTTACTGCCTCAAGAGCTCAGTTGCCTTTTTCTTTTTCTACTTAAATCCTTTTTTATTCTCTATCATCATATCACACTTAAAGTCTTGCATTGGACTTTGTGGTTGTTTTATTGCTGTTTGGATTAGAAAAAGCCCTTAAGAGCCTATTGCTGCAAACTTCCCTGTGAGCCTGGACTTCTACATTGCTCTTAAGGGGGCAGGGAGAAAAAGTTAGAGCATCTTTTTCTTTCTCTTCCAAAGTCTATTCTAAGATGAAATGAATATTAACATTTAATTTTTTGGGATTTCCAGAACTAAAGAGGTAACTATTACTTTGGAATCTAAAAAACAAATTCCATAAATATAAATAGTTTTTTAATATGGATAATTATAATGAACACATACATTTAATCTAACTCAATTAAGATAGGATGAATTGCAATAATACCTAAGCACAAATACCATAGCTTATAATTAGACTTTGAAATCCTTCACTACACTATAAGAATCTTTAATTTCTTACATCTTTTGAGTCTCCTGCTAACTTTAACCATTTAGCAAACAGACAATTAGAGCTCAGTGGTAGAATTCATTTCTATTCCATCCTGATGAGTCATTCCCTGTATACTGCTGGTTTGGGCATGAGGAAAGCAAGGATACTATTTGTTTTCCTTCCCTTTCCTTCATGACCTATAAGGAGGAGTGTTGATCTGGATTTAATTCTCTTCCAGGGTAATTGTTATGACAAAACTGTAAAAAAAAATTTAAGTTTTAGGGTTATAATTAAGTTTTCATAAGATAATCATCCTCTTTCTTCCACTGATTTATCTATCCCTGGGTGTCAAATTGAAATGGAGATATCAGAAAATAGAGTTTAACAGAGCAATCTCAGTGTTTGCTTTGGTTTGATGCCACTGATACTTAGGGAAAACAAGCTTTCTATATAGTCAGCAAAGCACTGAAGTTTTACAATACAGTATGAGTTATACATTCTTTTGATAATAACATATTTCTCTGGTTTGCTTTGCTTTTATTGCATATCTCTATTTGAGATTTTGGAGAAAAGGATGAGATGGTCAAGGGGAGTTTCAACACTTCTGGGTCCCTTACATAATAGCATCTAAGTAACATGCCTTAATTCATTATCTTGAATTTTATTAGATAATAACATGAATTTCGTCTCTCTCTGAGCAAACTTCTTACTTAGTTATACCTGGATTGGGGTAAGAAAGTGGTTATTAATAGCTCTGATTACTCACATTGGTTATATTCATAAAATTTTCTAAATAATAACTACCAAATTAAAAACTGGATAAAGAGATTTGTTTATTCAGCTTACTGCAATAAGGAAAATTCCCCAGATCCAAAGATCAGAGTGCCTCAGCAGGTAGTTTTGCTTTAGATTTTTATAGGGAGGGATGAACAAGTTGCAGATGAGATGATTTATATTTGTCATTGTGCTGCAAGAAGAAGGCTTAGTCAGTTATCTGAGCAGGAAATGTTTCTCTCTGTGGTTAGCTAGCTCTAATCTTAGCTAATCAATCATAAGACAAAGTACGGGAAGTTGGAAAGTCTGATTCAGCCCTTGCCAGCAGGTTCAAATGAAAGAGGAAAAGACTATTAAACTTTGCCCTCCACTCTTGTTTGTGACAAATATCATCTGTATAGAATAATTTCAATAATTTCAATTACACAGAAATTGTGTAATTTCTGCTGTGTTTTGGATCAAGATTTGGGGATATAGTCCATATAATTAGCAATTTCTTGTTTGCTCTGTTCTTGGAGAAGTAGCTGAACCATCTACTGTGCTTTGGAAGTTGCCTGCAATCAAAAAGGATTCTTGAGACAAGGTATTTAATCATAGGATACCTACAAGGAGAAGAAGAAAAATGATTGAGGCTATTTTAAGGAATAAGATCAAAACTTGAAGCAAGCTAACAACCATTTTAGTGGTTTCTAGAAAATTAGTGTGGAAAGGTCCTTCAGTGCTAGGATAAGAACTGTGGTGGCAATGCAACAAATTTCTTGGTTAGGATACAAAATGTTCTTGTGTATGATGTAGAGGTCAGAGAAGTTTTAGAACAAATGTGTAAGTAATTGCTTCTGCTATAACACATACTTTCCCTCTGGAGACCAAGATCATATAAAGTACTGGTTATGGAGTCCTTCCACTGAATTTTTTGAAGTTTTTTTTTAATTTTTAGTATTTATATATTTTTGAGAGAGAGATAGAGAAAGCAAGAGAGAAGGAGAGAGAGAGTGAGCAGAGTAGGGGCTGAAAGAGGGAGACAGAGGATCTGAAGCAGGCTCTGTGCTTTGAGTGCAAAGCCCAATGAAAGGCTCGAACTAACCACCGTGAGATCATGACCAAAGCTGAATGTTCTTTGTCACATTGTTCACAGTAATGGTTATTTCTTGTAATAAGATGTAGAAGATGCAGAAGTTTAATTTTACTTCTTGAGTGGCTCATACTGCAATTCTACAGCTGCTGCAGGTACAGTGAGGTAAGTGTCTTGCTGTAATAGTCAAGTCCTCCCAAGTACTTAGCTTCCTTTTTAAGGGTGTCTCCAAATTCAGAGTAAAACAAAGAATACAGTTCATGTTTTGGTGTCTGTCTCTGTGTGTTTAGATGATAGTTACTAGTGGACTGTTGAAATTGATGATGGGGCATTGATGAAAACAATGAGGAATTTAAATAGCTTAATAAAGGGGTCAAGTTAAGGATCTGGTAAGTACTGACAAGATTGGTTAGGTAACATGAGTCTGTACAGTTTGCTGAGAGATCCCAATAGACTCAATTTCTACAAAGGAAATAGGTGTCTTTGGGGGCCATCCAAGTGAAATGGAAGTAGGTTTGCCATAGGTCATCTTTGGCTATAAAGAGAATATGGCCCTAGATGTCTATACCTCATGGTGGAGCTGTTTAATGTAAGTTTGCATTTTCTGTGAGAAAATAATGACTTTACAAGTACAGTCATAAAAGTTGGTAGCATACAAGATATATCAACAGAAATTAGAACTTAGAAAAGGGCCATCTGTGAAATTGCGAAAGAGGGGGGTATGACTTCATCTAAAAGCAGTCCAGATTGGATTTGGATTTCCATTTATTGTACATAACATGAGGAGAGTTTCCTAATATTGCATGTGGCAAAATAGCTAAATTAATAGCTGTGGAGGTTTTAAGGGCAGGAAGAGGACTTTAGGGAAATATGGTTGGGCCAAGAGATCAGGAGCAACAAAACCAACAACAATAGGAAAGATTGTAAGACTGAGTAATTGGTTCAGCAAATATCCAAAGATTTTGGAAATCTTGAATATTTACAGGTAAATGAGGAATGAAGAATAAGGAAACAGTGGGGTGGGTCAAAAAGAAAAGGAAAGACATGACTTAAGGAGGTATTGAAGTAAATGGGTAATAGAAAAATAAAAGGAGTCTGCAAACAAGATATTCGAATGGCCAACAAGAACATGATAAGATGTTCAACATTATTAGTCATCAAGGAAATTCAAATTAAAGCCATAATGAGATATCACTTTATACCCAGTAGGATGTTTATAATAAAAAAAAAATGGGCAGGGCCAGGTGTGAGGATTGGTCGGTTGAATGTCTGACTCTTGATTTTGGCTCAGGTCATGATCTTAACGTTCATGGGATCAGACCCTATGTTGGGCTCTATGCTGTCAGTATGGATTGGGATTCTCTCTTTCCCTCTCTCTCTGTACGTCCTCCACTCATTCACTCATGAACCTGTGCTCTCTCAAAATACATAAATATTAGGAAAGAAAGGGAAGACAAATTGGCAGATCTTCAAAAAATTAAACATAGAATGACCATATGACTCAGCAATGGCACTCTTAGGTATATTTCCCTCATAATTGAAAGTATTCACACAAACTTACAAATGAATTTTAATAGAAGCATTATTCATAATAATATCATAGCCTCAAACTGGAAACAACCCAAATACCCATAACTGACAAATGGATAAACAAAGTTTGGCATATCCATGCAATGAATATTATTCATTCACAAAAAGGAATGAAGTACCAATTCATGCTACAATATAAATGGACCTTAAAAACATAATGCCAATTGAAAGATGCCAGAAGCAAAAGGCCACATGTTGTATCATTCCATTTATATGAAATGTGCAGAATAGGAAAATCCACAAAGATGGAAAGTAGAATAGTAACAAAGATGGAAAGTAGAATAGTAGATTCCAGAGGGTGAGGGGAAGGGAAAATGGAGAGTGTCAGCTAATTAAATGTTAATTTTTAAGGTGATGAAAATATTTTGGAATTAGGCCATTGTGATTGTTGCACAATTTTGCGATTCTGCCAAAAGCCATTGAATTATACACTTTAAAAGGATGAATTTTATAGGAACTATATCTCAATAAAAACAATTCAAAGGAAGATGACAAAGAGATGAAAGAGGAATAAAGAGAATATTAAACAGGGGAATCCTAAGCCATCTTATTCCAGAGTCTTGGGTGGAAGTTGGCCACTTTGTGATGTCATCTGTTGGTCTCAGTTTCTTGGGAAAGTGGTGTGCCTCGTATTGTCATCTTTTTCTGGGAGCTCTCGAAAGAGCTTCAGTTTAAGGTCTCTTACTCGTGTGGAATTCTATTTGTAATAAAATTTGTATTTGAAAAATTATGAAACATGAACCCAAGATGGTATTACTTGTAGTTCTGCATTGGTCTTCATGGTTAGGAAGACCACATAATGCCCTTCCACCTGGGTTCAAGATTGGTCTTTTAGTGGTATCTTTGAAAAGAGTAGGTCTCTGACTTGAAGATGATGTCAAGGCTATGGTAGTATGTTTGGGGAAAAGCAAATTTGACCAATTGGTAATAAGTATGAGTGTATTTAGTGATACCTTGGAAGTATTTAAGGATATCATATTGGATTAGATTAGAGTCTCCTAAAGTCCAAGAATTATTAATATCCTAAATAACCTTACCAGTGAAGGGACCATTTCCATTGCTTGAGGAACAAAGGTATCCCCAAATGGGGAAAATTATTTCTAGTAGCAACCAAGCAACAGTAATGTCAGTAGCCTCTTTGCAGGGGGAAAAGCTTCTAACCATTTGAAAACTTGCAGACTATGGTTAAGACATATACATAACTGTGTGACATTGGGGATTCAATAAAATCCAATTGTCAGTGAAGAAGGGATTATAAGGGGCTGACTCTCCTCCTTGCTTTACTTTTAAATTTTTACCAAGATTGTTTTTCTAGTAAGGAAAATCAAGGTTACTTGCACAACATAAAAATTGAAGTATCCACACCAATATTTGTAGAAGAGATCTTTAAGATTTTCTTTTTTTAATGCTTATTTATTTTTGAAAGACAGAGAGAGAGAGATCGAGCAGTGGGGGGTCAGAGAGACAGGGAGACAGTATCTGAAGCAGGCTCCATGCTTTCTGCACAGAGCCAAAGTGGGGCTTGAACTCATGAACCATGAGATCATGACTGAGCAAAAGTCAGAAGTTTAAGCAACTGAGCCAGCCAGGTGCCCTGAAATTTTCTTTACTATTGCCTTTGCTGAGGCTGTTGGCTAAATTTTGGACAAGGCCAAGGAGTGACAAGTGGCCGTTTCTCCAAAGATCATTGAGTAAATAAGATATCCAGCTTGTTTTCAATAGATATTCAGCCTCAGGCACTAGCAATTGTCTAAGGTTCTTTAAGTATAGGTTTTTGCTCTAAAGGAGGCTGATGAAGGGGAGTTATGCAGGTGGTTGAGGGATAATTTTCTTGTGAAGCATCTATCTTAGCATACTTGTCAGCTAAGCGGTTTTCTTTACTGTTGAGAGTCTTGCTACTAGTGTGAGCTTCAGTTCTGAGAATAGTTAATTCCTTGGGTAGTAGTAAGATTTCTAATAGGTTAGCTACTTCATTTCCATTTTTGGTGGGTGTCCTTGCAGCAGCCATGACCTTTCTTTGTTTCCATACCACACTCAAATCATATCCAACATCAAAAGCATGTCTGCTACATGTATAAGTGTCATCTTTCTTATCTTGAGCTACTATGCAAGATTGGTATGGGGTATGAGTTTAGGTATTTGGCTGAACTAACCTCAGGTAAAAGTTTGAATTCAATGAGTTGCTGAAAATCTGTGATAGTATATCTTGCCTAAAATTTCCCATTTAGGGGTGTCTGGGTGGCTCAGTCAGTTAAGCATCTGAAATCAGCTCAGGTTAAGATCTCATGGTTCATGATTTCGAGCCTGGCGTCAGGCTCTGTGTTGACACCTTGGAGCCTGAAGTCTGCTATGGATTCTGTGTCTTTCTCTCTTTCTGCCCCTCCCTGATTATGCTCTCTGTCTCTCTTTCTCAATAAATAAATAAATGAATAAATAAGTAGACATTAAAAATATTTCCCATTTGTAAGTCTGACATAAGTACCATGTGCAAAGAAGATGACATCAGAGAGTCTTTGGGAGGAGTTTCAGTGAAGTTTGAATGAAGAGAAATTATAAACTATATGATGGTGATGCAGTTATGGAGTTGTTTCTCAGATAGGAAGAAAAGACTAACTGCATTGAGGTTTAGATTGTGATGGATAATGATGTAGAGGGAGAAAGCAGTAGGATTTCATATGAGTGTTCTCAGTAAGTGGTAAGGTTTTAATTGCATGAAGTACATATAGATTGAGTGAGTGACTCAGCGCTAAGTCAGCAGTGACATTAATTTTGCAGCAGTGGCAAAATTGCATAGGCAAGAAGTAATACCTGAGCTGTAGCATCCAAAGTAATGCTGAAGTATCCAATTGGTCTTTGGCTTCAATTGTGATCTCATAGAGGTCATTTCAAGACTCCTAAAGCATGTTCTTTCTCTTTGGGTATAAAATGGTAAAAAGACAATGAGTAATTGGGGAATCCAAACGTGAGGGAAGAGGATAGAGAGGATGTGAGGTTTTAATATTCAGACATGAAAGGAGAGTCCCAAACCAGATATTTGGAGATGGACTCTTAGTTATGGCATATAAAGGGAAGGCAACAGTGGAAAAGTCAGGAGTCCCAATTGCAGCCATAGTCAGTTCATTCTATAAACCCTTGAGTAGTATTTTAATCTTGGGGATAGGGAAATTGATGAAGGCATTAATTCATTTAGGTGATAGATATTCCCTTCAGAGAAGATACCATGTCCTGGATAATACACTTGAGGGATGTATAATTGCATTTATCTTTAGAGTCCTTATATCCCTTGTGGGCAAGAACTTGGGAGTAAATATTGGATGTTGACAAGCAAGCTGTCAAAATTAGGTGAGTAAAGAAGGCCATCTCAAACTAGATAAGGGTTTCAGAATGAGGTTAAATTTCTTGGGTTTGCATTTAGGGTTCAAAACAAATAAGTAGCAGTAAACACTTGAGGTATAAAGTGTACTATTGATTTTTTCATAGAAGCCCCCAAAATATATTATGACTTGGGTTGAAGAGGTACACTGAAAGAAAAATTAGAACCTAATGCAATGACTATAAATGAATGGTATTGGTTTGAATAGAAGCCAGAATGGTTTTAGGGATAGAAGCTAGAAACTCATGGATCTCTTTTGTTTATTGCTTTTAAGTCTTGAACCAGCTGAGACCCTTTGCCAATCCCCTTCTTTACTTAGAGGATGGGGGTATTTCACGGACTGAACATGGGACTGAGTCCTTAAACTGATTAATAAATTCTTCTCTATTCTTACGAAGGTCCTGAAAGTAACAATAATATATAAGTCTAAGTGTAATTAAACCTTAAAGAGTACATGTTCAGGTCACTGACCTTCAGTCACAGGTGGGGAAGGGCTGCCGGTAAGGGTGGGGAATTAGGGAGCAGGGAGGCAGGGAGGGATAATGAGGAGGAGTAGGGACTGAAGGGGGAAAAGGAAAAGGCAATTCACAGAATAAGGAGGAGTAGTGGGTGGGGGAAGGCCTGGAGTCTGGGTGAAGAAGGATGTTGTGTGGTTTTGCAGGAGGAATGGGTTGGTAGTGAGGTAAACAGTCCCGTAAGGGATTATACAGTTTGAGATATTTTAGAGATATTCTCTTATGTTTTTTAGCCTGTGGTACCAAACAAAATAAGCTGATCATTGGTGAGAAGAGATGATAGACCCCAGGATTCGAGGGCACCTTACAGATGAAGAAGTTCAGAGAGTTCCCAAGGTGTCTCAAGAAGGCCACTGGAGTTCTAAACTGTCCTTGGTAAAATCCAGCTGTTTTTTGAAAGTAAAGAATTGAATTGTTACTGTAGTGGTGAACGTCTAATTAGCAGAGGCTTTGGCAAGGGATGAGAAGAGGGTTGAGAATTTCCCATAGTACAAAGCTTAAACAAAAATTGGCAACAAAATATACCAAAGAATGCTCAAACAAAAAAAAATTGAAATCAAGTCTTTACTGTTGTGCTATGGCCAAGTATCAGAAGCACAGGGGTCAGGATCTGTACTCAGTGTGGGATCCCTGAATTGCCAGTCAGGAAGGAACAAAACAGGCTCAAGAAGCCTCAGCACCTAGGTGGAGAAAAGGAAGTCCAGTCCAGTACAAGTCATAGCGCCAGATCATCAAAGGCAAAAAGTGGATAAGAAAGGAGATTGTTCTTATTCAGGCTGTTATAATAAGAGAAAACAGCTCACATCAGAGTGGCTAAGCAGTATCTTAAAACTATCTTAGGGAGAGATAAACCAGTTACAAATGGGAGGATTCATAACTGGGGTTGTTTTGCAAGAAGGTGAGTTATCTGAACTCACCTTCAGTTTTCTGAACAGGAAATGTTTTTCTCTGAGGTTATCTAGTTCCAGTGGGATAAACAGTTCTAATCTTAAATAATCAATCATGAGACAATGAACAGGAATTTGGAGGGTCTGTGTCTGGGCTTGCCAGGAGATTCCAGGTAAAAAGGAGGAAAGTCTTATGTTTTTCCTTGCTGTGACTAATGCCTCATTATTAGTCTGTCTTGATAGAAGAAGTCTATTAAACTATCTTGCAGAATAGCTTTACAAAGTAACTAAAATTTGTCATACATATTAGGAATAATGGATCAGAGCTGTCCAAGTAGACTTTACATGCATAGAAGAAATTCTAAGAGATTCTTGTTCTTTTATACCTCTCACATGATTTGTCAATTACACCTCTCAGTTCTACCATCAACATGTATTTAGAACGTAATCATTTCTCATATTCCAAATGCTACAACTCCAGTCCAAGTTTCCATCACCTCTCACCAGGATTATTGCATTAGCTCTGACTCTCTGCTTTTACAGTTAATTCCATATATTTTATTCTTAATTTAGCAGCAAGAGTAGTCCTATTCAAATATAGTACATATTAAGTCACTCCTCTGCTGGGAGGCAGGCTGTTTGCAAACTCTCTCATATCAGATGCCAAAGTCCTTCTCATAGCCTATATGATCTTGTTCCATGCTATCTCTCCCATATCTCCTTCTGTTTTCCCCTTGTTCTTTCTGCTCCTGCTGACTTCCTTGATTTTCCCTGAACCTGTCAGGCATGGTCTTGCCTGTGGGTCTTCGTATTTGCTTTCCCCTCTATATCTGGCTAGTCCTCTTCTAGTCTTTTCTAAAATGTCATTTTCTCAGAAAGGCCTTACCTAATTATTTAAAATTGTAGCCTCCCCTCTGTACTTACTGTCCCCTTCTCTGCTTTATTTTTCTCCATAACCATTAACAACTTTCAGTATACAATAGAGTTTAATTATTTATTTTATTCATTGTGTGTCTCTTTTCACTAGAATAAAAACTTCAGTACGGCAGGAACTTTTGTCTTTTTTGTTATTGGCTAAATCTCCAGGACTTAGTACATTGCCTGCATGTGGTAGGCAGTCAATATTTGGTAAATGAATGAAGAAATGATTTATTTGTACAAAGTTTGAATTTATTGTTAGAATCAAAAGATTTCATTCAATTTCTATTTTTGTTTTTTTATACTTACTTGCAAATTAGCATCTAGAACCATTGCTTTCTTCTCCTTGACTTAGCAAATTACACTTATATAGGTGATTATAGATAGCATCTGTTAAAACTATGACTAAGATCAAACCTTGAATAGTAAAAAAACAATTACACACAAAGTGAAATAAAGGAGCAAAAACATCTGTGAATGCTTAAGTAAAATTCACCTATCCTTGTAAATTCCTTTATGGTGTATCATTCTTTAGGAGATAAAAACACCTCCATCTCCAATTCTGTAGTTCTCATTTATAGTGACTTACAGGATATAGAAAAATGAATGCCATTTTGCTTATGTTGGGAAATCTACTTAATTATGACAACACTATTAACGGCTCTTTTTCTGCTTTCTCTTTTGTGTATCACCAACTTTGATATACTACTTAATGAGAATCTAATTGTTCAATTAGCAAATTCCCCC
>CM053575.1:72644826-72699297 GCA_028646485.1 Cryptoprocta ferox
AAAAAAAAAAGACAACTCCCCTGTGCGGATGGGCGTGGTCTGGCGTCCCGTCAGGTCTCGGGGGCTGCTCTCTCCGAGGCCCCGCCTTGGGGGTTGCGGGGAGAAGTATGGCGCCAGTTCAAAGCTTTGCCGGAACCAAGCGTTGCAACCGCCCTTCTGAGTCCGATCTCCCTGTGCCGCGGGCGAGCCAAACTGTATTCTCCAAGCTCCGCCTCACTTCCAAATCCTAGACCGTGCAGTTCAACACCGTCACCGGGGATGAGATGCACTCCCGCTGGCGGCCGGCCTCCTGGCCCGGCCCGCAGCCGCCGCTCCCAGTTCCACTTGGAATGGATACCGCTGCCGCTGCGCCCATGGAAGAATTCGCTGGCCAGGTGGGACGGATTTCTCTCCCCTCACCCAGCGGTTATATATGGGGAGTCGGGCGAGTTTTTCCTTTTGTTAGAGATGGTTCTATGTGCGTTTTCCATCTCTCTTTCTCTTCCCCTGGTCTCTCCGGGGCACAGCGCGCTCTCCCTGTGTTTGGTTGGGGCTCCTTCCCCCTGCACCTCCGTGGCCCGCCTGTCCCCCAATTTCCAGTTCACAGTCACTCACTCAGGCATCTTTGAGGTTGTCTTCTTTCTGGCGTCTGTTTCTTCTTTCCCCCACTTGCAAATCAGCGTATTCTCCCTTCAGTCCTTCTCAGTTCAATCGATGCGGGCGGGCACAGACTACAGAGCTCCCCACTTCTCTGCCATCTTGTCCTCTACTCCGCAAATTCCTTTTTAGGAAGCAAAAAATATTATCGTGATGTTTGTAAGAATTTGCCACATCTCAAAATTTCATATTATCTCTATATCACAAAGAATAAGTGAAGCATAGAGAAAAGAATAGTTTTAGAGTGAGGAATACCTGGGTTTGAAAATAACTCTGCCTTTAGGCACTTTGGTCAAGGTATGTAAACTTTTTCAGTTTTCTAGAATATCAACTCCATGCGGGCAAAATTATTTTTTCTCACCAATATACCCTGGTGTATGGCACATATTATAATCTCAATAAATATTTATTAAAATAAATTAATTAATATTTTTAGCTATAAAAACAATGGGGTGAGGTAACAAAATATTGAGATAAAGAATATGTAAAACTTACCATCATGAATAGCACATTAAAGGCCTCATTATTATATATATATACACACCATATCTTCTTTAACCAGTCATCTGTCAGTGGAAAATTGGGCTGCTTCCACAATTTGTCTGTTGTGAATAATGCTGCTATAAACATTGGGATGCATGTATCTCAATTAGTGGGATTTATTTATATTTTGGGGGTAAACACCCAGTAGTGTGATTACTGTATCATAGGTTAGCTCTATTTTTAACTCTTTGAGGAAACTCCATAGTGTTTTCCAGAGTGGATGCACCAGTTTTCATTTCCAAAAATAGTGCAGGAGGGTTCCTTTTGCTCCACATCCTCACCAACACTTGTTGTTTTTGTGTTGCTGATTCTAGCTATTCTGACAGGTTTGAGGTGATATCTCATTGTGGTTTTGATTTCCATTTCCCTGATGATGAGTGATGTTGAACATCTTTTCATGACTGCATTTAGATCTTTTTCATAATCCTGGACTTAAAAACAATAAGAAAATTAATTTAGATGCTGTTTACAACTATCATCTCTTTATTCTTCTTGTTCATGCTCTTCAGCCCCTGTTGCATTTGGGAAATTCATTTCTATTTTCCTGGGATCTGACTTGAATTGTCTTGCAATGGATCCTTTAGTGGAATGGGAGAGACCTTATCTCAAATTGACATTTCTTTTTATTGGGTGGGTCTTTTAGACCCCTATCATTTCTATTTCCTGGGTCAAAAGTAGAATTGAAGTTATTCCAAAAGTCTAATTTCTTGCAGGACCAGGTTGAATTTTTCCTTCATGCCTCTCTGATTTATCAATATTCACCAAGTGTCTCTTAGCTTTGCAATACTTATTTAGGGTTCTCTTCATGAGCACACAAAATCAAAGAGGTATTTTAGCCTTTATAAACATGTAGTGGTAGTAATCTCTGAAATGCTTTACCTTTGCACCTGAACAGTGCTTTTTTTTTTTTTACCTTCACTTTGTGTTTATTTCTCATCTTCTGATTCACAGGTGTGTGTGTGTGTGTGTGTGTGTGTGTGTGTGTGTCTGTGTCTGTGTGTATGAGTTTCCCAGGCACAATATCAATAGCAGATTATGAGACAGTATTACTTGTCAGGTTTGCTTCTCTTCTGTAGTGAGCTCTTGGGGAACCTACAGAATGATGTTCAGAGCAGCCATGGCTTTTCATTGCATTGCTCAGTTGCCATCTGCTGTAGCTGGTAAAATCTGGACCATTGTTCTTGAACTCAACATCCCTTCTCTGGCTAAGTGCTTCTGAATTTTTTGCAGCCAGAGGTCTCTGTATCAGTTTTTAGCTTCAGTTAAATGCAGATACATTTTTATTTTCATTTAAATAGGTATTCAGGCAGTTGAGTTGTACTGCTTTCTGGTTTTCAATATGGCCAAAGCTGGACGTAAAGTACTCAGATAAGTCACCCAGGCACAATGAAAGCTATAATACCCTTAGAGACTGAGTTCCTAGAGCATTCTGCTTCTAAAAGTTAGCAGCTGCTTGCCCTTGGGTAAGAGTTGCTGCTATAGCACCTGAGTAATGGGCTGTCTTCAAGATTCAACTATCTCTTCTTCTAGAAGTGGCTTTCCATCACCAGAAAATACCAGTGTTTTCCAGGAGTTCATTGTTTCTGTCACAGGTGAAAGACATTTTTGTAACACATTATCTTAAAACATTAGACTTTAACTGAGTTTACATTCAGGATTGGGATGCCACGGTGTTCCCATATCTATGACCTTTGCTACTTCCCTCTTCAAGAAAATGTTCTCTTAGAAATTCGGAGCCTGAACAAAGGACCTTAAAATTCATCTTCAGTGTTGTGTGTGCTCTCTCTTCCTTTTGAATATTGGCCCTCAAAATATATCTACCTAGAAGTGTTAGTAAGCATTCATAAAATTTCTCTTTAAACTGAATCTGACTCTCTTAGAGTTGTTCTTATTATTTTATTCTCAAAGATAAAGTTATTTATTATCATTTCTCATGAAATGATGAATTATTTTTTCAACTTGTATGAATATTTTTTCAACTTGATCTTGGCTATGGTTTAAAAACCAATAAGCTCAAATTATAATACTTATAGTTAGTTCATAGTGCAGCCATAACTACAGTAATACTTTTAGTAATCTGGAGTGACATCTCAATGAGTAAATAGTATAAAATTCTCTATAATCATTGAGGGCATGAAAGAGAGAAAATATTAGTTTTTCTCTTCTAAATTAATTTAAATTTGGCTCTGAGACCCCATTTGCTTAACATGGTGAAACAAATTTAAAATCAAATTTATTTTTGTAGAAAGTTCCTCACTACCTAGATTTCATAACAATCTGGTATCAGGAGACAGCTAGCAGAGTGTTTATAAAGCAAATTAGAAATTTCTCATTCCTTGGCGGTATTTGTTGTTATGTTGCTCCATCTGTTGTGTGATGGCTCTGCTGAGGCTGGTCCTTTATCATCATCTGGACACTGATCGCTTGAGTGTGTTTAAAGACCCTCCTTATAGCAGTCTTCTCCATTGCCTGATAATTGGACTGTATAGAACTTCATTCATTCTTAGGATTTTGGTGCTTAATTACCAGCCATATCTAACATCTGAAACCTAATGCTGGTGACTAAATATAAGAAGAACATATGTCTCCACTATTTGTGGAAATATGCAGATGTCCCCAAATCACCATTTTCTCAGGGGTTGTATCTCCTTTTCCTTTCAACTCTCAGAATCAGGTTCTTTCTCCTTCTGGAGCAGACTTTTTTTCTGGGTGACTGGCCACTTCTAACTATGCAATACAAAAACTAAAAATAGTCTCTGAAGAAGAAAACCTTGACTTTTGAGGAAATAAGAAGGGTAAAATATATCATACTCTCTTTTATCTTTTTCAATGACAAGAAGTGAACATTAATAATTCAATATGTTTCAAACCACGGTATAAATCCATTGAATGCATTTCCATGAAGGGTGGTAACAGGTCACTCTTCTTGTCATTGTATCCTCAAATTTCCAGGTACATTGTAGGTATTAATAAATACATTGAGTGTTGAAGTTTCATTTTGGTTCTTTTTATCTTCTATGTAGACAATTCCAGAGTTAGGAAATATAGGAACTATAGCTATATATTTCCTGTTGCTGATTATATTCATTTATTATGGATACATAAGTAATAAAACAGAGATTTCTTCTTTTATGGAACTTACATTTTGGTGGGGCAATGGAGGAGATAGAGATAAATAAATAAATAAATAAATAAATAAAGTATATAGTGTGATAGTGCTATGTAGAAAACTAAGGTAGAGGAGAGCGAGAAAATGCAAGGAAGGCAGTTAAAATATACAATGCAGTGCACAGGAATACTTTCATTATTGAAAAGATGATATTTGAGCAAAGACCTTGAATCAGTGGGAGAGTTAACTACGTGTAAAAGTACTAGATGCAGAAAAAGGAAATGCTGTGCCATGAGGCAGAAACATGCCTGTCTGTTTGAGAAATAATTTAGTGGTCTGCTAGGCATGGATTGACTGAGTGGTGGAGGGATAAGGGGCACAGCAGAGGGGTAAGGATTACGTAGGTTCATGTAGATCATTGTGAGGACTCAAGATTTTTATCTCAATGAAATGGTGAGCTATCATATGGTTTTCAGCAAAGGAGAGACATGATTTGAAGCTTTTGTTTTAAGTTTATATGTTTATATTGAGAGAGAGAGAGAGAGAGAGAGAGAGAGAGAGAGAGAGAGATTGCACACAAAAGGGGCAGAGAGATGGGGGAGAAAGAGAATCCCAAGCAGGCTCCACACTGTTGGCATGGAGCCTGGAGCCCAGAGCCCAATGCAGGGCTTGAACTCACAAACTGTGAGATCATGACCCGAGCCAAAATCAAGAATTGGATGCTCAACCGACTGAGCCATCCAAGAACACCATGATTTAAGTTTTAATAGCATCACTGTGGTTGTTCTGTTGGGAATAGCTGATTGAAAGTTGGAAGCAGGGAGAAGCATGTGATCAATTGGGAGGCACTTGAAATAATCCCTCGTAATTGGTGATGGTGTCTTGCCCTGGGGCTATATCTAGTCAGGTGGTGAAAAGTAGTGAAATCCTGTATCTACTTTGGAAGCAGAGCCAATAGAAACCTGGACTTTAATGATTAAATTCATGTTTATGGGTTCATTTCTCTTTTCCCTGTGTTTTGCATTTTTAATCAGTACTTCCACTGATTCCTTACAGAAAGTATAGGAAAGAAAATGATTGAGCTGGGCCTGTGAATGAGCTGTTAAGAATGCCTGTTTTGAAGAGTTATATGATGCCCAAGCTGATAATGCTTTTATTCAGGAAGAATAGAAAGTTAAGTCTCAGTAAATTCTTCATTTACTGTACCATTTAGATTTCGCTTTGAGTTTTACAGCACCACAACACAAGTATTAGTGGTGGATGGGTACTTGTGGAGCTGCAACACAGCATGAATTCTTCCTGACACCTATTGGGTTATATACTGCAATATCCATAAAAGAGCTCCAACTAGTCCAGTCATTTCTCTTGAGAATGAGAAAACACCTACTCCTCTTAAAATAATAATAAAGAACAGTGGGATACAAAGTCCCATTAGGAAGATCACATGCAGGACTTTGCTTTACTAATTTGCAGAAGAGAAAACATGCTTCAGTGAAATTTGTCAGAGCAATGCCACATGGGGCTCTATCATGAGAAATTAATAGACAATCAAAGAAAACCAGAAGGCTCCCATTTTTTGTAGATTCAGAGCTAGGCACTCATTTATTTTTGTAGTTTTCTCTTAATAGTCCAGTAGTTTCTGCCATGCAGCAATTTCATTAAAGCTTTGATCATACTAGTAATATAAACTCAAGCTTTCTGAAAAGGCTTCATTGCCCTAAAGAGTCAGTAATTGGCCAAATGGCTTTTAGAGTTTTGCTTGGATTCATCACAGTACAAGTAAAAATTAATTACCCCCACAGTTTCTGCAATGCCATAATATAAGGGTGTCAAAACTTGTCTTTCTAAATGGCATTTCTTAGTATCACACTGGATATGGGGCTGGCTATAAATGTGATTTGTGGAAACCATTAATGAAGTACTAGACCTAATTGACTTCTCTTAGCTTTATGACAACATAAAAAGAGTTCTGCACTAGTGATAATTCTTTTAAAGTTCTGTAGTTGGAAATACATGGCTGTATATTTTTCCAATGAGGCAAGACTTAACGTTATTTAGAACTTGAAATGCAGCTGTAGCTAAGGAACAATATGGTAGACATGACTATTTTGATTTTTATCATTATACCATCATTATCTTTATCTGCTGTATCACTGTATTAGGCCTTGTCAAACTGCACCAGGGAAAAGACACAGCGAATGGGTGGTTCACACTGTTGTAGGAAGGACTGTATTTTGCCTACTGTGAAAATGGATTTATGACAGGAGCTCTAGTATTGGAACACTCTTTTTCTTCCTAATATGAGACCTAAGACTCTAAAAGATTCGAACTTTGAAGATTTGCTCCCATTATTAATTCTATAATATCTGAAAATAGATGAGATATTTATAAATTGAAGATCATTTTGAATATTAAACCAGGATCAAAATTAGATAATGTGTAACAATCCTCTCTTTTGATCATTCTTTCTTTGCTTGTTCTAAAAACACTGCTAATCATTGCAGAGCAGCCTTTTGTTGGTAGAGATAAGAAGGAGAAGCCATATTTGAAAAAAATTCTGTGAAGGTAGTAACAAAATATGGTAATAGATTAAATGACAACATAGCATAGTAAAGTTGGGGAGAATATTTTCTTGTTTTATCTGGGCTTCATTTCTTCCCCACTTCCCTCATCCCCTGTACTTTTAATTGAGCTGTCAATAATAATATTCTACATCTCTCTCTGGCTTTAGGGATAGGAAGATAATACAGGCTTGCTGCTGTAATTGCTGCTGTAACAAATTATATAAATTTAGTAGTTTTTAACACCACTAAATTATTATCTTACAGTTTTGTATAAGTATTGGGCCCACTGAAATTATTCACGATAATCCCCACATGTAATGACCGCTTAGCATTAATCACATCTGCATAGTTATTTTTGTCATATAAGAGAACATATTTACAGGTTCTGGGGATAGGACATCTTTGCAGGCCATCATTCTACCTACCACAGTAGGGTAATGAGCACCATCCCCAGGAGCTGATACATACCTGCTGGTCTTAAGGTCTTGCTGGGTTTGCAGAGATGGCCTCTATTAAATTGGAGCAGTTGATGGATCTTTTATCAAGGTTCATGGAAGAGGCCCAATAGAGAATGAAGTCAACACCAAGCAAAGTAACAAAAGAAGAGAGAAACAGACAAACTCTGACAGTGTTCTTGAGCAGTTAGTCCCCATCTTGCCTAAAGCTAGATATATCTTGGATTTCTAAGTATAAAAAACAAACAAAACCCCTGCATTATTTAGTTCTTTGGAGTTGTATTTTTATTTCTTATAAACAAAGTGTAAATTGATACCTAAAAGTGTTGCGTGTAACAGAACCAGAAATGCAGAAGTGGCTGAATTGATTAAGAGTTATGGATAGTGAGTATCCTGCTGTCCCTGCTAGGAAGTTTCCTTCATATTATGTAATAAGCAGTATATTAATGAATCACCTCTCATACTTCGGAAATTAGACTTATAGAAGCCATAGTTCTGAAGTGAGTGTTATAAAAAAATTAGGAATGTAGTTTGGCAAGTTCTTGAGGGTTTGGTAAGTTCCAGTTCTGATAAGAAATAGACAGATATTAGTAAAATTGAACCATTTGAAAGCAGAAAAATAAAACATTTAACTATGTAAAGAGAATCCTTTTCTGCCTGTACTCAACAACTTCAGACCACTGAAGGTCAGATGATCACAAGCCTAATGTTTGCAAAATTCAAATTCTACTTCTTATTCTGAAGCTGGTGTAGTAAAATAGAGGAAGATAAAAATCACAGTCAGAAATAAGAATGGGACCCAGAAAGAGCCAAATAAATGGATAGGCTCTTGTTAATGTTTTTTGCTGTGTACTCATTGCATGGCAGAATTTGTAATCCCTCTCACAGTAGAGCACCTTCCACTAGGATGCAGTTTGGAGTAAAGGAGCAGACTGGTTAACATATTACTTTTTTTTAAGAGGCCAGGATTGAAGTAGTTTCGCCTGAGGTCTAGGATTATGGGAAGAAGTTCATGGCTTTTTGTTACAGTCGGGATCTTCTAGGTTTTATAGCTGTAGTTATTAGCTAATGTTGTTGCCAAAAATTGGATAGACAGATGAACAGCCATGCTTTTAATAGTGTAATAATATGGAAAAATCCTAAATAGGGAAGACAAGAGCCATGGGTATTGAACCTGTAAGGTAATTCCTAGCACCACCTAATCATGGGAATGACAGGAATCAGAGCCAACCTTTGAGGAGATCACTGATGGTAATGCAAGAGGGATCTGATGTTTTAAGCCATTGAGATTTTTTAGGTTATTTGTTACCCAAGAATAACCTACTCTATTTCACTGATACATCCTCTTTTACAATTTCTATTTACTATTGCTTTCCAGATGTCCTTTAATTATAGATTGATGCTCTTGAAGAAGCGACATCTATTTTTCATTGTTAGAAGTGGGGAAATTATTTTTCACTTCCATATTTCTATGTAGAGAAACTGTCATTAAGACGAAAACACTCCTGGGATGGCTGGGTGGCTCAGTCAGTTGAGCTTCTGACTTTTGATTTTGGCTCAGGTTAGGATCTCACGGTTTGTAAGATTGAGCCCTCCTGTCAGGCTCCACACTGACAGCGAGGAGTCTGCTTGGGATTCTCTCTCCCTCTCTCTTCTGCCCCTCCCCTGCTCATGCTTCCGGTCTCTCAAAATAAATAAATAAGCTTTATAAATAGATGAAAGCACTCTTGAATTCTCTTTGTCCTAATCATTCCTCCTCTAGAGGCAGAAGCACCAACTAATTAAAATAAGGTTGTCTGAAGACACTGGCCATGCATGGCTCATTCTTCTCTTCTCCTCCTCTTGATCTTGGAGAACATCTGTTTTGTTTGTTTTTTGCCATGTGGTAAGCTGAGAAATATGGGCCCTATACCTGCTGTTGCCTGGCTCTCCCTAGGACTCAGGGCAATTCTGCTTAATTCAGGTGATAGTAATAGCAAGGTTTTGACCAGAACTAAAACCACATTATCTAATTACTTTTTAATCAGTAATAATATTTATTTTTAATATCTGTCTCACTCCTGTGTCTGTTTCTCAACTGATACAAAATGTGGGAGAAATGTGTAAGTGATTTTGGAACTTATGTTGGATGCAGTATTGGATGAGAATTTGGGTTATCACCGTTTAGTTGCTTTAATCTTTCTTTTTATTACTCTTCTTTTCAGATTTATTGAGGTATAATTGACAAATAAAGTGATAAGATATTCAAAGTGTAAAATATGATCATTTGATATACATATACATCATGAAAGAATTTCCTCCCATTGAGTTAACACAGTCATCACCTCATATAGTTACTTGATTGATTGGTGAAAACATTTAAGTTCTATTCACTTATCAAATTTCAATTATACAGCACATTGTTATCAACTATAGTTATCATGTTAACATTAGTCTCAGAACTTATTTATCTTATAACTGAAAGTTTGTCTCCTTTTACCAGTCTCCCCCTATTTCCCTTATTCCCCATACCCTGGCAACCTACTTGTCTATCCTCTTTTACTTTAAGTTTGATTTTTGTTTTTTTGTGGTTTTTTTTTATTTGATTGTACATATAAGTGATTCCATGTAATGTTTACCTTTCTCTGGTTATTCCACTAAGTTAGGTGACCTCCAGGTTTATCCATATTCTGGCAAATGAAAGGATTTCCTTCTTTTTAAAGGCTAAATAATATTTTGATTATATATATATATATATATATAATATTTTCTTTAGCCATTCATCCATTAATGGACATTTTGTTTCCATATCTTAGTTATTGTGAATAATCCTGCAATGACCATGGTACTACAAATAACTCTTTGAGATTATTATTTTGTTTCCTTTGGATATATACCCAGAGTTGGATGCCTGGATCATATAGTAGTTACAGTTTTAATTTTTTGAGAAACTTCTGTATTGTTCTCATGACTGTACCAGTTTACATTACCATCAACAGTGTACAAGGGTTCCCTTAGCTCCATATCTTCACCAGCACAATTTATCTCTTATCTTTTTGATAATATAACTAAACGTTGTGAGATGGTATGTCATTGTGGTTTTGATTCCCCTGATGATTAGTGATATTAAACACCCTTTCTTTCACCTGTTGGCCATTTTTATGTCTTCTTTGGAAAAAAATCCTATTCAGATCCTTTGCCTATTTTTAAAATGGGTTATTTATTCTTTATTACTATTGAGTTGTGTGGGTTACTCATATTTTAGATATTAACTTCTTATTGGATATGTGGTTTGCAAATATTCTTTCCCTTTCAGTAGGTTACCTTTTTATTCTGTTGATGGTTTTCTTTGTTGTGCAGAAGCTTTATAATTTGATATAGTCTCACTCATTTATTTTTGCTTTTATTACTTTTTTAAATTTTTTATTTTTATTTATTCATTATTTTATGTAGGCTCCACACTGGGCATGAAGCCCAATGCAGGACTTGAGCTCATGACCCTGAGATCAAGACCTGAGATGAGATTAAGAGTCAGATGATCCACTGACTTAGCCACCCAGGTGCCTCTCTTGCCTTTGCTTTTAGTGTCAAATCCAAAAATTCATTGCCAAGACCAATGTCAAGAGGTTTACTCTCTATGTTTTCCTCTACGAGATTTATGGTCTCAGTCTTTAATCCATTTTGAGTTGATTTTTATTTATGGTGTAAGATAGGGATCTAGTTTCATTCTTTTCCATGTGACTGTCCAATATTCCCCAAACCATTTTTCGAAGAGACTATCTTTCCCGCCATATTCTTGGCTTTAATTAATAAATTTGACATAAATTAATTGAATATATGTGAATAGATTTATTTCTGGGCTCTTGATTCTGTTCTATTGATCTGTTTGTTCTAACGCCAATACCGAACTCTTATCATTCTGGTAGCTGTCTAATATAGCTTGAAATCAGGAAGTGTTGTGTGTCTACCTTTGTTCTATTTTTCTCAAGATTGTTTTGTTTATTTGGGGCCTTTTGTGGTTTCACACAAATTTTGGAAAAGTTTTTCTATTTCTGTGAAAATGACTTTGGAACTTTGATAAGGATTGCATTGAACCTGTAAATTGCTTTGGATAGTATGGATATTTTAGCAGTATTAATTCTTCTGATCCTTGAACATGTAGTATCTTTCCATTTAGAATAAACCCTTAGTTTGCAAGGAAAATTTGTTCCAGAAACATGCTTTTAATCTGAAACACTTGTATATCAAAGCGAGTTTTAAGAACCATTGGCTCAGTTGTGATTATGTGATATTTGGCATCATGCACTACTCATATTGCAAGACATCGCTCATTTATCAAGTTAAAATATTTTAGAAATATTTGCTTGTCTTGCAGAACACTCAGAGTAAGTTACTTGAAATCAAAGGGTTTACTGTATTTGTGTCTTCAATTTCTATCATCAATGTCTTAGAGTATTCCGTGTAGATATCTTTCAGCTCCTTGGTTAAATTTATTTCTAAGTATTTTATTGTTTTTGATACTTGTAAATGAGATTTTCTTAATTTCTCTTTCTGATAGTTCATTGCTAGTGTATAAAAATGTAACTGATTTTGTATATTGATTTTGTATCTTGCAACTTTATTGACTATTAGTTTGGACAATATTTTGGTGGAGTTGTTAGGGTTTTCTATATTTAAGATCATGTCATCTGCATATAGAGACAATTTTACTTCTTTCTTTCTGACTTGGATGCCTTTTGTTTCTTTTCTTGTCTATTTGCTCTGGCTAGGACTTCCTGTACTATGTTATGTAAAAGTGATGAGTGAGCATCCTTGTCTTATTCCTGATCTTAGAGGAAAAGCTTTCAGCTTTTCACCAATTGAGTATGTTAGCTTTAGGTTTGTAATATATGGTCTTTCTTATGTTAAGGTACGTTCCTTTTGTACCTAATTTGTTAGGAGTTTTTATAGCGAATAGATGTTAAATTTTGTTAGATCTTTCTCTTCATTTATTGATATATCATATTATTTTTATTCATGCTTTTGTTGTGGTATATCACATTGGATCATCCATGCATCCCTGGAATAAATCCCACTGTATCATCATATATGATCCTTTTAATGTACTGTTGAATTTGATTTTCTAATATTTTTTGAGGCGTTTTTAAGTCTAGTTTATCAGGGATATTGGCCTGTACTTTTCATTTATTCTTGTCCTTGGCTAGTTTTGGTAATAGGATGATGCTGGCTTTGTAAAATGAGTTAGGAAGTGTTCCCGTCTGTTCTGTTTTTTGAAAGAATTTGACAATGTTGGTATTAGTTCTTTAAATGTTTGGTAGAATTTACCAGTAAAGTTGTCTGGTCCTTGACTTTTCTTTGTTGGGAAGTTTTTTTTTTTTTAATGTTTATTTACTTTTGAGAGAGAGAGCGAGAGAGAGCGAGCATGAGAGCAGGGGAGGGGCAGAGAGAGAGGGAGACAGAGGATTTGAAGTGGGCTCTGTGCTGACAGCAGAGAGACCAAAATGGGGCTTGAGTTCATGAACCATGAGATCGAGACCTGAGCTGAAGTTGGATGCTTAATTAACTGAGCCACCCAGGCACCTCTCTTTGTGGGAAGTGTTTGATTGTTGAGTCAATCTCCTTACTAGTAATTAGTCTGTTCAGATTTTCTAATGTTTTCATAATTCAGTCTTGGTATCTTTCTAATGTTTCTAAGACATTATCCATTTCTTCTAGGTTGTCCAATTTTGGGTGTATAATTGTTGGTAGTCGTCTCTACAACCTTTGCATTTCTGTGGTATCAGTTATAATGTCTCATAATTTATTTTTCTTTTTTTAAGTTTTTATTTAAATTCCAGTTAATTAACATACAGTGTAATATTAGTTTCAGGTGTATAATATAGTGATTCAACACTTCCTCATACATCACCCAGTGCTCATCACAGCAAGTGCACTCCTTAATCCCTATCACCTATTTTACCCATCTCCCTACCCACCTCACTTCTGGTAAGGATCAGTTTGTTGTCTATAGTAAAGAGTCTGTTTCTTGGTTTGCCTTCCCCTCTCTTTTTTCCCCTTTGTTTGTTGTTTTGCTTCTTAAATTCTACATATGAGTGAAATCATATGGCGTTTGTCTTTCTCTGACTGACTTAATTCACTTAGCATAATACTCTCTACCTCCATCCATGTCATCACCACAAATGGCAAGATTTCATTCATTTTATGGATAAGTAATATTCCATTCTGTCTATATACCACCTCTTCTTTATCCATTCTTCAGTCAATGGACACTTGGGCTGTTTTCATAGTTTGGCTATTGTAGATAATTCTGCTATAAACATCAGGATGCATGTTTCCCTTTGAATTAGTATTTTTATATTCTTTGGATAAATACCTAGCAGTGCAATTACTAAATCATAAGGTACTTCTATTTTTAACTTTTTGGGTGAAGATTCATACTCTTTACCACAGTGACTGCACCAGTTTGCATTCCTACCTAAATGCATCCTTACCAACACTTGTTGTTTCTTGTATTGTTTATTTTAACCATTCTGACAGGTATGAGGTGATATTTCATTGTAGTTTTGCTTTGTATTTCCCTGATGATGAGTGATGTTGAACATTTTTGCACGCATCTCTTGGCCATCTGTATGTCTTCTTTGGAGAACTGTCTATTCACGTCTTCTGCCCATTTTTTAAATTGGGTTATTCACTTTTGGAGTGTTGAGTTTGATAAGTTCTTTATATATTTTGTACACTAACCTTTTATCATATATGTCATTTGCAAATATCTTCTCCTATTCCATAGACTGTCATTTAGTTTTGTTGATTGTTTCCTTCACTGTGCGAAAGCTTTTTGTTTTGATGAAGTCCCAATAGTTTATTTTTGATTTTGTCCCCCTTGCTTCAGAAGACATATTTAGTAAGAAGTTGTTATGGCTAATGTCAAAGATGTTACTGCCTGTGTTCTCCTCTAGGATTTTTATGGTTTCAAGTCTCACATTTAGGTCTTTAATCCATTTTGGATTTATTTTTGTGTGTAGTGTAAGAAAGGGGTATAATTACTTATTTTTCATTATGCTGTGCAGTTTCTCCAGAATCATTTGTTGAACAAACTGTGTTTTTCCCATTGGATATTCTCTTCTGCTTTGTTGAAGATTAGTTGACTATATAGTTGTGGGTTCATTTCTGAGTTTTCTATTCTATTCCATTTATTTATGTGTCTATTTTTGTGCCAGTATCATACTGTTCTGATCACTATGGTTTTGTAATATAACTTGAAATCTGGAATTGTGATGCCTCCACCTTTGCTTTTCTTTATCAAGGTCGTAATTCATTTATAGTTTTATTTATTTAAGTCCTCTCCCTTTGTTTCTTGGTGAGTCTAGCTGAAGAGTTGTCTGTTTTGTTTATCTTTTCAAAAATATCAGTTTTTGGTTTTTTTTGAACTTTTATATTATCTTTTTAGTCTACTTCATTTATTTCCACATTGATCTTGGTTGTTTCCTTCTTTCTCCTATCTTTGGGCTTAGTTTGTTCTTCATTTTTTTAAAAACATTTTTTAATGTTTATTTTATTTCTGAAAGAGATACAGAGCATGAGCGAGGGAGGGGCAGAGAGAGTGGGAGACACGTAATCTGAAGCAAACTCCAGGCTCCAAGCTGTCAGCACAGTGCCCGACATGGAGCTTGAACCCATGAATTATGAGATCATGACCTGAGCCAAAGTTGGATGCTTAACCAACTGAGCCATCCAAGCACTCCTGTTCTTCTTCTTTTTAGTTCCCTGAGGTGTAAAGATAACTTGTTTATTTGGGCTTGATCTTCTTTCTTACTGTTGATTTTTATCACTATACTTATCCTTCTTAGCACTGAGTTTTAGTATGTGGTGTTTCCATTCTAATTTTCTCAAGTTTTTTTTATTTCTCTTTTGATTTATTTCTCACCCATTGTTTTTCTCAGAAGCATGTTATTTAATCTCCACGCATTTGTGAATTTTCTAGTTTTCTTCTTTTTAGTGATTTTCAGTTTCTTACCATTGCAGTCAGATAAGATGTTGATATGATTTCAATTTTCTTAAATCTATTAAGACTTCTTTTATGGACTAACAAATGATCTGTGTTGCAGAATGTTTCATGTGCCCTTGAAAAATGTATATTCTGGTGCTGTTGGACCAAATGTTATGTATATATATGTTAAATTCATCTGTTCTAATTTGTTGCTTAAGTCATTGTTTCCTAACTGATTTTCTGCCTGGATGATTTATCCATTATTGAAAGTGGGGTTTTGAAATCCTCTATTATTGTATTACTGTCTGTTTCTCCTTTCAGATATAGTAATATTTCCTTTATATGTTTGTGTGCTGCTTGTTGAATGCATAATACTTAAACATATTGTAACTTCATTGAATTGAGTCCTTTATCATAATATAATGACTTTCTTGTCATAGTCTTTAGCTTATACTATATTTTGCCTAAGTTTAGTTACTCCTGCTCTCTTTTTGTTTCAATTTACATGGCATATGTTTTTCCATCCCTTTACTTTGAATCTCTGTGTGTCCTTAAAGCTTAAGTGAATCGCTTATAGGCTACATACAGTTTTGTCTTTTTTGAAAAATCCATCAGCCACTCTGTTTTATTAAAAACATAATATAGTCCTTTTACATTTAAAATAATTATTGATAGGTATGGATTTATTATTGTATTGTTTTTTTTCCCAATTGTTTTGTAATTCTTCTTTTCATTTATTCCTTTCCTTTTCCTTTGTGACTTGATGAGTCTGTAATAGTATGCTTTGTTCCCTTTTTCTTTATCTTTTGTGAACCTATTATAGGCTTTTTCCCTGTGGTTATCATAGGGCTTTCATAAAATATATTTATAACAGTTTATTTTAAGTTAATAACAGCTTACCTTTAAATGCATACAAAAGTTGTTTATTTTTACACCCCTTCAATTTACATCTTTGATGTCACAACTTACATCTTTTTACATTGAGTATCTATTAAAAATTATTGTAATTATTGCTATTTTTAATACTTTTGTCTTTTAACCTTCATACTAGAGTTATAAGTGATTTACCCACCACCATTATCTAGTAGAATATTCTGAATCTAACTATATATTTATTTTTACCAGTGAATTATATTTTCATATTTTCTTGTTACTAACTATCATCCTTTGTTACATCTTGAAGAACTCCATTTAACATTTCTTTTTAGGCCAGTCTAGTGATAATGATCTCTTTCAACTTTTGTTTGCCTGAGAAACTATCTCTTTTTCAATTCTGAGGACAACTTTGCTAGGTAAAGAATTTTTGGTTGGCAAGATATTTTTGTGTTTTTGTTTTTTAAAGTACTTTGAATTTATCATGCCATTTCTTGTACCTTGCAAAGTTTCTACTGAAAAATCTGATGGTCAATGGGGATTTCTTCTATATAACAAGTTGGTTTTCTTTTGCTGCTTTTAAGATTATCTCCTTGTCTTTAAACTTTGGAAATTTAATTATTATATTTTTTTTAGTTTTTGACAATTTAATTTTAATGTTTCTCTTTGGATTCTTCTTATTTGGGACTTTTTGGACTTCCTAGATCTGGATATCTGTTTCCCCAGATTAGGGAAGTTTTTAGCCATTATTTCTCCCAATAATCTTTCTACTCCTTTCTCTGTCCTTTGCTTCTGGGTCTTCTAAAATACATATATTGACCCACTTTCATATTGTCCTATAAGTCCCTTAAGCTATCTTCAGTGTTTTATTCTTTCTTTTTGCTTCTCTCAATGTATTCCACTGCCCTATATTTAAGTTATCTGACCCTTTTTTTCACTTTATCTAGTCTGCTGTTGAAATCTTATATCAAAATTTTTTCAGTTCTGTTATTGTGTTTTTCAGCTCTGTGATTTCTGTATGTTGCTTTTTATATTTCTATCTCTGTTGAAATCTTACTTTGTTCATACAATGTTCTCCTGACTTGGTGAGTATCTTTATCATCATTATTTTGAAATCTTTCAGGTATATCATTATCTCAGTTTCATTATGATTGGTGTCTGGATATTTAGTGTGTTCTTTTGTTTGGAACATACTCTATTTCTTCATTATTCTTGAATCTGTGTTGACTTGGCTGTACTAGATGAGATAGCTACTTCTCCCAGTCTTGACAGAGTGGTCTCATGTAGGAGATGAACCTTATCAATCAGCCCAGCTGTGTTCCTTATGGTCTCTCCACCCTTCTGACTGCCCAAACTGCCTTCTTTGATTTTAGTTGCTTCCAGTTGTTGAGGGTGTGCCAAGTCCTATCATTGTCCCAAAGATGAGTATTACAGTCAGCACCTTAATGCAAGCTGATTAGAACTGTTGCTCTCAGGGAGGAACTTTTAAAATATGCAGATTAACCAGGGAAAGTGTTTTTCTTCAGGGAAATACTGGGCAGTGGATGTTTTTGCTTTCTTTCTCTGTGAGGGAATAGCTAGTTAATAACTGCTTCTTTTTTGCTAAATTACTGTGGTACTCATGAATGGAAGGCCTGTTGGTTATTCTGGGGCCCTTTCTTCAGGCTGTAGCCATAAAAGCTAGGGGCAGGTGAGATACTGGTGATTTGAAACAGAATGGAGAGAGGATATGGAGGAAATACTCACTGGCTTCTCCAGTCTTTTGGGGGGGTGGGAGGATCACAAAAAGTCCTTTGTTATATCCTAAGTAGTAGCCTGGCCTTTAGGCAGCAGCTTTAAAAGCATGCAGATAAACCTCCTTCATTAAAAGACTGAGTCTTTTTCTTTTCTTTTCTTTTTCCTTCCTTCCTTTCTTTCAAAAATATCCAATCAACCCCATTCCATAACTGTGATTGTTGATTAAGGTGGTATATCCTCCCTCTCTCCCAGGCATGGATCCTAAGACTGGCCAATCATACTATCCTATGCCTTTGGCAATAGTGAATAATGAATAACCAATATGTGTCATCAACCCAGTTGACTTATCAGAGACCTTCTTTTATATTGGTGTTTGTATTGGTATATAGATGTTAAATCAATAATAACTACAAAACGCAACAAAAAAACTCTATATCTTTTTGTTGAAGTTGGAAGCTGGATATTGAAAATGAAGAATTGCCAGTGACTGGCCTCATTAGCTTCATATATGATGTCTGTCTATAGCCAGAGCAAGTAATTCTAACATACAGAGGGAATAAGCCTAGAAATGGAGAGAGGGCAAGAGAGAAAATGGTAACAAGAGAAATATGCCTTAGGACATCCTTTAATCTTGAGTTCCAATGTTGCCTGAGGCCAATTCCACCTCTGGATGTCTCAGCTAAACAATAATATACATTTTTTATTAATATAGTTTGAGTTGAGCTTCCTTCACTTGCCAGTGAATGAGTTTTGATTAATATTGAAGGTTATAATAGGTTTTTTAGGTGATGAACCTAAAAAACTGTGGTTATATAAATGGTCAGAGCCATTTTACAGCTGTTTGTTTTTTATAATAATTTGTTTGTGGGAAGAAGTGTAATGATAAGAAAAAAATTTCACATTAAAGTGATTTTGAGTTATTTAGGTCAACAAAACCCATGGACAATAGAATAAAAGGCTATAGAAGAAATTTCTTTGATGCCTGATATAGATGGTACTGTAATTGTTCCAGATGGCCCAGTAAAAATGGCACTGAGAAAAATCTGTGGATGAAAAAGGGTGCAAAGGAAGATAAAGTTATGTGAGTGGTCTTATGAGGAACTATCAGACTTGAAAGAAGCACCAGGAAGAGCATATGAAGATTAAAATCAGAAAATATATTCATTTCAATGCAAAAGGGGAAAAATGTCTCTGAAGTTCAAGTAACAGACATGCCTATCGTAACAAAGCTAATAAAGGAATTTATAAAGGAATATTTTTTTAAAAAGAAGGCAAATTATAAATAGCAAAATTATAAATATATTTAATTCCTGAAATCTTCTTATAAAATGTTTAAACATTTGATTTAAAATGTGTGCTTATTATTTTTTTTATAATTTACTCAATGATATATTTGGAATAAATATGTTAAGTATTTGCTGCTGGAGTAAAATTGCTAAGATTTTACTATTGAAACCAGCATCTTCTTATCCTGGAAATAAATTATTAAATTTGTCATATATTTAACAAGACTTCACAGATCTGCCAAAAAGAGACAGGCATATTTCTTTCATTTCCTTCTTTTGAACAAAGATCAAAGATCATTTTCTAAAAAACTTTTTCTCTATTGCCTTACTATTCAGATAACAAAATCCTGCTTTGCAGAATCCTTATTACATATTATTTGGGCAGCATTTCTTTATTTTCTTTGCATTATATTAAGTTTTTTTTTCCCCTTTCAATTTATTCTGGCATTTCTTATCAATTGAAGGGGCTGAGAAATTCATATTATTGAGCCCATCAGGGTGAGCTGTTCAATATAATATCAGCTTGGCTTTTATTGTTCACTAAAGCTTATGGTGGCACCTGTGTAAATCATCACAACAAATTATTTGGTCAATGAAAGACAACTCTCATTCTAAGAGCTTCATTTTCCATTTAAAAGTCTGAAAAATCTCTGTTAATATAAGATGTTAAATTTAGAGAGCACATTAATGCTCACCTCCCTTTGTGAAGTGTGGTACACATTTAATCAAAACTTGATTTGATGCCTCAGTCATGGTACACCCTAATTATAACCCAAATCCAAACAATACTTGTATTATGTACCTGCAAAATGTGTAATAAATCATTTTAATGCTGATGCTTTCACATCAGGCTACACCCGAGTTTAAAGTTGGACTTTCCCAATTGCTAGGTGCATGATTGTAGACAAGTTATTTTGACACAAAATTCCTTCATTAAAGGGAATTAATAATACATATTTCATATGGTTGGAGTTTAATGAGCTAATACAGGTCAGACACTTAATACAGTATCTGCTGCTCTGAAAAATGTCAGCAGTCATGACAATGACAATGACAATGACAAAGCTATTATTAATACCATAGGATCCAAGAAAGAAGCCTCGAGGTTAGTTCACAGCAAACTCTCCCGTTATGTCTAGGAAGAAAGAGCTTGATGCCATGTTTCCCCTTGTCTGTTTATCTATGGATAAAACAAAATTATTCTGTTTTATCCTAAAAAGACTGCTCTGAAATGTGCCCCAACACTTTTCCTTCAAGTCAGTGATGAAATAATGCATTTTATGAGTATAAACTAAAATAAACACAGCTGTTTTTACTGTTCCCAAGCTGGAGTTGAAATAGGGACTCAAACAAACCACAACCTGCTGGAACTTCAACCTTCTCAAGTCCCTCTTTACGGCTCCAAGACCTCTGTGTGGGAACTCCTTACAGTAATAAATGTCATCTTCCACGTTCCTCAGGCCTCTCATATTGCAAAGGTGTGCATCCTTGACTTCTGATTCTGCCATGAGAACCCTTATATAACTAATGTTGATACTTTCACTTGCTCTCACACACTCTCCATGATGTGCTATTTGCCATTTCAGGCCCCTTATTTTATTTTATTTTGTTTTTTTTTTATTTTGTTTTATTTTGTTTTATTATTTTATATTTTAGGGGGGGGAGAGAGAGAGTGAGCAGGGGAGAGGGCCAGAGGGAGAGAGGGAGAGAGAGAGAAATTCAAGCAGGCTCCATTCTTGGCACAGAGCCTAATGAAGGTCTTGATCCCATGATCCTGGGATTATGACCTGAGCCAAAATCAAGAGTTGGATGCTCAACTGAGCGAGCCACCCAGGCGCCTCTCAGGCCCATATTTTAAATCACAATTTATTGCTCCTGTGTGTTGTCAAATTCATAGATAAGTTCCTATTCTTTTCATCTATCTTCAGTGCCTGGTGAAATGTTTGGCACATTCTAGGGAGCTTATTAAATGAAGTAATGCAGCTTTTATTTCACTTACTATTTACTATAATTTCTACTCTAAATTCTCTTGGGGTTTTCTAAAGGGAGATATGTCTATTTTAAGGCAAATTGGTCTCTGACATTTTAAAGATACTTCTTTTTCTGCAGTTGCAACTCTTCTCACTTATTAAGCTTGTAACACATTCACTTCCAGTGGTAAATTCTTTCTTCACTGCAGTGTATTAAATATTGATTAGGAAACATTCACTTTATGGAAAGAGTATACTCTGTTTTACTGCCATTGGGCTTTGTCATATGGCTTGCTTTGGTTAAAGTATGTTAGAGATACAACTTTCATAGAGGCTTGAAAGGATTTGTATGGTTGGGCATGCCCACCCTCTTGAGTTCCTGATCTTCACCATAAGAGAATGACTTGGGTAGCCAGTGGCCAAAGGAAGATGACAAACATGTGGAGCAGACCAGGATGCAAACCACAGCCTAGAGCCAAGGCTTCTAAGCCCAATTTAGAGTAGCCAAAGTCCAGCTGACCTACAGACGTCTGAGTGAAAAAATACTTAGTTGTTTTATGTCACTGTGCTTTAAGGTAGTTTGTTTTGCAGCATTATTGTGACAATAACTGACTGACCTATCAAATATAGGATAGAATTGGGAGAGGTATTTGGAGTTATGGGCTAATCCGAGGAATAATTGAAAGAATAAAAGGCTTTAGTAAATTTTTTCTTCTTATTAAACTGATTAGATTCATATGCACATAACTACATGGACCTAGCAAATCAACCATTGACATAAAATGTAACAGTGTCTGAAATTGCATAGAACTTATTTTAGTTTCTTGCTCTGGAATTTGTTATAATAATGAACTGCATCTATCTGCATCTTTAGTTCTAAAGCTTTAGTAATTAAGAGTAGAATTATCTTTGTTATATAAGAGCCATATAAACTTGCTGCGAGCCACTTGTTACACACAATTGCCTATCGTCTTGTGTCTATACTAGACTACCTTAAATTACATATTAAAATTATCTTGTTATTACTGTTATTACATACAGAGTCTCCTATTTTACTAACAATTCTGGATGGAAATTCAGGTGCAAGTAAATTCTTTTTGTACTTTTGTTTTCAGACAGAATTTTCTTTTTTTTCCTGTAGTCTACACAGTGTTACCATTTTCATAGGCATAGGAATATACTAATGTTTAATGGATAACTAGCTATTTCTGCTTATTTGCTCTTTTGAGTTATACACACTGGATAAATCCTTCCCTTCTATTGAGTATTACCATTTCCACTGTGCTGTTTAACACTTGTTTCTTGGATCAACTTTGAAAATGATATATTGTGTTTTTGTTTTTATACAAGTATAATTAGGAGTGATTCACTAGTTTTAGGTTTTTGATATAATGATTGAACATTTCCATCAGTGTCTCAGTGATCATCAAGATAAGTGTAACTCTTAATCCCCTTTATCTTCTTCACACATCTCCCAACTCATCTCCCCTCTGTCAACCACCAATGCTCTGTATTTAAGAGTTTGTTTTTTATTAGCCCCACTTTTTCTTTGTTCCTTCATTTTGATTCCTAAATTCCACATATGACTGAAATCATATGGTATTCCTCTTTTTTTGACTGACTTATTTCAGTTAGCATTATACTCTCTAGGCCTATGTTATTGGAAATGGAAAGATTTCAGTTTTTTATGGCTGAATAATATTCCATTGTATGTATGTGTGTGTGTGTGTGTGTGTGTGTGTGTATTATATATCCATAAATGAAATGGATAAAGAAGAAATATATATATATATATTTCTGGAGTTGATTCCATATCTGGACTATTGTAAATAATGCTGCCCATAAACATAGAGATTCATGTATCTTTTACAATTAATGTTTTTCTTTTCTTTTGGTAAATACTGATTAGTGGAATTACTGGATCATATGGTAATTCTGTTTTTAATTTTGGTGGAGCCTCCATACTCTTTTCCACAGTGGCTGTACCAATTTGCATTCTCATTAACAATGTGCAAGGGTTCCCTTTTCTCCACATCCTTGTCAACATTTGTTATTTCTTCTGTTTTTGATTTTAGCCATTCTGACACAGTTAAGGTAATATCTCATGGTTGTTTTAATTTGCATTTCCTTGATGATTCATGATGTTGAACATTTTTTCATGTGTTTATTGGCCACCTGTATGTCTTCTTTGGACAAATATCTATTCAAGTAGTCTGCCTTTTTATCATTTTTGTAAAATCTTTTCAAAGAACCACCTCCTGGTTTCATTGATCTGTTCTTTTTTTTTTTTTTTAAGTCTTTATTTTGTTTATTCTGCTCTAATCTTCATTTTTCTTCTTCCTTCTACTGGTTTTGGGCCTTGCTTGTTCTTTTTGCCAGCTCCTTTAGGTGTAAGGTTGTTTATTTGAGATTTTTCTTGCTTTTGAGATAAGCCTGCATTGCTATAATGTTCCTTCTTGGAACAGCTTTTGCTGGATCCCAAAGATTTTGGGCCATTGTGTTTTATTTTTATATTTTCCATGCATTTAATTCTTTTTTAGATTTATCATGTTATTTAGCTCCATGTATTTGTGCTTTTTCCAGATTTTTCTTGTGGTTGATTTCTAGTTTCAAAGTGTTGTGGTATGAAAAGATACATTTTATGATTTCAATCTTTTTAAATTTGTTGACACTTGTTTTGTGGCTTCATATATAATCTTTTCTGGAGAATGTTCCATATGCAGTTGAAAATAATGTGTGTTCCACTGTTTTTAGATGGAATGTTCTGAATATATTTGTTAGATCCCTCTAGTCCAATATGCTATTCAAAGCCACTGTTTTCCCCATTGATTTTCTGTCTGGATGATTTATCCATTGAGGTGCTAAAGTAGTCTAATATTATTGTATTTATATTAATTTTTTCTTTTACGTCTGTTATAGTTGCTTTATGTAAATGGGTACTTCCATGTGTGTGGATAAATATTTATAATTGTTATATCTTCTTGAATGTTCCCTTTACCATTATGTAGCAACATTCTTTATCTCTTGTTATAGTCTTTGTCTTAAAGTTTATTTTGTCCATTTTGTATTGCTACTACAGCTTTTATTTTGTTCTATTTACATAAAAACATTTTTCTATTTCATTTCTTTCAATCTGCATGTGTCTTTTTGTCTGAACAGAGCTTATGGTAACCAGCAAATTGATGGGTCTTGTTCTTTTCTCCACTGAGTCACCCTATGTATTTTGATTGGAGCATTTAGTTTTTACATTCAGTAATTATTGATAAGTATGTACTTATTGCCATTTTGTTACTTGTTTTGTGGTTATTTTTGTAGGTCTTCTGATCTCTTCCTTGTGGCTTAATGGCTTTTTTTGGTGATATGCTTTGACTCGTTTCTCTTCCTGTTTTGTGTATCTATTACAGATTTTTGATTCATGGTTATAATTAATTTAACAATTTTTTAAAATGTTTTATTTATTTTTGAGAGAGAGTAAGACAGAGTGTGAGTAGGGAAGGGGCAGAGAGAGAGGGAGACACAAAATACAAAGCAGGCTCCAGGCTCTTAGCTGTCAGCACAGAGTCCAACACGGGGCTAGAATTCATGAACAGTGAGATTATGACCTGTGCTGAAGTCACATGCTTAACTGACTGAGTCACCCAGGCGCCCTTACAATTTATTTGTAAATAACATTTTATGCAGACATCAGCCTATATTAAGTAGATGGTTGCTTAAGTTGAACCCATTCTAAAATCATTAAAATTTTATGCCTCCTTCATATTTTATGTATATGATGTCATACTTTACATTCTTTTATTGTGTGAATCAATTTACTGATTTTTATTGATATAATTTATTTTACTGCCGTTGTGCTTTAACCTCCATACCAGTTTTATAAGTGACTAATATACTACTTTTATTACGTTTGTATTTACCTGTGAAATTTTTTTCTTTCAGAATTCGGAAAATTATGGCCTTTTCTTTCCACTCAATGAATTCCCCTAAAATTTTTGTAAGGCTGATTTAGTGGTAATTAACTCTTTTCACTTTTGCTTTTCTGGGAAACTATATTTGCTTTTTATTCTGAATTATAGCTTTGCTGGATAGAGTTTCTTTGGTTGTTGCTTTTAAGATTCTATCTTGGAGAGGCCAAGATGGTTGAACAGCATGGAAGTTTTTTGAGTCTCTTGTCCCTGAAATGCAGCCAGATCAACACTAAACCATCTTGCACACCTAGAAAACTGATTTGAGGATCAACACAACAATCTGCACACCTGAACCATAAAATTCGGCAGGCAAAGGTCCCACCAGACCATGGAGAACAACCACATTCCCTGGTGTTGGAACAAGGATGTTAAGGGTGAAGCCTGGTGCCAGATGTGTGTTGTAACTTTCCATAAACCCTGAAACTATTTTGCTACAAGATCGCGTGAACTTTTTCTGGGGTGGACTGGCACCCAGCCGCAGTCTCTGGGCATCAGCAGCCGTGTGGTCTCACGAATGTTCCTGGGGCTGGGCAAGCACCTGGTCATTGCTCAGTGAGACCCTCTCCCAGAAAGTCTGAGCAGGTCAAAGCCACAGTCCCTCAGAAGTGAAGGGTTGGGAAACACAGCCCTATTTGAGATAAAACTCAGGAGGGAGGTGCTGCCTGGTAGACTGGTGGCTTGGTCACAGACAGAGTAGAAACCGGGAGTGGATGGAAGCTGGAGACAAAGGAGAGGTGCTTGATTGCCAGTCGTGGAAAGCACAGAGTTTCAATACTAGAGACTGGGTAGCTGGGTGACTCTATTTTCACCCCTCCCACGCATGCCCATACACACCTACATGCACCACAGCAGTCTACCCCAGTAAGCTAAGCAGTGCCATTTAGTGGAGAATGGAGCCATTACCCTAATCCCTGCCCAACTGGGCAAATGGCACTCTTGACAGACACAAGTCTCTTTGCCTGCTTAGTTTACAGACTATACAGTGCTTCATAGCTTGACTTCTACAGGAAACCAGATGTAATTTCAATCATACTTCACTCAATTCGCTTGTTTTTTATTCAATTTTTTTCTTTTTCTTTTTTTATTCTTGCATACAGAAAGAGAAAAAACCTATTTTTATTTTACACTATTTTTAAAAAGATTTTTCCTTCATTTTTTCTACTATATATTTTAATTTTTTGTAATTTTTAAAAAATTTTAATTTACTTTCATTATTTCATTTTATTCTATTGTATTCATTTTTCAAATTTTCAAACATTTTCCCATTTTTTCCATTTTTTCTTTTTTCTTCTCTTTTCTTTTTTTATATTTCCCTTTTTTTCTCTAATCTATCAAGCTTCTTTCAACAACCACATCAAAACACATCTAGGATCTAGCATCCTTCATTTGATTTCTTTTTGTTGTTTTTAATTTTTTAATTTTAATTTTTTTAAATTTATTAATTCCTTTTCTTCCTCCACAATGACAAAACAAATGAATTCGCCCCAAAAGAAACAACAGGAAGAAATGAAAGCCAGGGACTTAATCAACACAGATATAAGCAAGATGTCTGAACCAGAATTTAGAATCACGGTAATATGAATACTAGCTGGGGTTGGAAATAGATTAGAATCCCTTTTTAAAGGGATAAAAAGAAGTAAAATCTAGTCAGGATGAAATAAAAAAGTGCTATAACTGAATTACAATCTCAAATAGATGCCACGGGGGCAAGGATGGATGAGGCAGAGCAGGGAATCAGTGAGATTGAGGACAAACTTCCGGAGAATAATGAATCAGAAAAAAAGAGGGAGACTAAGGCAAAAGAGCATGAAATAAAAATTAGAGACCTCAAGGACTCATTAAAAAGGAATAACATGAGAATGATAGGGGTCCCAGGAGATGAAGAGAGAGAAAAGGGGTAGAAAATTTATGTGAGCAAATCATAGTGGAAAACTTTCTTAACTTAGGGAAAGACACGGACATCAAAACCCAAGAAGTACAGAGGACTCCCATTAGATTCAACAAAAACTGACCATCAACAAGGCATATCCTTGTCGAATTCACAAAATACTCAGGAAAGGAAAGAATTATGAAAGTATCAAGGGAAAATAAAGTCCTTAACCTACAAGGGAAGACAGATCAGGTTTGCAGCAGGCCTATCCATAGAAACTTGGCAGGCGAGAAAGGAGTGGCAGGATATATTCAATGTGCTAATTTGGAAAAATATGCAGCCAAGGATTCTTTATCCAGCAAGGCTGTCATTCAAAATACAAGAGGTAAAAAGTTTCCCATGCAAACAAAAATTAGGGGAGTTTGTGACCACTAAACCAGCCCTGCAAGAAATTTTATGGGGGACTCTCTGAGGGGAGAAAAAACGAAAAGGAAAAAAAAACCCAAAAAGACCAAACGCAACAAAGACTATAAAGAGCAGAGAACACTACCAGAAACGACAACTCTACAGTTGATATAATGGCAATAAATTCATATTTTTCAGTACTCACTCTAAAGGTCAGTGGTCTAAACGCTCCAATCAAAAGACATAGGGTAATAGCATGGATAAAAAACTAGATCCATCTATATGCTGTTTACAAGAGATCCATTTTAGACCTAAAGTCACCTTCAGATTGAAAATAAGGGGATGGAGAACCATCTATCATGATAATTGTTGCCAAAAGAAAGCAGGGGTAGCCATACTTATATCAGACAATCTAGATTTAAAATTAAGACTGTAACAATAGATGAAGGGCATTGTATCATAATTAAGGGGTCTATCACCAAGAAGACCTAACAATTGTAAACATTCATGCTCCAAATGTGGAAGAACCCAAATACGTAAATCAATTAATCACAAACATAAAGAAACTCAATAATAATAATACCGTAATAGTACAGGACTTCAACACCCCACTTACAGCAATGGAAAGATCATCTAAATAGAAAATCAAAAAGGAAACAATGGTTTTGAATGACACACTGGACCAGATGGACTTAATAGATATAATCAGAACATTTCATACTAAAGCAGCAGAATACACATTCTTCTCGAGTGCACATGGAACATGCGCCAGAATAGATCACATATTGGGACACAAATCAGCTCTCAACAAGTAGAGAAAGATCAAGATCATACTGTACATATTTTCAGACCACAACGCTATGAAACTCGAAATCAACCACAAGGAAAAATTTGGAAAGATAACAAATACTTGGAGACTAATGTACATCCTACTAAAGAATGAATGGGCGAACCAAGAAATTACAGAGGAAATTAAAAAGTACATGGAAGCTAATGAAAGTGATAACACCACAGCCCAAAACCTCTGGGACATAGCAAAGGCTGTCATAAGAAGGTAGTATATAGCTATCCAGGCATTTTAAAAGAAGGAATGAAGAAAGGTCTCAGATACACAACCTAACCTTACACCTCACAGAGCTGGAAAAGAAGAGCAAATAACACCCCAAGCTAACAGAAGAAAGGAAATAATAAAGATTAGAGCAGAAATCAATACTATAAAAACAAAAAAAGACAAAACAAAACAAAACACACACACACACACACACACACACGCACACACACACACATACACACAAACAACCAGTAGAACAGATCAATGAAACCAAGAGCTGGTTCTTTGAAGGAATTAACAAAATTGATAAACCCCTTGCCAGTTTGATCAAAAAGAAAAGGAAAAGGACCCAGATATATAAACTCAAGAAAGAGGAGAGATCACAACCAACACTGCAGAGATACAAACAATAATAAGATAATATTATGATCAATTATATGCTAATAAAATGGGCAATCTGGAAGAAATGGACAAATTCCTAGAAACATAAAGTACCAAAACTGAAACAGGAAGAAATGAAAAATTTGAAGAGACCTATAACCGGTAAAGAAATTTCATTAGTAATCAAAAATCTCCCAAAAAACAAGGGTCCAGGACTGGTTGGCTTTCTAGGGGAATTCTACCAAACATTTGAAGAAGAGTTAACACCTATTCTCTTGAAGCTGTTCCAAAAAATAGAAATGGAAGAAAAACTTAGGAACTCTTTCTATAGGGGCGTCTGGGTGGCTCAGTCAGTTAAGCATCTGACTTCGGCTCAGGTCATGATCTTGCAGTTCTTGGGCTTGAGCCCTGCATCGGGCTCTGTGCTGACAGCTGAGAGCCTGGAGCCAACTTTGGATTCTGTGTCTCCCTCTCTCTCTGCCCCTCCCCAGCTCATGCTCTGTCTCTTTGTCTCTCAAAACTAAATAAACATAAAAAAAATTTTAAAAAACCTCTTTCTATGAAGCCAGCATTACCTTGATTCCAAAAGCAGAGAAAGACCCCACTAAAAAGGAGAACTATAGACCAATTTCCCTTATGAGCAGGGATGCAAAAATCCTCAACAAGATACTAGCCAACCGGATCCAACAATACAGTAAAAATTTTTTTGACCACGACCAAGTGGGATTTATACCTAGGATATAGGGCTTGTTCGATACCCACAAAACAATCAGTGTGACACATCACATCAATAAAAGAAAGACAAGAACCATATGATCCTCTCAATAGATGCAGAGAAAGCATTTGTCAAAACACAGCATCGTTTCTTGATAAAAACCCTCAAGAAAGTAGGAATAGAGGGATCATATCTCAAGATCATAAAAGCCATATATGAAAGATCCACTGCTAATATAATCCTCAATGGGGGAAAACTGAGAGCTTTCTCCCTAAGGTCAGGAATAAGAGAGGGATGTCCACTCTTGCTACTGTTATTCAGCATAATATTGGACGCCTTAGCCTCAGCAATTAGAAAACCCAAAGGAATAAAAGTCATCCAAATCAGCCAGGAGGAAGTCAAACTTTCACTCTTCACAGATGACATGATACTCTATATGGAAAACCCAAAAGATTCCACCAAAAAACTGCTAGAACTGACACATGAATTCCACAAAGCAAGTGAGAAATCCCCAATACAGATGAAAAAAGGTAATTGGGGAAGAGTCTGTTATTCTTCAGCCCTGCGTGGTAAGGAAGGGGAATGTGGATAAGTTGCAAATTGGATTGAATTAGGAAAGAGTGACTGGGAATGTAAAATGTGGAAATGAAGTGGGAAGAATATTCATAGACACCCTGCTTTTCAACAAAGTGAGGGAAACTTTAGCTACTGAAGGTCAGTAGCATTGCTCACATTTTGTTCTATTTATTCATTTATTTGTCCCCATATACATTCATCCAACATTTATGGGAAAAATAGCTATACTCAGGCATTGTGCTGCATACTTAGGGTATACAAATTACCATGACAGACATAGTCCCTGTTCCATGGAGCTGGCAATCCATAGATCCTGAGGCACACCTTTGATAGATTATCATTTTGTACCTGGAGTACTAGTTTGAAGCCAAAATACAAACTGTCTCCTATATTTGCTTCTATATTTTAGAGCCCAGGCATTATGATCTCCACACATTTTGAAATTATAAAACATTCTGTTATAATTAAAGAGCATTGTGTCCAAATGATGGTGTTGTCATAATATAGCTTCCAAGAAAAGGATAGAAGGTTATTCTCAGATTACTAATTTGCCACTAATTTGCTTTGAAATCTTGTGTAAATTCTTCTCTGATTCTATTTTGTCATCTATAAAATACTGAAAGTAATGTTGAACTATATGTTGCCTTGGAAGTGGTAGGGAAGATTTCTAAATGATGATAATGTATTTTGCAGATAGAGAATCATGTATGTACCAAAGGTGGTAATATTGACCCATTAATTCTTTTAGTGACAAATAAAATGTTGCTACTTAGGGAGCTGATGTGTTAGGGAAAAAAAAGACAGGGAAATAAAAAGAATGGAAACAAGAAAAAAGAGCAGGCTTAGAAAAGTGAATTAACCTTTTTATCTAAAGGAAGACAAATTTTCCAAAGGCCAATTTTGTTGGCTTTACTTCATTTTAAATTGTGAAGAAGAATGTTTTAAATGGACAAATTTTTCCAATTTTACCTGGTTTTTGGTATGTGTACTTAATGTTTTATTTAAACAATAAACATTTAACCAAAATGGCTCTTTAATGCTAATTCATATCATTTATATAAGAATTTTTTAGGTAAATGTGGCTTCCTTATATTTTATTATTTGGAAAGGAAACTTCTGTCTAATGCCTCATTTAAGATTCAGTGGAATCTTTCTTGCTTCAGTAATTTTCCTATTAAATTACAACTATTAGTGCTAGTTCCTCACCCTAAAGGAAACCAATAAAATCACCCAAACTAATGAAGTTGTTTCCAACAGCAAGTACCTCGTTATGGGGGTACTTCTAATTACTGTTAAAATGAACTGGAACGGAATGTCTCCAGAATGGGATGTCCCAGAGCTATAAACCAAAACCGTAAACAGCTGTGCAACTCCTAATCTATTCATTTCACCTTTGCAATCACAGCACAACATGAACTAAATTTTAAATATTGATAGACAAGAATAAGAATGGATTTGAACACAAAATAGAAAATATTAGAATTTTCTTACATTAAAATAAGAGCTTATTGGTTATATTCTGTCTTATAAATAGGATTTCTTTTATCTTCTGGATATTATCTTATTTGCTCACACATTTATGTCTCTCTGAACTAATTACCATGCTTAGGTAGTACTTCAGTCAGGACTACATTGAACAAGGATGGTTATGTAGCTTATACAGGAGAAAACACTGTCAGTGCAGAAATAACCTGTACAGGGTAATGACTTTAGATCAGATTTAATTAAGGTGTGCTTCCCTTTCCAACATAATATTATGTCTACAGCAATATAAAGCTGAACTTATATCTAAGTCAGAAGGTAGACATTCTGTAGATAAATAAGAAAACATGTTGCTATTATTAATGCTAATTCATTCGCAACATGGATCAGAGCAGAAATATGTATAAATCTACTTGACAAATTCAAACAGTTGTACAAGGTAAAAAACACATAAGACAAAAAATTGTGAAATCTTGAGGAAGAAATTATTGTAGAGTAAGTTTAAAAAATCATATTAGATTTGGAAAGACGATGTGGAGGCAGTCTTAAAATTCAACATCTGCTTTTTCCCAAGTGAAGGGAAAAGAAAATTTTCAGTATAAATAATAGCAATACTAAGTAATAATAATACTGTTGTTTTTATATTTGTGGTTTTTAAATTATAAAAAACATATGAACTACATGTAAAAACACTTAACTGGTAGAAATAACATATGTTATCTCATTCTTGACTGAAAAAAGTTGTATAACTGTATTCAACTCACTTAATCTCACTGGACCTGTGTCCTTAATTATACAACAGAGATAGCAAAATTAAACACATGAGTTGTATGATCTCTCCTAGGTCTACTTACCTCTTTAGCTATTCTATGACTTGGGAACACTCATAATTCACACAGTAACAGTTTGTGGAATATACAGCATTCAAGATCCGTGAAATGATTTTTATTCATTTTGTGAAAAATTGACAAGGATGTGTGTAACTATTTCAGAATACAGAGTGCGTATTTTTATTCAGTAATAAAAATGGATAAATACTACAGTGTGTTTGTTTTATGTCAACCAAGATCAGCTGGAACTATGTTTTCCACAGTCCCTTCCTTGCATAGTTCATGGGTAGCATGGACATCTAGACATTTTGAGAGAGGCTTGGCAGAAATGAAGTGATAGTTATAAGCCACATTGACATTTAGTTGATGACTCACCTTATTGCAGGGCAACAGGCAGATCATAGACTCCTGTGTTATGGATAAAGAATTCTAGCCATGCCATAATTGCTCAAAAAGTTAATAAATTATTTTCAAAAATTCAATATAAGTTCAAAAATTCATATAAAGGACAACATTATCCATAAAAGTAAGTAGTCCTACTAATGATTATAAATAGCATGATCCAGGAGAGTCTCATACACTTAGAACAGTGTATATGATCTTGACATTTGGGATCAATTTTTAGATAGTAAGTCTCATTAAAAAGTCTCCTTTTGCTTTCTAAGTTGTGTTCCAAACAAGGTTAACTAGAACTTTTTCAACCTAGCAATGCTGACTCCCTCTCACCCCCCCAAAATACCTTTTAAATATTTGGTTGTCTTTTCTGTAGAATAATTCTGAAAATTAAGAATAAATTTTTATTAGCAAAAAATATATATAGTATGTGTTTAAATTACAAAGAAACATTATTAATATTATTGACACTGGGGCACCTGGGTGGCTCAGTTGGTTAAGTGTACGATTCTTGATGTCAGCTCAGGTCAGGTGGGTTTGAGCCCTGCTTTGGGCTCTGTGCTGACAGCGCAGAGCCTGCTTGAGATTCTCTCTCTCTCTCTCTCTCTGGCCTTCTCCACTCGCGATCTCTCTCTTTCTCTCTCAAAATAAACTTTAAAAAATGTTATTTACACAAAAAACAATCAGAAAGACCAATTGGAAAATAATCAATGATGATTCAAAACTACTGGGGCAATACATGTAGGCCAGAAAGAAAGAGGGTGAACATAGCTCTATCAAAAAAAAAATATTTAGAGAGGAGAAATTCTAACAATGTAGTTTTTAGATGAAAAGGTATTTGGACTGTTAATGTGGATCTGGAGGCCAGCTTGCACACTAAAGTGCTGGCAACAGTCATAGCCTGTACCATATTGTTTTGATCACCACAGCTTTGTAATATAATCAGAAGTCTGCAATTGTGAAGCATCCAGCCTTGTTCTTCTTTTTCAAAATTACTTTGGCTACTTGGGGGTCTTTTGTGGTTCCATAGAAATTTTAGGATTGATTGTCCTTGCTCTGTGAAAAATGCTATAGGTATTTTGATAGAGATTGCATTAAACATGTACATTGAGTAATATAGACATTTTAACAATATTTGTTCTTCCAATCCATGAATATGGAATATCTCTCAATTTTTTGGTGTCATCCTCAATTTCTTTCAAAAGCTTTTTTTTTTTTTTTCCAGAGTACAGGTCTTTCACTTTTTTGGTTATGTTTATTTATAGCTATCTTATGGTTTTTCATGCAATCGTAAATGGGATTGATACCTTGATTTCTTTTTCTGCTACTTAATTATTGCTATGTAGGAATGCAACAGATTTCTGTATGTTAATAACAGTGGTGAAAGTGGACATCCCTGCCTTATTCCTGACCATAGAGGAAAAGCTCTCAGTTTTTCCCATTGAGGATATTAGCTGTGGGTTTTTCATCTATGGCTTTTATTATGTTGAAACCTACATGACTTAGGGGTTTTATCATAAATAGATAGTGTACTTTGTCAAATGCTTTCTCTGCATATACTGTAAAGTTTATATAGTTCTTTAAAAATTTTTTTTAATGTTATATATTTTTGAAACAGAGAGACACACAGAGTGTGAGCAGGGCAGGGGCAGAGAGAGGGAGACACAGAATCTGAAGCAGACTCCAGGATCTGAGCTGTCATTGTAGAGCCCAATGTCGGGCTCAAACTCATGAACTGTAAGATCATGACCTGAGTCAAGGTCGGACACTTAACCGACTAAGTCACCCAGGCACCCCAGTTTTTAAAAGTTTCTTTTAGGTTTATATATTTTTGAGAGAGAGAGAGAGAGAGAGAGAGAGAACGAGCAGGGGAGTGGCAGGGAGAGGGAGACACAGAATCTGAAGTAGATTACAGGCTCTGAGCTGTCATCGCGAGCCTGCATCTGTATAGTTCTTACTCTTTCCTGTAGTAATGAGGTATATCATGTGATGGATTTGCGAAAATTAAACCACACTTGCAGCTTAAGAATAAATCCCACTTGATCTTGGTAAATCATTCTTTTAATGTTGTTTTGGTTTCTATTTGCTAGTAATTTATTAAATTTTTTTGCATCCATGTTTATCAGGAATATTGGCCTGCAGTTTTCTTTTTCAGTTGAGTTTTTATCTTGTTTTATTTGGTATCAGGATAATGTTAGCCTCGTAGAATGAATTTGGATGTTTTCCTTCCATTTCTATTTTTGGAATAGTTTGAGAAGAAGAGATATTAACTGTTCTTTAATTGTTTGGTAGGATTAATTCCTCTGTGAAGTCATCTGACACTGGAAGTTTGGTAGGAATTTTTGATTACTGATTAAATTTCTGTTTATGGGTCTATTCAAGTTTTCTATTTCTTCCTGTTTCAGTTTTCACAGTTTATGTTTCTAGGAATTTACCAATTTCTTCCAGAGAGCCAAATTTGTTGGCATAGAGCTTTTCATAAACTCTTATAATTGTTTGTGTTTCTATGGTGTTAGTTGTCATTTTTCCACTCTCATTTGTGATTTTATATATTTAGGTTTTATCTTTTTGATAAGTCTGGTAAGGGATTTATCAGTTTTATTATTTTTTTTAAAGAACCACCCCCTGTTTTCATTGATCTGTTTGTTTTTTAAGTTTCTATATCATTTATTTCTACTTAAATCTTTATTATTTCCTTTTGTCTGCTGGATTTAGGCTTTATTTGTTCTTTTTCTAGCTTCTTTAGGTGTAAGGTTAGCTTTTTATCTGATAATTTTCTTATTTCTTCAAGTAGGCCTGTATTGCTATATACTTCCCTCTTAGGACCACTTTTGCTGCCTCCCAATGGTTTTGGACTGGTATGTTTTCATTTTCATTTGTTTGCATGTATTTTTAATTTCTTTTTTAAGTTTCTGGTTGATGCATTTATTAAGTAAAACATTGTTTTAGCCTTCATGTATTTTTGGTCTTTCCAAATCTTTTCTTGTGGTTGATTTCAAGTTTCATAGTGTTGTAGTCAGAAAACATGGATGGAATTATCTCAATCCTTGTGTATTTGTTGAGGCCTGATTTATGACCTAGTATACATTTATTCTGGAAATTGTCCCATGGGCACTCAAAAAGAATGTGTATTCTGCTGCTTTAGGATGGAATGTTTTTGTATCTATCTGTTAAGTCCATCTGGTCCAATGTGTCATTTATGTGTCATTGTTTCTGTGTTGATTTTCTGTTTAGATGATATGTCCATTGATATAAATGGAGTGTTAAAGTCCCCTACGATTATTGTATTATTATCAATTAGTTCCTTTATGTTCGTTATTGTTTTATAAGTTTTTTAAATATTTATTTATTTTAGAGAGAGAGAGAGAGACAGAATCTGAGTAGGGCAGGGGCAGAGAGAGAGGGAGACATAGAATCCAAAGCAGGCTCCAGGCTCCAAGCTGTCAGCACAGAGCCTGATGTGGGGCTCAAACTCAACAACTGTGAGATCATGACATAAGCTGAAATTGGATGCTTAACTGACTGAGCCATCCAGGCACTCCTGTTATTTATTGTTTTATATGTTTGGGTGGTCTCAAGTTAGGCGCCTAAATATTTATGATTATTAGATCTTCTTGTTGGATTGTCTCCTTTACTATAATATAGTGCCTTTCTTATAGTCTTTGTTTTAATGTGTAATTTGTCTGATATAAGCATTACTACTCTGGCTTTCTTTTGAAATTCATTTGCCTGGTAAATATTTCTCCATCCCCTCACTTTCAGTCTGCGGTGTCTTTAGGTCTAAAACAAGACTCCGATAGGCAACATATAAATGGGTCTTTTTTTTATGCATCTGACACCTTGTGTCCTTTGATTGGAGTGTTTGGTCCAATTACATTCAGAATTATTATTGACAGATAGGTACTAGATGCCATTTTCTTTCTTGTTTTTGTTGTTGTTCTGGAGATTTTCTTTATTTCTTTTTTTTTTTGTCTTTGTTACCTGTTGTCTTTCCATCCCATTCAAAGAGTCCCTTTTAATATTTCTTGCAGGACTGGTTAAGTGGTCAGGAACTCTTTTAGTTTTTGGTTGTCTGGGAAACTCCTTATCTTTCTTTTTATTCTGAGTGATAGCCTTGCTGGATAGGGTATTCTTGGATGCAGATTTTTTCACTCAGCACTTTGAATATATCATGCCACTCCCTTCTGGCTTGCCAAGTTTCTGTTGAGAGATCTGCAACTAGCCTCTGTGTCTTCTCATGTAAATTAGGGACTTCATTTGTCTTTCTGCTTTTAAGATTTTTTCTTTATGCTGTATTTTGCAAATTTAATTAGAATATGTTTTGGTGTTGATCTGCTTTTGTTGATTTTTATGGGAGTTCACTGTGCCTCCTGGATCCAGATATCTGTTTCCTCTCCCAGATTAGGAAAGTTTTCAGTTATTACTTCCTCAAATAAATTTTCTACTCCTTTTTCTCTCTCTTCTTCTAGGACTCCTATGGTATGCACATTATTGCATTTGAGTCACTGAGTTCCCTAAGTCTTCTCCTGTTCTATAATTCTTATTTCTTTCCCTTTTGTTCAGTTTCATTATTTTCCATTATTTTTTTCTCTATGTCACTTATTTGTTCCTCTGCCTTTCCATCCTTGTGTTCACTGTGTCAAGACTATTTCCAATTTCTGTTATTGCATTTTTTAAAATTTCTGATTGATTCTTTTTTAATTCTTTTATCTTTGTGGTAAAGGCCTCTCTGAAGTCTTCCATTATATTCTAAAGCCCAGTAAGTATCCTTATGATTGTTGCTTCAAATTCTCCATCAGGAGAATACTGTTACTATTTCAGTTAGAGATCTTGCCGTGACCTTATTTTGTTCTTTCATCTGAGATGAATTCCTCCATGTTGGCATTTTGTCTAAGTCTCTGCCTTCCATGTGCTAGAAAAGCATGTTATATTTCCTGCTCCTGAAAGTAATGGTGTTATGAAGAAGAGGTCATATATTGTCCAGGTTCTGGCATTTCAGGAATTTTTTCCTGGTGTGTGCTGTATGCCTCTGCTATTGTGTTTTGGCTGTTCTAGCCTTCAGACCAGTGGTCTTTCCTGCAGCGGGCAGTGTTTGGCCTTTAGCCAGAATGTAGTGAGTTTTAACTGGATGTACTCTGGTCTGCTTGTTAAATGAAACTGATACTACTTCCACTAGAACTAAAGCTTGCAGAACTCTCTGGTCAGGATATGTAGTGTTAGCAGGGGTTTCTGTTGGGCTTCTGGGGAACTGGCCCACTGTGTGGGGATTGAGACAAGCTTAACTGAGAAAGGGAGTGGAGCCAGAGTTCAGAGGTTTGAGATTTGGTTTAAGCAAGTTAGGTAGCTAGTGTTCAGGCTGAGCTGCTTTCTGCAAGTGACTCTGTGTTTATGATGAGGAGTGGAAGAAGGAAATGGCACTGGCTGACTCCTTTGTCCCTGGAAAGGTTCTCAGTGAAAGCTTCCTTTCAGGGACATGCTCCAAGAAAAGTGAATGATCTCCCCACTGTGTCCCAAATGTTCTTCAAATAGCTTTTTCCACTCTTATCTGCAGGAATATGGCAGCACCCTCAGGGCTATATTTCAGCCAAGCCCACTGACCTTTAAAACTCTAGTCTTTAAGACTTAGTGGTGGAGGGAACTTACAAAAATCAGTCCCTCTTATTTTCCCAGTCAATGACTTTGGGGAAATATTCTCCTTGTGTTTTCCCGTGTGCTCATCTCTCTTTCACCTTTCTGTGTGACCATGGCTCCCACCATTCTGTGGCACCTGTGATCCGTTTTTCCCCCAAACCGTGTTTCTGCACTTCCTCCTTTTTTTTATGTGACCTCTTCCATTAGTGGTGGAGTTTGTTCTGTCAGTCTTCAGGTGGATTTCTGGGGTATTTAGAATGATTTGGTAGTTAATTAGTTGTGTTTGAGGAATGACATGAACCTAGGGTCTTCCTATTACACCGCCATCTTAGCTCCCTCTAAAAATTTCATATTTTTAGAGTGAACTCAAACTTAGGTGACCATCAACATAGAATAGACTGCTATATACATAGGATGCTATATATGAACCTCATAGTAACCACAGATCAAAACCTTAGAATACATACACAAAAAATAAAGAAAAATGAATATAAACATAACAATAAGGAAAATTAAATCACAAGGGAAGAGAGCAGGAGAAAAATTACAAAAACAATTAGAAACTAATAAACGAAATAAGTACCTTTCAATAACTACTTCAAATATAAATGGACTAAATGCTCCAATAAAAGACATGGGGTGGCTGACTGGGTAAAAAAAGCAAAGCCTATTTTTGCTGAAGAGGCACATTTCAGATCTAAAGACACACACAGACTAAAAGTGAAGAGATGGAGAAAGATATTCCATTCAAATTGAAATGAAAAGAAAGCTGCATAGCTATACTTAAATCAGATAAAATAGACTTTTCAAAAAAAACCTTGTGAGTCAAAATCAGGCATTAATAATGATAAAGGGATCAATTCATCAAGAGCTATAATACTTGTAAATATCTATGCATCCAACATAGGGTCATCTAAATACATAAAGCAAATTACAAAAGACAGAAAAGGAGAAATCGACAGCAATATGAAAATAAGGGACTTCAACACCTTACTTACATCAATGGATAGATCATTTATGCATAAAATAAATACGTAAACACTGGATTTAAATGATACACTACACCAGAGAACTTAAATATATACGGAGCATTCCATCCAAAAGCAGAAGAATAGATATTCTAAGTGCACATGGAATATTCTTCAAGATATATCACATGTTAGTCCACAAAACAGGCCTCACTACATTTGAAAACATTGCAATCATACAAACCTCTTTGTGACCTCAGTGGTATGAAACAAAAAATAAATTATACAAACAAAACTGGAATAAACACAAACACATGGAGGCTAAACAACATGTTACTAAACAAGCAATGATTCCACAAGGAAATCAAATAGAGAAGAAAAAAATACCTTGTAACAAATGAAAATGAAAACACAACATCCCCAAATGCTATTCAAAGCAGCAAAAGCAGTTTAAAGAGGGAAGTTTATTATAATACAAGCCTACTGGATAAAACAAACAAAAAAACTCAAATAAATAACCTAAATTTTCACCTAAATTTACCAAAAATAAACAAGAATAAACAAAGGCCAAAGTCTAGTAGAAGGAAGAAAATAATAAAGATCAGAGTGGAAATAGATAAAATGGAGAATGAAAAACAAAACCAAACAAAACAAAAAACTAGAAAACATCAATGACACTAAGAGGTGGTTCTTTGAAGAGACAAGCAAAACTAAACTAAAGAAAGCAAAACAAAACAACATCATCAACAACAAAACACTGATGAACCTTTAGCCAGACTTATCAAGAATAAAAGAGGGAAAGGGGTCAAGTAAAATCAGAAATGAAAGAAAAATTACATTAAATACCACAGAAATATAAAGGATCATGAGACTACTATGAACAATTTCATCCAAACATGAAACTTAGAAGAAATGAATAAATTCCTAGAAACATATCTCCCAAGACTGAATCAGGAGGAAATGGGAAATCTGAACAGACCAATTACTAATAATGAAATTGAATCAATAATAAAAAAACTGCCAACAAACTAAAGTCCAGGACAAGACAGCCTCACAGATGAATTCGACCAAACATTTAAAGAAGCATTAAGGGGCGCCTGAGTGGCCTAGTTGGTTAAGTGTCCAACTTCAGCTCAGGTCATGATCTCACCACCTGTGAGTTGGAGCCCCGCATCAGGCTGTGTGCTAATAGCTCAGAGCCTGGAGCCTGCTTCCCATTCTGTGTCTCCCTCTCTCTCTGCCCATCTCCCTCTCACACTCTGTCTCTTTCTCTGAAAAATAAATAAACATTAAAATTTTTAATAAAAAATAAAGAAGAATTAATATGGGGGCACCTGACTGGCTCAGTTGATTAAGCATCCGACTCTTGTTTGGGTCAGGTCATGGTCTCACAGTCATGAGACTGAGCCCCACATTGGGCTCCATGCTGAGCATTGTGCCTGCTTGAGTCTCTCTCTCTTTCTCTGTTCCTCCCCCACTGGTGCTCTTTCTCTCTCTTTCAAATTAAATAAGCATTTTAAAAAATAATAAAAGTTAATATGTATAATTCTATTCCCAAAAATTGAACTGGAAGGACACTTCCAAACCCATTTTACAAAGCCAGCACTACCCCAATACCAAAACCAGACAAAGACACCACAAAAAGAAAAGAAAAAAAAAAGAAAATTAGGAGACAATATTCCTCAAAAATCCTCAGTGAAATATTGGCAAAGTGAATTCAACAAAACATTAAAATGATCAGAATCCATGATCAAGTGGGATTTATTCCAGGGATGCAAGAATGGTTCTGCAAATCTGTCAACATATACATCACGTTAGTAAAAGGAAAGATAAAAGTTTTAGGATCATCTCAATAGATATAGAAAATTATTTGATAAAATATAACATTAATTTATGATAAAAACTTTCAACAAAATGGGGATAGAGGTAACATCGCAACATATTAAATATCACGTTGACGAACTCACGGTGAACATCATACTCAAAGTTGAAAAGCTGAAAACATTACCTTTAAGATAAAAAACAAGACAAGGATGTTCATTCTTACCACTTTTATTCAACATAGTATTGGAGGGCCTAGTCACAGCAATTAGACAAGAAAAGGAAATAAAAGTGTTTCAAGTTGGAAAAGAAGCAAAACTCACTATTTGTAGATGATACATGATACTATGTATATAGAAAACTTTAAAGACTACTCCAAAAAATTATTGCAACTAATTAATCAATTCAGTAAAGTTGCAAGATACAAAAGTAATATACATAAATTTGTTGCATTTTTAAATGTAAACTATCAATGAACTATCAGAAAGGATTAAGAAAATAATCTTATTTACAAGTACACCAAGAATAATTAAATACCTACAAGTAAATTTAACCTAGGAGGTGAAACACCTATATTCTGCAAACTATAAGACACTGATGATAGAAATTGAAGACACGAATAAGTAAAATGGTGTTGCATGTTCATGGATCAGAAATATTAATATTCTTAAAATGTCCATACTACCCAAAGCAACGTACAAATTCAGTGCAATCCCTATCAAAATACCAACAGCAATTTTCACAGAACTAGGACAATAGTCCTAAAATTTGTATGGAACCACACAAGACTCAATAGCCAAAGATATTTTGAGGAAGAAAAACAAAGCTGTAGGTATTACACTGCCTGGTTTAAATCTATACTACAAAGCTATATCAATAAAAACAGTATGATCCTGGCCCCAAAACAGACAATGTAGATCAATGGAACCGAACAGTGAGTCCAGAAATAAACTCACACTTATATAGTCAAATAATCTTTGACAAAGGAGGTAAGCATATACAGTGGGGGAAAGACAGGCTTTTCAACAAATGGTGTTGGGAAAACTGGACAACTACATGCAAAAAACATTAAAACTGAACCACTTTTTTTTTTACATTATACAAAAAATAATTTCAAAATGGTTAAGACTTGAGGCCCCCGGGTGGCTCAGTCAGTTGGGTGATTATCTTTGTCTCAGATCATGATCTCACAGCTTGTGAGTTCGAGCCCTGCATCCAATTTATCCAATTTAAAAATGGACATTAGATCTGGACAGACATTTTTCTAAAGAAGACATATAGATGACTAAGAGACATTGAAAAGATGTTCAACATCAGTAATCATCAAGGAAATTCAAATCAAAACCACAATGAGATATTACCTCACACCTGTCAGAATGACTAATATCAAAAAGACCAGAAATAACAAGTATTGGCAAGGAAAAGGGGAAAGAAAACTCTTATGTCCTGCTGGTGGGAATGAAAATTGGTGCAGCTACCATGAAAAGTTCAAAATAGATCTATCATATGATCCATCATTCCACTTCTGGGTATTTATCTGAAGAAAACAAAAACACTAGTTTGAAAAGACCTCTGCACCCCTATTTTTGTTGCAACATTAATTACAGCAGCCAAGATATAGAACCAACCTAAGTGTCCATCAATAGATGAATAGATAAAGATGTGGCATGCACACCTCACCACTAACACACTGGAACATTATTCAGCCATAAAAAAGAGTGAAATCTTGCCATTTGCTACAATATGGATGGATCTAGGGGATACTATGCTAATTGAAATAAGTCGGATGGAGAAAGACAAATACCATATGATTTCACTTATACATGGAATCTAAAAAACAATAGACTCATAAATACAGAAAATACAGATGGTTGCTAGAAGTAATAGGTTGGGGTGATGGGCAAAATAGATGAAGGTGATTAAAATGTACAACCTTCTAGTTCTAAAATAAATAAGTTATAAAGATAAAATATATAACATAGGGAATAGAGTCAATGATATTGTGACTTATTATTGTGATCATATCACAATGTATATAAATATTGAATCCATATGTTGATTGTATATAAATGTTGACTTCAAACATATATGCTTTTCACCCTGAAAAAGGACAAATGATATTGTCATATCTGAATCTATTTATATATGAATTATATGTGAGTGTGAACATACATCCATACATGCATGCATACAAAGAGAAAGAAAGAAAGGAAGAATGAAAGAAAGAATGAAAGAAAGAAAGAAAAGAAAGGGAGAGATGAAGGGAAAGTGAGGGAGAAAAGAGAGGAAGCGGAGCAAGAATGATTTACAGTACAATAATGAATGAAAGGAAAATTTGTTGTCATAGGGGGGCTGCTTTATGCAAGCTATGGGTCTGAAGGGTTGCTACAAGTTTCATTTTGAAAGAGACCTCAGTCTCTAATTCCACTCCAAATGGCAGGATTGAATGTGTGAAGTAACTACATTTTTTTTTTTTACCACAATATTAAAGGGTATAACAGATTGTGATGAAACCTGTGAATTTCTTACAAAAGTTTTCATTGTACATGTTTATTGGCCTTAGAACAGAAATTATGCTATATTATGATGATCTTTGTGCTTTGCTTGATTTTTATTTGGCACAAATAGGGGTGAATTATTTTGAATTATAGTTTACTATTCTTTCCATGTACCAGATTAATTGATGATGTAGGAAAAATGTAACACATTAGGTAACACAATTTATTTCCCAAATCATAATATGTTATATTGATAAAGCTATCTAGAAACGTAAGAGGAATGAATTTTTTAATGAAACTTTTGATAGAAATCAAGATTGTCATACAATTTGTTCTCACTATGATATGGAGAAGACACAATTTGACTCGGCAATCACTGGGGACATGCTATTGTGATAGTTACTGGACACAAGAGTGGATGAGATTATCTTACTACTCAACTTCCAAATGTCAGTGTTCCAGTAATCCATTTTGGGATACTATTTTTGGGGGGGGGGTCTCAGAAATTATATCTATCCTAATGGATTTAAATTTTGGTATATCTCTTGTTCCCATATTTTATCTCCATCTAGGACATCCTCATAGAACCCCAAACTGTGTGTGTAACTACCTATTTGAAATATATACTTGGTAATCTAATATCTTATAATTATCATGTTCAAAATAAAACTCCTGTTTCTCCACTCAGCCTGAAGCCTCTTCTTTTCAGAGTAAAGGACACCATCTCTCATCCAGGAGATAAGCAAAAATCTAGGATTTATTCTTGATGTTTTCCTTTTTCTCATGCTCCACATCCATTCTCTCACTATTCCACTTGACTGTACCTTCAAAACATCCTCCATATGCATCTATATCTTTTCATCTGCACCTTATCAATCTATCGTAGTCATTATCATTCCTTGCTATTTGGCCGCTGTTCCCTTGTTTCTTTTCTTATGCATCCATTCCCCTCTTAGCACAAAATTTTTTTTTAAATATGTAAACCATATCATGTTACTACTCAGTTTCACACTGTATAGGAACAAAAGCTAAACTCCCTTTTTCTGTTCTGAAAGGTTTTAACATGATATGCCTCCTGCCTACTTCTCCCAACTCACATTAAAATTCTTTCCCCACTCCTTCTTACTGCTTCCTATGCTCAGTCACACATTGGACCAGAGACTGGTCCATTATTACCATAGGAATTTTGAAATCATTAACTGTTGCTCTTCTGTGGAATCCCCTTGCCCCACATTGTGCATGGCTGATTCCTTAATATCATTCAGACATCACCTCGAATGACTTCACCTCTCTCACACAATCTAAAAGAACTACCTTGTAATTTACTTAAAATCACCCATTTTATTTTCACTTTAGTATTTATTTCCACGGGCATTTTCTTATCTCTGTTTATTTTTTTCCTCTGTCTCCCACTATAAGATAAAATTTTCAGAACAATGATTAAGTCAGTTTCATTAAAGCCATCTGTTTTAGCCTGTCTTGTAATTTTATTCTTTAAGTGAACCAAAAGTGCTCAAGGGTTTTAAGCAAGAAATGATATGTTATGAATTGTATTTCTGAAGGATTATTTCTGCAGAATTATTGGAGGAAAGCAGGAATGAAAGGGGAAACAAATAGTTAGGAAGCTATTGAATTTTTACATTGGATAAGGATCTGAAGCAGACCAGAGGTAATGAGGTAGGCATTAAGAAAAAACTTTGAGACTTATTTAGTAATAGAATCTGGAGTTCGGTAATAGATTATTTGTAAGAAAAGCCTAAGATAACAGCCAGCGTATCGTCTTGTATTACTTGTTTGTGCTAGGGAAAAATAACAGGTTTGTGCAGGAATATATTAAAATATATCTTAGATATGCTGATTTAGGATGCCTTTGTAAAGTTTGGATCAAATGAAGATGCCTAGCAACATATATGAAAACAAGAAAACAGAGTTCCCTTTGTTTTAGAAAACAATATATTTTAATCATAGAATATTTATTTATAAGGATTTGGGTGGTTGGATGTTTTATGCAGAGCCAATGTGTTGATATTACAAATTATGACAATTGGTATCATGAATCGATCAGCTAGCTCAATTTTTGAAATAGTGAGAAAAGCATTGCATGAAATTAAAAAGAGCAGCATTCTAAATTGTCCTGGTGAGGTTTTAATGCTGCATTTTTGTTCCATGAAATAAGGTTCTAACTGCTAGAGTGGCTATAATGAGGTCTTACTGGTATTTTTGTTCTATTTTATTATTGCCTTCAGGCAGGCTATGAGCTTTATGAATTTTTAGCTCACCAGAGCAGATATTTAGAGAAAGAAGACTTTTTCTTTTCTTACTCATATTTAGTGCTTTTTCCATACTTTAACCTTGATTTAAACTAACAAAACTACATAAACTTCTTAAGATGGTCTAAAAAGTACTCTATACTCCAGTTCAATATTATCTTTTCGATTTCACTCTTTTATAGCGTTTTCTCTTGCAGGAATGTTTCAAAATTCTCCAATACTGTATATTATTGTAACTTTCTATGTTGCTACGCTCTTTTCTGTAATTGTAAGGCCTTTCCTTGTCCTTTTCTGACAGCCTTCAAGACCCAGTTCAAATCCCATGTTCGCTATGAGATCTTCCCCAACCCCAACCACTTCTTTTATCCCTAAAGGGTTGGGATTCTGTATTATTTATAACAAGCAACATGGCCCTAATTTAAAGGTCAGCAGTATCATGGGTAACTTGCAAACTGAACAAAACAAGCAGAAAACTGAAACGAAATTCTTCAGTACCCTATGAGATCTTTATGTGAAGCATATTAACCAGAGAGGGGGAAAAAAGTATAGAATATGGTCTATATTAAGTTGATACATAGCCAGGTCTTATAACTGTTTTATCTGAAATATATCTTTCATTTACTTGTCTCCATCCCTACAGCAAAACATTAGTTTAAGCTACCATCATCTACTATGTGGACTTCTGTGCTATTCTTTTAAGTGGATCTTCTGACTGATCACTTTCTACCTCCAATCTGTTCTCTAGAGCAGGGCGTGGCAAATAGAAGTCTGATGGGAAACCTCACTTTGCTACCTGTCTCTGTATGTCTTGAGAATAAGATGAACTTTTACATTTTTTTAATGATTGGAGATGAATTTAAATGAAAATTATCTGTGACCTGCGAAAATTGTATGAAAATTAAATTTTGCTGTCCATAGGTAAAGTTGCTTATTGTTTGCATCCCTGATATTATATTTAACTGATAAGAATAATGTTATTATCATAGCAAGTATCTTTTTGGTAAAATTACAAAGCTCTTGTTTAGGTGATGACAGATGTTTGAGATCACACATTTTCTTTTCTATGAATCTGTAAGAGAAACCATGGGGTGGGTAGTGCATTTGGGGGTGGAGGTAGTGGTGGTAGTATTGTCAGACATCAAGTAAACTAGCCCTAAGCACTTAGCAGTGCATAAGAGTTGAGTGTGACAACTAGCACTATCTTTGTTATCAGCAATACAGATAATTCTTTTCCTCTAGGTTGTATTAGTGCCAGGGACATAGTAGGCAGTCACAAATAGTGTTTTCTTTTAATATCACTGTAAATATAATAGTCTCTGAAACTAGCATTGGCATTTGCCCCCTGAAATTGGGAGTGGACTAGAAGAGGTGCATTCAAAACAGTGATTATAAACAAATAAAAACTGTTTTTCTTTCTTCATTTAAGTAAATTAATTTCATTCTGTTTTCAGAAAGTCAGGGTTTTTGGAAAGGCTGAGTGATCTAAGGCATTCAGTTTTGAACTAGATTCAAAAAATTAGTTTTTATTTCCAGTTCCATCACTTATCAGGTGATTAGGCCCCTGCTGGCAAGCATTTGCTAAATAAGCCATTTTCTTTGAGAAAATAAATATATTTGCATTCAACCTATTAGCAAAAAATGTTTGTTTTCACTGAAATTTTTTGTTTTATCTGAAATTTTACTCGCTATAAATATTTCCAATTGGTAGTGTATTTTGATGGAGACTTTTTCAAAGGAAAAAGTATCTATGAATAAATTAAATAAACATTTTCTCTTAGATAATAAATTAGACATTTGAATATGACATTAAATAAACATTTTCTCTTGTATCTATGAATAAATTAAATAAACATTTTCTCTTAGACAAGATCTCACTTGGCTCTTTGTAGCATGACTCTGATAAAATATTCTTGCAAAAACCACACCCACACACCCACACATTTATATATGTATTTTTAATTCAATACATTTTCTCTGACATGTAACATTATCATCATAATTAGTCAGAATTTATTGATATCTCAGGGTATGAAGTTGAAAGCTGGAGAACAGTGCATAGTTTGAGAAAATGGCTTTTTCCTCATTGTACCACTCAGATCATTTTCAAGTAAGATAATTACTCTTATTTTCTCTCCTTTTAAAATTGCATTGAATGTTAGTTTCTTCGTGCATATGTGAAATTATAATGAAAATTAATAAAAACCCATATATAGATGAGAAATTGACACAAAGTCCTAGAGAGAGCAATTATTTTTTTAGTACTATTATAGGCCAAATTTCCACGATATAGCTTTAAATAAAAATTGTAAAGAAAGAATATATTGAGTCATTATGATTGTCTTTTGGGGCCACTATGAATTACTCTGGTTACTGAAGTGAACAAAAGTACATTGGTCACCTGGTTTCTTCCATTTATGGCTAGTAATGAGAAAGATAAAAGCTGATAGGACATTATCTGTGGTAGGGCATAAAGGTTGGTGAAATGATCCTATTGTTACACCATTTTCTCAGGAGGATATGGCTGTAGAAGGGCATATTATGTAATTAGTCATATTATTTCCTTAGTGAAGCATGGAATATTTCACATACAGATGATTTTATTGTTAGTACCTGGTATTTGACTATTTTACAAAGTGTTATTAGACTTATTTGGTGACATGCAACCCTGGAGAAGAGCTAAGTCACATTTTAACAGAAAAGAAATGATTATTCATATTGTGATAGACTTACAAATTCAGGCAAGTCTCTCCTGATACTTTTGACCAATAGCTTTGAATGATATTGCTTCAGAAATTGACATTGCAGACACAGTAGAGTAAAATAAAAGATATAGAGAAAGATAATTTATAGTTACCAGAACTTTTCCTAGTTTTACAAAATAATAGATATTCTGTATCCTCTTTTCTAATATAGATATAGTATGGTTCTTATTGAAACTTATCTTGGGTAAGCTTATGACACCAAAGACCTTTCTTTACTTAATATGATAAATATATTCATATAAATGGTATCCACATAAAGAGTATACATTCAACGCTCTTTCTTAAGAATGGGATTGAAGCAAGAATATTTGTCAACACTTCTATTCAACATTACATAATGGATTCAGGGTAGTGCAATAAGGCAAAGAAAAAATTTTAAGTTATAAGAATTGGAAAAGAAGAAAAAAAACCTTATTATTCACAGATGCCATGGTTGTACATATAGTTAAAAATATACAGATAAACCATTATAATTCATAAATGAATATAGAAATTTTCTTAAACACAGGACCATATCCAAAACTAATTGTGTTTCTCTGTGCAAGCTGAAACAATTAAAAGTATAATAATTTAAATTACCGTTTACAATTGCACTGAAATATATTAACTAAATATATTAATTAAAGATATGCAGAGTCTCTACATAAAACAACCAAGTATTGCTGATAAGAATTCAAGAAGACTAAATAAACCATGTTCATGAATTGGAAGAATCAATTTTGTAAAAATGTTAAATGTACCTGTTAATTTATCAAAATTCAGTCAAAATAGAAATCAAAAGTAAATTTTTTAAATGACAAGTTGATTTAAAAATATATAGATATGTAAAGATATGATAATAGGGTGTTTAACCCAAAGGATAAAAAATACAGATTTGAAGGGTATATGCACCGTTATGTTTATAGCCGCATTATCAACAATAGGCAAATTCTGGAAAGAGCCCAGTGTCCATCAACTGATGAATGGGCAAAGAAGATGTGATACACACACACACACACACATACATATATATACACATACACACACACATATATACACACTATGGAATATTACTCAGGCATCAAAAAGAATGAAATTTTGCCATTTGCCACAAAAAAATGGAGCTAGAATGTATTCAGCTAAACAAATAAGTCAGAGAAAGACAAATTTATCATATGATTTCACTTATGTGACATATAGGAAACCAAACAGGTGAACATATAGGAAAGAGAAAAAAAAAGAAAGGGGAGCAAACCATAGGAGACTCATCAAACTGAGGGAGGTGACTGGGGGATGGGCTAAATGGGAGATAATATTAACAAGTCATAACAAGGGCACTGGTTATGATGAGCACTGGGTGTTATATGTAAGTGATGAATAACTAAATTCTATTCCTGAAACCAATATTACACTATATGTTAAATAACTAGAATTTAAACAAAAATTTGGAAGAAAAAAATAAAAAGGGAACCACATGTATAAAAACAATTGGTTTGTGACAAAATTGCCAATGGACAAAGATGGAGGACAGCTTTATCAATTAAAGATGGTGGCTCAACTATATACCCATATGGAAAGAAAATGTATATCTTTACCTCTACTTCATACCATCTACATAAATCAATTATTGGGAGGTTTTATATATAAATTTAAAAAGTAAAAAGAAATATTAAGTGTTACTGTCTTGTGAAGTTAAAAATAGCTAACTTGTGGTAATTAAAGTTTTCTCAAAAAGGATACAGAAAGGACTAACCATTAAGAAAAGAGACTGAAGAGGCAAGTGTGGTAGAAGATATTTGAAATAAAGAAAATTATCTTATATATATAAAACGCACGCCAGAATATTTAGGAAAACAACAAATCAATGAGAAAAAGAAAAGATAGCCCATAGAAAAGTGGTCAGGATAGTTACACAGGCAAAATTATTAAAATAAAATATTTAAATGGCTAATAAACATAAAATAATACTCAATATCATTGGTCATCAGGGAAATGCAAATTAAAGACACAATTCAAGGGGCAAGATGGTGGAGAAGTAGGGAGCTCTGTAATCTCCGCCTGCCCACAACCATCAAACTGAGAAGGACTGAAGCCACAATACTCTGATCTGCAAGAGTGGGAGGAAAGCACACAGAGTCCGCATAGATGACAGCCTCATAGGTGCCTGAGTGGGTGCGACCTGGGGAAACAAAACCAGGCTGGAGCTGGAGGCTCTGAGGGGAGGGAGCCCCAGCCCAATGCAAAACCAGGGAGACCCCCGAGGAGCAGCAGTGCAGAGCGGCAGAGAGCTGAGGGGAAGAGAAAGAGAGACTGAAAATGCTCATAGAGTGATCTTGAGAGAAGAGAAAAAACTTGGCCTGGGGCAGAGAGAGGGCTTGGGGTGCTGCCATTCTTCTCCCCTGAACCACCAAGGCAGAGGCCTCGGAGAGCAGCCCCGCAGACCTACCTACACCAAATCATGCCCATCCGCTTGGGAGAGCTGCGTTTTTTTTTCTTTTTTCTTTTTTTCTTTTTTTTCCCTTATTTTCTCCCTTTCCCCCCTAGAGTCTGGGAAAGACCAACATTGATGCACTGCCATGATTAAATCAATTCTTGCCATCCAGATACATTTTCCCTTATGTCATTCTTATCTCTCCCCTCCACAGGTTTTACGCTCTCAGACTATCCTTTGTCTTTTGTTGTTTCTGCCCCCCCCGTTTTTTCTTTTCTTTTCTTTTCTTTTCTTTTCTTTTCTTTTCTTTTCTTTTCTTTTCTTTTCTTTTCTTTTCTTTTCTTTTTTCTTTCCTTTTTTCTTTCCCCTTTCAGTTTGCTTGTTTATTTGATTTGTCTCTGTGTTTGCCTGTTTTTGTTCCCTGTGTGTTTGTCAGTCTGTTTTCCTTTTCAGGGCTACCTCAAGAAACAAACCAAAGTACAAATGGTGGAGAGTCCCAAATATCACTGACTAGGGAAGTAAAATAATCAAAGGCACAACAAGAGAAACCGAGAGAAACCATTAAAAGAACACTTTCTGAAACGACAGGCCCTGGACAGTCATGGGCCTCCTTTAATAGAGCAATACTAACAGGTGCACAGTGCATAACGAACTTTTAAAACTGACAAGAGACAGAAAGCCAAAATGACAAAACGAAAGAACTCTCCTCTAAAGAAATTCCAGGAAGAAGTCACAGCCACAGACTGCTCAAAACAGATACAAGCAACATAACTGAACAAGAATTTAGAGCAATTGTCATAAAATTAATTGCTGGGCTTGAAAAAAGCATCAGAGAATCTATTGATACAAAGACGAGGGACCTTCAAAATAGCTGTGATGAGTTAAAAAAAGGCTATAAATGAGGTGCATAATAAAATGGAGGCGGCCACTGCACGGATTGAAGAGGCAGAGAGAAGAATAGGTGAATTAGAAGACACAGTTATAGCAAAAGAGGGGGCCAAGAAAAAGAGAGAGAAATTGATACAGGAGCACGAAAAGAGAATTCGAGACCTGAGTGATACAATCAAACGGAACAATATCCATATCATAGGAATTCCTGAAGATGAAGAAAGAGAAAAAGGTCCTGAAGGGGTGCTAGATGAAATTATAGCTGAGAACTTCCCCAATTTGGGGAAGGAAATAGACATTGAAATCCAAGAAGCACAGAGACCTCCCCTAAGACATAACTTGAATTGACTTTCGGCATGACATATCATAGTGAAACTGGGCAAAATATAAAGACAAAGAGAGAATTCTGAAAGCATATAGGAATAAAAGGGCCCTAACATACAGAGGGAAACCTATCAGAGTGGTTACAGACCTATCTAAGGAAACTTGGCAGGCCAGAAAGGAATGGCAGGAAATCTTCAATGTGATGAAAAGAAAAAATATGCAGCCAAGAATCCTTTATCCAACGAGCCTGTCATTCAAAATAGAAGGAGAGATAAAGGTTTTCCCAAATAAACAAAAATTGAGAGAATTCATCACCACCAAACCAGCCCTACAAGAAATCCTAAGAGGGATTCTATGAGGAAAATGTTGCAAGGAATACAAGGTACCAGAGACACCACTACAAACATGAACTCTGCAGAGAACACAATGAATCTAAACCCACATTTTTCAATAATAACACTGAACGTAAATGGACTGAATGCTCCAATCAAATGACACAGGGTAGCAGAATGGGTAAAAAACCCAAAATCCATCTATTTGCTGTCTAAAAGAGACTCATTTTAGACCTGAAGCCACCTTCAGATTGAAAGTAAGGGGATGGAGAAATATCTACCATGTGACTGTTAGTCAAAAGAAAGCCGCAGTAGCCATACTTATATCAGATAAACTGGACTTTAAAGTAAAGGCAGTAACAAAAGATGAAGAAGGACATTATATAATAATTACAGGGTCTCTCCCTCCGGAAGAGCTAACAATTATAAACATCTGTGTGGTGAATTCGGGAGCACCCAAACACATAAAACAACTAATCACAAACAGAAACAATGTTATTGATAAGAATGTGCTAATTGCAGGGGATTCTAATACTCCACTTACAGCAATGGATAGATCAACCAGACAGAAAACCACAAAAGAAACAATGGACATGAATGAAACATTGGAACGGATGGAATTGATAGATATATTCAGACCTCTGCATCCTGAACCTAGGAAATTCACCTTCTTCTCAAGTGTGCATGGCACATTCTCCAAGATAGATCACATACTGGGGCATAAAGCAGTCCTCCATAAATATAAACAAATTGAGATCATACCATGTACACTTTCAGATCACAATGCTATGAAACTTGAAATCAATCACAAGAAAAAGTCTGGAAAACCTCCAAAAATGTGGAGGTTAAAAACCACCCTACTGAAGAATGATTGGGCCAATCAGGCAATTAGAGAAGAAATTAAAAAATATATGGAAACAAATGAAAACGAAAATACAACAATCCAAACTCTCTGGGATGCAGCAAAGGCAGTCCTAAGAGGAAAGTATATTGCAATCCAGGCCTATTTCAACAAACTAGGAAAAACACAATTTTAAAATCTAACAGATCACCTAAAGGAACTAGAAGGGGAGAAGCAAGAGCACCCCAAACCCAGAGGAAGAAGAGAAATAATAAAGATCAGGGCCGAAATAAACAATATAGAATCCAAAAAAAAAAAAATAGTTGAACAGATCAATAAAACCAAGAGTTTGTTTTTTGAAAAAATAAACAAAATTGATAAACCTCTAGCCAGGCTCCTCAGAAAGAAAGGAGAGAACACCCAAATAGACAAAATCATGAATGAAAACGGATCTATTACAACCAATCCCTCAGAAATACAAACAATCATCAGAGATTACTATGAAAAATTATATGCCAACAAATGGTCAATCTAGAAGAAATGGACAAATTCCTAAACACACATGCACTGCCAAAATTCAAACGGGAAGAGATAGAAAATATGAACAGACCCATAACCAGTGAAGAAATCGAATCAGTGATCAAAAATCTCCCAACGAAGAAGAGCCCAGGGCCAGATGGCTTCCCAGAGGTATTCTACAAGACACTTTTTTTTTTTTTTTTTATCTCAGGGATGCAAGCATGGTTTAATATCTGTAAATCAACCAACATGTATATATTACATTAACAAAAGGAAGAATAAAAATCATACACATCTCAACACATGCAGAAAAAGCATTTGACAAAATTCAACATCAATTCATGGTAACAAATGTCGACAAAGTGGGTACAGAGGGAATATACCTCAACATATTAAAGGC
>CM053575.1:72699797-72742687 GCA_028646485.1 Cryptoprocta ferox
TGACAATAAACTATATACAAAAAAAGACACAATTCACACACAAAAAGGATATAATATCAAGTGTTGACAAATATGTAAAGCAAGTGAGCTCTCATTCTCTATCATGAGAGTGCAAATTAGTCCCATCCCTTTGGAAAATTGTTTAGCATTATTTACCAAACTAAATAAGTGCATATCTTGTGACCAAATGATTTAACAACTGGGTATAGATCCCAAAGAAACACATATGTTTAAGCATAAAAAAAAATACTAGAATGTCCATAGCATCCTTACACGTAGAAGAAAAAAAAAACTAGAATTAACTCAAAAGTCCATCAATAAAAGAGTGGGTAAATAAAATATAGATATTTGTTCAATAGAAGACAATGAACACAGCAGTGAAATAAATCATCAGGTCTTATTCACCAAATCATGGCTGGAGATATAATGTTGATCAAAGAAGCAAAAACAAATGAGATCATACTGTCGGATTCTATTATGGAAGTTCAAAAAGAGACAAAGTTAATCCTCTTTTTTCTTCGTTAATTGTTCTATATTAAAATTTTATGCTCATAACATCCTAGGTGTACAATTAATGGAGCTCTAGAAAAAGGAGGAATATAGATAGATCACACTTTTCTCACTTCAAAAACAGAATATACATAGAGGCAAAAAAAAGCAGCTTTCAAGTAAAGAAGATCCTATTCAATTTTGTGTCTAATATAAAATAATTTATCATTCTTATCTCAAAATTTTCCTTTTTTTCTACCCTGTGTTACATAAACTTGAATAACTGTAAATAAGATTATTTATGCTGTCCTGAGCATAGTAATTGAAATAAAGCTAAGGTCAAATTATAATTTAAGATTACGCTGAATCTCATGGAATTAATATCACCAGTGATGAATAGTTCTTGTGCAAGCAAAGAGATTTATAGAGTTATACACTTAGATCACATGTCTCCTGGAAACCTGAAAAACTTCTTTGTTACTGATATTAAAATATAATTTTTGAATATTTCTAAATATTCCCTGCAAGCCAAACAAGAAGTGTGGAAAAGCATATATTATTAAAATGGTGACTGTTAATACTATCCCATTATAAATCTAGTTTTCTAAACATGCTTTGTTCTTGTGTTTGCTTCCTCCAATCTACCCTATTACCCAACAATTGCACTACTAGGTATTTATCCAGAGGATTCAGCAATGCTGATTCATAGGGGTACCTGCACCTCAATGTTTATAGCATCACTACTGACAACAGCCAAATTATGGATAGAGCCCAAATGTTCATCAAATGACGAATGGATAAAGAAGATATGGTATGTATATACAATGGAATATTACTTGGCAATCAAAAGAATGAAATCTTGCCATTTGCAACAATGTGGGTGGAACTAGAGTGTATTACGCTAAGCTGAATAAGTCAGTCAGAAGAAGACAAATACCATATGTTCACTTCTATGTGGAATTTAAGAAACAAAACAGATGAACATAGGGGAAGGGAAGCAAAAATAAGATGAAAACAAAGAGGGAGACAAACCGTGAGAGACTCTTAAATACAGAGAACAAACAGCGGATTGATGACAGGGTGTTAGGTGGGAAGATGGGCTAAATGGGTGATGGGAATTAAGGAGGACATTGTTGGGATGAGCACTGGGTGTTATGTGTAAGTGATGAATCACTAAATTCTATTCCTGAAATCATTATTACACTATATGTTAACTAACTTGGATTTAAATAAAAATAAAAATAAATAAATACATAAATAAGTAAAAAGGTAAAAAGGTAAAAGTAGTTTCACTTTTTCAGGAGTTGAAGTTTTTTACTAAACTGCAGCAGCAGCTCTGAGAAGTAAAAAGGGATTTATTGGATAACAAATTTGCCAACATATGATAATGGCATCGTTCTGCATCGTCCTCCCACTTTAAGCTCTCGTCCTTGGGAAAATGCTAAGCTCCTCTAAAATGAGCCTTTCTGAAACTTGACTTCCTAAACAGTAAGTATAACATGTTTTAAATGTTCCATGTTGATATTATTTCCATCTCTCTAGCTTCCAATCTGCTCTAGATTCTCTCTTTTCAGTTTAACCACTTTTCTAGATTTTCATCAGTTGTGTGATACTATGGAAATAGTGAAGAACGATCTGAGTTTGAGTTTTAACTCAATTTTCTTATTTGGAAAATGACAATAATCCTCTTTGAGTATTTGTTGTGAATCAAATAAAATAGAGAGCATGCAAAGTGCTATGTGTAAAATGTGTGTTTTATATTTTATAAGCATCTGGCAAATATTAACGTGCAATTGCTGAAACTACCTTCCCTAAAATTCTTTTTTATTGGCATTTCTTCCTGTAAGTTGCTTCTGTGAGAAAACCTGATAGAGGTGTGTGTAGGTATTCTGGGATGTTTTTCCTCTCTCTTTAGGAAAGAGCCAGACACCAAGAAAACACATGCTGTGATGGGTTTAGAATAATCAAACTTGATATCTTTACAAAGCCATCTACTTACATTTTTTTAATGATAAACTCCACTGATGCAGAAACATCTGAATAGAAAAAACCATATGCATATACGGTTACTATATTTTTTCACATTGAATATATGTGTACCAGTGTCAATAGTAACCAAACTTTTCAGTTGTAGAGTAGAAAAATTATCAGAATGACAGCATGACTAAGGATTAGGTGGCATTTGTTATGTTTGATATGAAGAGATTAATAGAAAATTTAACCTATTTCATCAGTGTAGATGCTTATCTGAAAAACTATCCCGTTATAAATAATTTTGTGTCAATTGCTTCTAAATTAGATCTATGTTCCTCCCTGTAAATTCTTAGGATCCTTTCTCCCATGTAATTTAAATTTAACATTTTTATTTTCTTTGCACAAATTCTATTTTTGTATGATTCTGAAATGCACCCTCTAAAAGGATGTTTTTCAAAGAGTACAGATGGCACCGATAATTATTTATTATCTTTAGCTTTTACCATTATCTGTCATCCAAGCTGTGATATTATAAATCTTGTTCGGTGCTTAGAGTTGCTGTAGCAATTTGATGAAAAAATGCTTGTGTAATAAGAAGTTCAGAGGAATCTAGCACATTATGGAACTAGAACTACTTTCAGAGCTTTAATTAAAAGTCTGATGATTGTGCTGACTATATTAGAGTGTTATGAGTAGTGGCATAGGGATCTAATCTTTTTTGTTCATCTCTAATCCACCCAAATATATTTCCATAGAAATTGTTACAGTGTGAATTGAAGTTTTACTTTCACCACGGCGAAACTGAGGGAAGTCATCGGCAGAGGGTACTTTTGCCGATTTAATTACTGTTTAAGATCCTTCATCAAATTTTCACTTGAAGGAGGTTAGGGAGTTCTCTATTCTGGTGAGAAGTGTCTCAGTAGATTGTGATCTTCAAAGCCAAGATATGCCTGTTTTACTATGATTTTTTTTTTTTTTTTTTTTACTATACATCAAACACATACTAAATGCTTAATACCAATTTATTTCTAGTCACTGGAAAGCCCTCCAAACCCTTGTGTACTTGTTAAAGTGACTTACTCACCAAGCTTCTCTTTTGAACAGAATTAATCCTTCTGTTTGGGTGTTCTCTGACCACTTTGTGTTTATTTGTGATGTAACACTTACTATATTGTTTTATGATCTGTTTTCCTTTATCTTGATTGTTAGTGATTTTGCTGAAGACAAAGCCTGTACTTTTGCCATAAATCTTTATGTCTACAGTATCTAACAGAGTAGATTGTACATATTATGTGCTCAACAAATATCTTAAGAATTAATATTTCTGAGAAAAGTTGTGTGTATATGTGTGTATACCAGTCATAAGTTTGCTCTATTGTTAACACTTAGCATTTCAACCGAAAGTATTAGTTTTCTTTTCTTCCTTTTCTCTTTTTCTCTCTTCTTCCTTTTCTACTGCCGACTGCCATTAACTTTCTCCATCTAATATACAAAATGCAATTAATTTTAAAAGTCAAATACAGGACTTTATTGGGTCTTGTTACTGTTGGAGCTTATTGACATATTTAAAAACATTGAAATACATCTGCTCAGTGTTTCAGCCTATCAAAACATTAAAAAAATAAGATACTTCATTTAAAAATATAAAATTACTTTTGAAAATTTGACTTAAAAATCTTATTTGTTTACTCAAATTTATCCAAATTGTTCAGAAGCTGAATGATATAAAACCAAGAACAAAGCTATTGGAGACCTCCTTCCAGTTTTAAATAAATTTATTAATCAATTAATTGGTTATATTGTCTGTGAATCTACTTAATTGTAATATTATCCATCCCACATTTCTATATACTCTTTACAAGAATTTCATGAAAAATTTATCTAAGAGCTTCTTATGATTAAAATGATATACCACAGAGTACCAGCATCTAGTATCTCTATAAGAAACCATAAGTAGGAATGATGGTGTAAAACTCTTTGAAAATTTCCTCCTTCATAAAAGCAATAAAAACCTTGGAAAAATTTGATAAAAATCAACATTTCCAGAACTCGAAATTAACCAAAAGTCTACAACAGTCTTGTGAGTATTTATTCAAGAAAAATGGTTCAGTGTTGATAAAGACAGTTTTGTGGCATTTTAACTCTCCCTATCATCCTCTTCTTATCTCTTGAAAACCAACAGTCCTATAGTCATGTTGAAAAGCAGTCTAGCAGCCACTGGAGAGTGTGTATGGAATTGGAGCTCCTCCAAAGACCTATTCTCCCTATCATTATTTGACTTGTGTGGCAGTTCTCTAGAAAATCCCATTCAGAAGGCTTGTCTTTATTTGATCTGATTCAGAGCTCATTCAGTGGAAACATTATTTTTTCCAGGGGTGTTTGTTGAAAAAAAAAATCAGTGGCAATTGCCTGTGGCAATGATAAACCTTGTGGCAAATGACAAACTGATCAAAATACTTAATAGGAAAAGCTTCTGGATATATCTAGAGAATCTTTGGAAAGTTCCTTGAAAAGCCCTGGGAATCTCTTATACTTAGAACTGTGTTCATGCCTGAGGCTGTGCGTGCTTAGGAAAGACCTCAGAAGGCCCTGCACTCTTACCTCTGACTGACCTGGAGATTCTGTAGAAGAAGGAAGTTATAGCTAAGACAGATGTATAAAGGCATGACATACCAGACAACAGAGTGCTTTGGGAAGATCTGGGATCTTAGTGCTTAGAGGTATTTAAGGAAATCTATGTTCAATCATTAGTTGATTATTAAGGCAACTGAGCAGAGACTTCAGTGGCCCTATAAAAAAAACACTAACTTTACAGACTTAGCTTAGGAAACTTACCAAATACCCAGCAACAGCAATAACAACATAAACAGCACCAACAACCAACCCCTGGAGAGAAGAAACTAATTGATTGCAAAATGGCCACATTATATTACCTAAAATGCTCACTTTTTAGCAAAAGTTAGAAGAGACAAAAAAGAATGGGCCCTAAAGAGGAAAAAATGAAGTTAAGTTAAAAACTTTTTTTTTTAAATGTTTATTTATTTTGAGACAGAGAGAGAGACAGAGTGTGAGTGGGCCAGTGCAGAGAGAGAGAGACACAAACAGAATCTGAAGTAGGCTCCAGGCTCTAAGCTGTCAGCACAGAATCTGGTGTGGGGCTCGAGCTCACAAACCGTGAGATCATGACCTGAGCTGCAGTTGGATGCCAGTTCACTGAGCCACTTAGGCACCCCAAGAAGTTAAGTTTTATGAAATTCTTGTGGAAATATCACTGAGAAACCCCTTTGTGAATTTACTAGACAAAGACTTTAATTTAGCTATTTTAAATACATTTAAAAAACCTAAAGAAAAGGATGTTTCTTTTTTTTTTAAGTTTATTTATTTATTTTGAGAGACACCGAGGCAACATGAGTTGGTGGGGGTACAGAGAGAGAGGGAGACAGAGAATCCCAAGCAGGCTCTGTACTGAGAGTGAAGAGCCTGATGTGGGGCTCGAACTCACAAAACCATGAGATCATGACCTGAGCTGAAACTAAGAGTTGGATGCTTAACCGACTGAGCCACCCAGGTGCTGTGGAGAATGATATTTAAGAACAAAATTAGGAGAATGATTTTGCATCTTGGATTGAAGAGACTGTCCTTTTCCCATTTTGTGTTCTTGGTGCACTTGTCAAATATTAGTTGAATATAATCTGTGGGTTTATTTCTAGGCTTTTGATTATGTCCCATTGGTCTGTGTGTCTGTTTTTATGCCAGTAGCATGCTGTTTTGATTACTGTAACTTTGTAATATAGTTTGAAATCTGTGAGTGTGATGCTTCTAGCTTTGTTCTTCTTAAGATCATTTTGGCAATCCTGAGAGCTACAGTCTTATAATCAGTTCTAAGCCCTGATTGCTATACCCCTAAACTCTTAAAGTCTTTCAGTCATGCCAATCACCTTAGTGTTATAAATGGGATGAGAAAGAAATGGGCCTAGTGTCCTCAATGGCTGGAGAAGGTGGGTACACACTTGCTATGCTCTGACTTTCCCCTGTGGGAGAAATTGTGGGCCAAGAAGATTGAGAGAAACACTTCAGCTTCAAAGATACAAATAGGTCGAAAGTAAAAGAATTGGAAGAGATATTCTATGCAAATAATAGCCCAAAGAGAGCAGGAATGTCTATACTAATACTAGTATAAATATTATACTGAAGGAATGAATACACAATTCAGCAGTAATAATAATAGTTGAAGACTTCAATACCCACTTTTAGGGTAGGACAACCAAATAGAAGATCAAAAAGGAGTTAAAGGACTTGTATGACAGTATAAGCCACCTAGACCTAATAGGCATCTATAGAACACTCTCCAGGTAAAACTATACACTAGGCCGTACAAATGTCTCATTAAATATAAAAGATTTGAAATGATACAAATTATATTCTGAAACAAAAATCAAATGAGATTAAAAATTTTAAAAAACAGAAGGAATTTTAGAAAATTCACACATACATGCAGAAAAAACAAGAGAAAATATCCAATAAGACATAGAAGACACCACAGGGAAGTTAAAAACTACTTGAAATAAAGGAAAACAAAAAACACAACATACGAAAATTTATGAGATGCAGCCACAGCAGTGATGAAACGTGAATTTATAGCACTAGACATTGTTACGCGGAGAGACACAGAGACCAACCAAGACCACTGAAGCTGAATTAAGGGAGTCTTTATTACCAGCCGGGACTGTACAGAGTTAACACAGAACTCTAAATGTGCAGGCCTGAGTCCAAGGACTCAGGGATTTTTATAATCAGCAAGAAGGCAAGCGGGCAGTACAGAAGCAGAATTAAGCAGTTATTGTAAAACAAAAAAAAAAAAAAGGCTACAAAGTGATAAAGAGAGCACCCCTTATCTTGGTATGTAGGACAATATTTGTTATTTTGAAGGCGTGCTTTAGGATAGTAGGGGAGTTTCAAGGGAATAGCCATTATCTCAAGGACAAAGTATGCAAACTGTGTCACAAACAACCAGTAGCACTGGATTAACCCTTGACCTCTTTTTTGTTTTTTCCTCTCACCTGAGGATAGTTACGTAGCCCTCTGAGTGTAGACCCAGAAGGTAAACTCTGGGTCAAGATGGAAGGACTGAGGCTAAATTCATGTACAACAGACATCTATATTTAAAAAAAAGAAAAATCAAAAATCAGTAACTTAATTTTCCACTTAATGAAACTGGAAAATAGAGCAAACTAAACCCAAAATTAGCAAAAAAAAAAAAAAAAAAAAAAAAAAAAAAAAAAAAAAAAAAAAAAAAAAAAAAGAAATAATAAATATTTGAGTGGGAAGAAATCAAATAGAAAAAGCAGTAGAGAATATTAACCAAAACAAATGTTGTTTCTTTGAAAAGATCAGCAAAATCAACGAACTGGTAGGACTGGCCATGAAGAGAAAATGGTCTGATATTTCTAACCTCAGTAAAAAAAAGGGGGATGCTACTACCTACTTTACAGAAAAAAAAAGACAAGATAATATTAAAACAGTATGCCAACAAATCATATAATCTAGGTGAAATGCACACATTCCTTGAAAGACACAAACTATGAATATAGGCTCAAAAATGTGAATAGACCAATAACAAGCAAAAAGATTAAAGCAATAGTCAGAAAATTGTTTCTAAAATCATCCCAGGATGAGGCAGCTTCATTGGCAAATTGGACCAAGTATTTAAAGAAGAATTGAAACTAATCCTTGTCAAACTTAAAAAAAAAGAGAGAGAGAGTATTTTCCTGCTCTCTCTGTGAGGACAGTATAGCATTAATACTAAAATCAGACAATGACATTATAAGAAAACCACAGACCAATAACTGTTGTGAACAAAGATGTAAAAATTCTCAACAAAAATACTAGCAAACTAAACCTAGCAACATTCCAAAAGGAATATATGCAATGGTAGGTAGAATAATGGCATCCAAAGATATCCTCATTCTAATCTCTGGAGTCTTAAATATGTTAGGCTATATGGTGAAGTAAATTAAGTTTGAAAATGGAATCAAAGTTGCTAATTAAAACATTTAACACCTTAAAACAGAGAGGTTATCTTAAATTATCAAGGTAAAACTAATTTAATCACACGGGTCCAAGAAAATAAAAAGAAGAGGAAGAAGAAGAAGAAGAAGAAGAAGAAGAAGAAGAAGAAGAAGAAGAAGAAGAAGAAGAAGAAAAGGAGGAGGGGGGAGGGGAGGGAGAGGAGGAGGGGAGGGGGAGGAAAAGAAGGTGGCTGAAGACACGGGTCAAAGAAAGAGATGTGATTATAGAATCAAAGTCATGAGTGATACAAGAATAATATGGGCAGCCTTTAGAAAATGGAAAGTGTAACTAAATGAAGTCTTCCCTAGAGCCTCCAGAAAGAAATATAATCCTATGGATACATTGCTTTTATCCCAGTGAGACTCATGTTGGACTTCTAACCCATAGAATTACTAGATTACAAATAATCCAAAAATGAATTTAAGGAAACAATTGCCTTTACAAGTGCATCAAAGTGAATAACATACTTAGGAATAAATTTAACAAAAAGTACAAACCATGTACACCGAGTATCATTGCAAGAAATTAAGTAAGGCCTAAATAAATTGAAAGACATCTTGTATTTATAAATTGGAAGATTCAATGCTGTTAAAATGATAATAATCTCCAAACTAATCTACAGGTTCAATGCAATCCTTATCAAAATTCCAACTTCCATTTTTGCTGAAATGGGCAAGTGTATCTTAATAGTGACATGAAAATGCAAGGAACCCTAAATAGTCAAAATAATTGTGAAAAAGAACAAAGGTAGCAAAAATAAACTGGAACTACATCAAAATAAAAAGCGTCTGCACAGCAAAGGAAACAGTCTATTACTGAATGGAAGAAGATATTTGCAAATGGCATATCTGATAAAGGGTTAGTATCCAAAATATACAAAGAACTTATAAAACTAAACACCCCAAAATCAAATAATCCAATTTAAAAACAGGCAGAAGACATGAACAGAAATTTCTCCAAAGAAGACATACAGATAGTCATACATGAAAAGATGTTTATCATCACTTATCGTCATGGGGATGCAAATCAAAAATACAATGTGATATCACTTCACACCTGTCAGAATGGCTAACATCAAAAACACAGGAGACAGTGGGTGTTGGTGAGGATGTGGAGAAAAAGCAGCACTTATGCACGGTTGGTGGAAATGCAAACTGGAACAGCCACTCTGGAAAATAGTATGGCAGTTTCACAAAATGTTAAAAATAGAACTACCCTATGATCTAGCAGTTGAACTACTGGGTATTTTCTCAAAGAATATAAAAACACTAATTCAAAGGGATATGAGCACCCCTATGTTTATAGCACCATTATTTACATAACCAGATTATGGAAGCAGCCAAGTGTCCATTGACTGATGAATGGATAAATAAGAGGTGGTGTATATACATGCAATGGAATATTACTTACCATAAAAGGAAATGAAATCTTGTCATTTGTAACAGCATGGATGGATCTAAAGAGTATATTGCTAAGTGAAATCAGAGAAAAACAGATACCATATGATTTCACTCATATGTTAAGTCATTGTCATTTGTAACAGCATGGATGGATCTAAAGAGTATATTGCTAAGTGAAATCAGAGAAAAACAGATACCATATGATTTCACTCATTTGTTAAGAAACAAAACAAATGAATAAACCAAAAAAAAAAAAAGAGATAAACCAAAAAACAAACCTTAAATACAGTTATCAAACTGGTCTTTGCTGGAGGGGAGTTGGGGGAGATGGGAAATAGGTGAAGAAGATTAAGAGTACATTTATTGTGATGAGCACTGAGTAATGTATGGAACTGTCGAATCACTATAATGTACACATGATGTTGTAACACTGTATGTTAATTATAGTGGAATCACAAAACAGAACAAAGGTGTAGTACTTACATTTTCAGATTTCAAAATGTACTACAAATTTATAGAAATTAAGACAATGTGGTGCTGGCAGAAGGATACATAAAGAACAGATCAAGGCCCACAGATATCTATATGCAAAAGAATAAAGTTGGACCTTTACCTCACACCACATACAAAATTAATTATTAAAATGTATTAAATCTCTAAATGTAACACCTAAAACTATGAAACTGAAGAAAAAAAGTAGGCACAAATCTTCATGGCCTTAGATTAGACAATAGGCTTTTAGATATGACTCGACAACCACAAGCTACAAAAGGAAAAAGTAAACTGAACTACATCAAATTAACAATTTTTGTTCTTCAGTAGACACTATCAAGAAAGTGAAAAAATCCCACCGAATGTAAGAAAATATTTACAAATCATATTTCTGATAACAGACTAATATCTAGAATACACAAAAAACTCTTACATTACAAAGCTGAAAAGATACAACAATTGAAAAATTGTAAAGATTTGAATAGCTTTTTCTTGAAAGAAATATGCATACATAAAACACAAAAAATGTTCAATATTATTAATCAATAAGGAAATTCAAATCAAAACTACAATGAGGGGCACCTGAGTGGCTCAGTCAGTTAAGCATCCTACTCTTGATTTTGGCTCAGGTCATGATCGACAGTTCATGAGATGGAGCCCCACGTTGGGCTCTGTGCTGAGAGTATGGAGCCTGCTTGGGATTCTCTGTCTCCCTCCCTCTCTGCCCCTCCCCTGCTCATGCTCTCTCTCTTACTCAAAACTAAATAAAAAAAAATATTTAAAAACTACAATGATGCCACTTCACACCCACTGGGATATTACTGCATGGCCCAACAATTCCATAACTATAACTATTCATACATACATATATATGAGAAATGAAAACATATACAGACAAAAACTTGTACACAAATGCTCAAAAGCAGCACTACTCATAATAGTTGAGAAATGCAGCCAGTCTGTACCTGTTATCAATAGCTGCTAGAAAAACTGTGGCCTAAGTTTATACATCATTCTTATATAGAATTTAGTCTCTACCTCAGGCAAAATCCTGTTAAACAGATAAGGAATTTGTAAGAGCAGAATCAAGAAAACCTGAAACCACAAAGGCATTCAGTAAAATAGAAACTGGAGTGAGAGATCTGATAGAGGATTGGTGTGTTTATGGGCAAGATGATGGGGAATCTGAATATCAAGCTAACAAAATTATACTTTGTTTTTTAGGCGACAGAGAGGTATTGTAAGTTATGCTCCCATTTTTACCAAAAGTTAAGTTTATTCTTCCTGTTTTTTTTAATGTTTTAATGTTATTTATTTATTTTGAGACAGAGAGAGAGCAAGTGGGGGAGGGGCAGATGGAGAGAGAGGGAATCCCAAGCAGGCTCCACACTGTTAGCGCAGAGCCCCATGCAGGGTTCGATCTAATTAATGCACCATGAGATCATGACCTGAGCTGAAATCAAGAGTCAGATATTTAGCCAACTGAGCCACCAAACACCTGTCCCTGTATTGTTTTTGACTGCAACTTTCCTTTATTAACACCTAGTGTGTTTTGGTGACATTATTCTATTTCGTGTATTTTATTTTATTTCCTGACAAGGGTTCTGTAGTCAGATAATATAATCTCTGTATCAAGAAGCTCAGTGTCACAGCATAATTGACTAATTTCAATAAAAATATGTGTACTATAAATATACATACATATTTGTATACCTTTATTTTATAATCGATGTTGTTTTAATTAGTTTACAGTTTTGCATCAACTTGAAAAAATGTGATCATTTCAAAAATAACTTTGATTTTAAAAGTTTAAATGGAGTGTCAGAGGATCGTGTAAAGCTATGTGATTAAGATTTATTTGTATATAGGGGCCCCTAGGTGGTGTAGTCAATTAAGTGTCTGACTCTCTTGGCCCAGATCATGATCTCACAGTTCATGAGTTTGAGCCCCACATCCGGTTCTGTGCTGGTGGCGTGAAGTCTGCTTGGGATTCTGTCTCTCCTTCTCTCTGCCCCTCCCCCACTTGTGTGTTGCTTTTTTTCTCTCTCCCTCTCAAAATAAATAAATGTACTTAAATTTTTAAAAATAATGATGTAAATTTATACAATTAATCATCTTCATGATCATTTTCATTCATAAAGTAGAAAGTTTATTCTCAAATATTTATGTACATCACAGAAGAAAGACTAATTATGGTATATTTATACATAAAGATGACTAAAATTCAGTGATGCTGAGAATGACATTTTATAAGGTCTCAGACAAAATATAAGTTTCTTTTGCTTTTATATTTTACTATCCATGTCAAATACATGCCATGGTCGAGTGGCATAAAAAGCTCTTGAATTGAAACCAAAATGCAATAAAATCTAAAACAGTTTTACAGTACATAAAAAATATATTGTTTTTGGTGATCAGGGAAACACAAATCAAGACCACAATGAGACTCTTGTTTGTACTCATTCAAATATTTAAAAATATGATAATACAAAGTGTTTCTCAGAAGGAGAGCTACCATATTTTAGGAATACAATTTAATTTTCCTTAATGTTTATTTATTTTTGAGAGAGAGAGAGAGAGAGAGCAAGTGGGGAGGGGCAGAGAGAATGGGAGATACAGAATCTGAAGTAGGCTCCAGGCTCTGAGCTGTCAGCACAGAGCCCAAAGTGGATCTCGAATTTAAGGACTGTGAGATCATGAGCTGAGCCAAAGTTGGACACTTAACTGACTAAGCCACCTAGCACCCCTTTAGGAATACAATTTAATGAGGCTTTTGATTATGAACCATTTTTGGGACACAACCAAGAGAGAACTAAACTTCTCAGTTTCACCAATGATATGGAATTTCAGGAATGATGGTAAATGTGCTAGAGAAGGGAGACAGAATAGAATGAAGAAGAATGTGGGAAAGAGATCTCAAGTAGTGGAAGTTGAAGATCAAATAGAAAAGACTTTCTGAAAATTTTCCAGGAGATGTCTGCAATCATGGATATGTAAGAATGAACTGGAAAATGTCCATACTACGCAAGGTGTGGTGTACATACCTCCTGTTCCTCAGGCTTTCACTAAAGTCTATGGTCTATTCTGGAGGCTGTGGTTACTTTGGGGGATTAAGGAAATCAACACATAAGCATACAAGGCAATGTAGCATGGTAAAGAACTAAAATGCCTGGCTTAAAAAAATACTGAATGACATCAGGAATTAACACTTCAGTAGAAGTAGAAACTTGGAATTAGAGATAAATTAGAGAAGGCAAAATTCCACTAAAAAGCCAAGATTACAGCCTTATATGGGATGGGCTTTTGAATGAATGAATGAATGAAGAAAATTTAAAATATACACATTTTAATTTTAAAAGACAGGATAAATTTACTCACTTATGTAACATGGACATATGTGACTATAAAGACTTGCAGACAGTAGCTTAGTAGAGATCATATACCTCCCACAGAGCTGACTGGAAATCTCATTTTCTTTCCTGACACACATTTCAGTCCACAATTCTTTAAGGTCCTTGAGAGAGCTTATTATATGCCAGTCTATGAAATTTCAAGTAATTTGTCCAGGTCACAAGGCTTTTGTTTCTTCTTTTGTCCCATCAATTAATTATGAAAAGAAACAGATTATATACAAGCTTTCTGTCTTGCTTTTCTTCCATTTACCTGATTTTAGGAGTTTCCCTGAGACTGGTGGCCTAAAGACAATTCAGCTTTGGATATGGAATGTACTGAAGGTTCTAGGGCCCAGATAGTGCCGCTGTCTCTTTTCATGCATTTAGCATTGTTAATTCATATCAGGGTGATGCCAGTGTTTAAAGATACCTTGTTTAGAGAACAAGTTTTCCTTTGGGGGACTTTCATCACTTGAAAAATGTGGGCATCCCACTGTATGAGGTTGAACTGTGAACATGGAAAATGATTACCCACAGTTCATGCGTTTTCTAGGAGATAGTCATTTTTTTTTTAATGATCACATTATCAGTTTATCATATCCTATTGGTAATTTCCTTGAGGGCTTTTTTCTTCCCATTAGAACTGATGGGTCACAGTGAGAATAGATGTCACTTTGCAGATGGATTTCCTTTCTTTTTTTAATTTTTTTAATGTTTATTTATTATTGAGACAGAGAGAAACAGAGTATGAGTAGGGGAGGGGCAGAGAGAATGGGAGTCACAGAATCTGAAGCAGGCTCCAGGCTCTGAGCTGTCAGCACAGAGCCTGATGCGGGGCTTGAAGCCACAAACCATGAGATCATGACCTGAGCCCAAGTCAGACACTTAACCGACTGAGCCACCCAGGCGCCCCTGGATTTCCTTTCTAATCCTCCTAAACTGTGGTATCTTAGGCAAGGTTCTTAATTTCTCTCTACCTTTGCTTCTTTATCTGTAAAGTGAGGTAATAAAAGTATTTACTATTTAGGATTGTTCTGAGTGTTACGTATATTAATCTATAAAGTGGTTTAATGAAAGCCACTGTGTTTGGCACTCTGGTTTTACACTAAGAATTCCAGCAGTACCATTATACAGACTGCAGTGTAAATGGTGTCCTGGCAATTGTGCAGTTTACCGCTTAAACAATTTTGACTGTATGGGGCACATAAAATTAGCTCTAAGTATCTAAAAGTATTAGTATATTTTATAGTGAGAAAAAATGTATTCTTGGTTTATTTTTTGATTTCTCACTTCATATCTTTCCCTTCTTCAGGTCCTGAAAGAATTATTTTCTCTCATTCTTCTCTTATATTTAGTTAGTAATCACTGTCAATTCACTGTTCTTTAGGCTGTCTACACTATCCCTAGGAAACTATGAATTATTAAAATTAATTTTAAAATGTAGTAAAATTAGAAAAATAAATATTCAGGTAAGACAGTGAGAAACTTATCTAACAGATCATCTCTTCTCTGTTAAAATGAGAGGAAAAAGCATTTCTGTGACTAATTATTGTTTTTAAGATCAATGAGATTTATTCTCTTGTAAATACCATATAATGAGGTTTTTAAACATAATAATAGGAACACCTGGGTGGCTCAGTCGGTTAAGTGTCCAACTCTGGATTTCAGCTCAGGTCCTGATCTCATGGTTCATGGAATCGAGGCCCAGGTTTTACTATGCACTGATGTTGATGTTATGGAGACTGCTTTTGATTCTCTCTCTTCCTTTCTCTGTTCCCCCTCCACTCACATTCACATGCACACTCTCTCTCTCTCTCTAAAAATAAATAAATAAACAAAATGACAACAAATACAACACGAAAAATAAATTGCATGTGTAAATATGTATGTAAAAATATTACTAATTTAAAACCATAGTCCATTAAAACACGTCAAAAACCAATGCGAGGTTTGTTTCAGCTATAGAGGATGATTTGATGTTAGAATATCTAATACTGTAATGATCATATTAACTAATCAAAAGTGTTTTTAAAAGTATGTGGAAAATTATTTGGTAGCATTTAATATTCCAATAAAAGAAGAAACCTTGTTGGACCAAAATAAACACATTATTTTATGTTTAAAATATGTTCGTATTTCTATCTCAAATGAAATGTCAACACTTCTTTTGGATTGAAATCAGAAGCAATCCCTTTATATTCAAGGAGGAATAATGGCTGACAGCTATTTTTATGCTTTGTTTTGGAAGTATTAGATAAATCCATTAGGCATTATAAAATATCACAAAAAGACAGTTATAACTTTTAATTATTTGTTTTCATTACTAGACTATATTCCTCTTAAGAGCAATGAATTATGTCATATTTGTCACTATGTCCTCAACTCCTACTGGGTTTATAATTTCTAAAGTTATTTTTAAGTAAGCTAATGCTTGCTTTAAATTTATTAATTTTAAATCTCTAGTTTCTTAAATATCTTAGTCACTAAAAACTAAAAAGGATTAACTTACCCATATTCAGGGGGAGAAATTTGTTTTTTCTTTATTTATATCTTTCCCCTTTTCCTACAATATGTAGGAAATATTCTTAGAAGAGAGATTATTAAACATTATTTTTATTAAGATTATTATTGTTTACCACAAGAATCTTCGATTAAAAAGAATCAAAAACTATTCTGAGGATTCTTTTATTTTTTAAATCACAGTTTCAGTATTGTGCGCTTAAATTGACATGTTATTGTTTTTCAAAGCACAAAATTAGTTTTTTAAAATATTGACTTTCTTTTTACTGAGTTCTTGATTTTGATTTCTATCAGTTAGAATATATCTATAAGAAATTTTCTTTTCTTTTTTAAGTTCTTTTAAAGAAATCTCTATACCCAATATGGGGCTTGAACTCAAAACCCCAAGATCAAAAGTTGTATGGCCACCAACTAAGCCAGGCAGGTGCTCCAAGAAATTTTCTTAGAGAAGATATGAGTGGTTATTTCAGAGCCTTGACTATTCATAAGTGTTTTGTTTTCCCGCACAAATAACTTCACATGTAAAAATTTTTAAACTTTTTCAAATTTATTTTGAGAAAGAGAAAGAGAGAAAACAGGGGAGGGGCAGAGAGGGAGAGAAAGAATCTCAAGCAGGCTTCACTTTGACAGCTCAGAGCCCACCATGGGGCTCCATCTCACCAACTGTGAGATCATGACCTGAGCCAAAATCAAGAGTCAGATGTTAAACTGAATGAGCCACCCAGGCTCCCAAAATACATTTTATTTTATTTATTTATTTTTAAAGTTTATTTGTTTATTTTGAGAGAGAGAGAGAGAGAGAGAAAGAGCGGATGAGCAGGGGAAGGACAGACAGAGAGGGAGAGAGAGAATCCCAAGCAGTCTCTGCTCAGCACAGAGCCAGACATGGGCTTGATCTCATGACCATGAGATCATAACCTGAGCTGAAATCAAGAGTCAGACACTTAACAGACTAAGCCACCCAGGCACCCCCAACACATACAAATTTTTGCATCAAGATATGTTTTCCTTAAAACTTACAGTTTTCTGTTTTCTTTGGATATGCTGTATTATTCATGAGAAATCTGAAAATTTTACTACATTATTTTCTGATAGCTAAATTGTTTTTGCTACCTAAATGGTTATGACATTTTTTCTTCACTATCTTTGCAATTCAAATATTATTAAGAAAAGTCAAATAAAACCTGAATAAAAAAGAGATATATCTTTTCATGGATTGAAAGATATTAAATGATATCACTTTTCTCCAGAATTATCTATTTGATCAAATTCTTAGTGTTATTTTTTAGTGGAACATATTATTATATATTTATATAAAGATATATTATGTTTAATATTATATAAATATATACACATATTTACATATTATATATAAATATATACATATATTTATCATATCTAACTAAAACTCTACTTAAAGAAGAAAAAAGGTGGGGCGCTTATTCTGATATCAGGTCTTAATAAAAAACTACAAAAAATAAGACAGGCTCTTACACTCACAATGAAAGGAACACAAGAATAATAGAACAGAAGAGAGATCCCCCAGAATTAGATTCATTTCATATGGACACCTGATTTATGACAAAGATTGGACTGCACAGGTGTATGAAAGGGATTAGATTTTTAATAAAAATACTGGGATGATGGTTAGCCACTTGGAAGAAATTGAAACTTGATTCATATCTCCCACTATATACAAAAATCAATTCCAATTGTTAAAGGCAAAACCACTAAGCTTTTAGAATATGAATGAAGAATATATCCATGATCTTGTGATAGGAAAATTTTTTTTCTTAAACAGAACATATAAAGCACTAATCGTAAAGGAGAAGACTGATAAATTAGAAGATTGACAAACTGACTATGGGAAAGTTCAGAATTTCTGTTTACTAAATATTTATTGAGTGGGTAAAAATGCAGAACATGTAGTGGGAGAAAATATTGGCAACATTTGTAACTGTCAAAGAAATTTCTTTTAAAAATTTTTAAATATTTGTTTATTTTTAAGAGAGAGAGAGCATGTGAGTGGGGAAGGAGCAGAGAGAGAGGGAGAGAGAGAATCCCAATGTGGGCTCTCATGAACGCTAAAATCATGACTGAGCCAAAATCAAGGGTCAAATGCTTAACCGACTGAGCCACTTAGGTGCCTCACCATCAAAGAACTTTTGATTCAGAATCCTTACAAATTAATGAGAAAACTGATAAATGGTAGAGAAAATGTATAGGAAAACAAAGTCAATTCACAAAGAGGATATCCAAGTAGCCAAAGAAAACTACTCATCTTCAGTAATTATTAAGGAAATGCAAATTAAAATCAGAATATGATACCAGTACACAGTGATGAGAATGGCTAAAATGAAAAATACAGATAATAATAAATGTTGACAAAGGTGTAGATCAGCAGGAATTATCACAAACAGTGCTGATGCTGTAAATAGGTACAACTACTTCAGAAAATAGTTTGTGTTATCTACTAAAATTGAATCTAAGCATATCTGTAACCCAGAAATTCCACTTACAGCTATATAACCAGCAGAAATATGTAAGTATATGCATTAAAATATGCACAAAAATAGATGAAATATTCATTATTACCTCTAAGTTGCAAACAACCCATATATCCTTGAACAGTAGAATTATTAAATGAGCTGTGGTATTTTCATATAATGTAATACTACATGGCAATTAAAGTAATAAACTGCAGATGCAGTCAACAATATAAACATTTTTAATGTTTATTTATTCTTGTGAGAGAGAGACACACACAGAGACAGAGAGAGAGAGAGAGAGAGAGAGAGAGAGAGAGAGAGCATGAGTGGGGGATGGGCAGCGAGAGGGGGAGACACAGAATCTGAAGCAGTCTCTAGGCTTTGAGTTGTTAGCACAAAGCCTGATACAGGCTCAAACTTGCAAACCATGAGATAATGAACTGAGCCAAAGTTGGACACTTAACCAACAGAGCCACCCAGGGGCCCCAACACTCAACAATATAGATGAATCCTACAGACAAGCTATTTTAGAAGAATTACAAGAAAAACAACCAGACATAATACATACTGTGAAAATAAGAATCCACATCCTTAGAGTTACACACATAGGTAATATAATTATAAAAATATCAAGAAGTCGAACAACATAAATTTAATATAATTATTTTTTGAGGACAGTGAGACTTTTGTGAGCAGGAAGATCATGTTTAGGGCCTCAGCAATATTGTTCATGTTCCAAATTTCTTGACTTGGGTAATGGTTTCCTGTTGGTATTTAAAATAATTTATTAATGTGAACATTTATATTTAAAATTAAATATAAATTTTGCTGTATGAATACTATTTCATTGTAAAATGTTTTGTTTTGTTTGTTTCTTAAAAGAAACTAGATCACAATTTTAAGTTTCAAGGGTGCAGTTTCACTATAGTGACTCTTCCTTTACATCTTCTAAATAAGAGATATGGTCTATCAAAGAATGGAATGCTACTTCACATGAAAATGCCAGACTGAAATATATCAGTTAGATTCTGAAATATTAACTTTTTGGAATATTTTAATGATTTATGAAATGAATAGAAGAAAATATTTGATTTTGAAACTATCCTCCAAAACACAGGATATATGTTTGTCATCTATGTACAACACACAAATGAATCTACAATCCTTCTATAATTGAAAGAAACTGCTCACTTATTGATAATGTGTTCATACGACTATATCATGTATGGAAATGGTTACAATTATGAGCCACCTGTCCTGTGGCTAATTTATAGGCCCACAGTCAGATGGTCTGGCTTCTGGTATTTACCTTTCCAATTTTAACTTTGTGACAAAAATGTCATTTTCTGGCTTTTTCTGTTTAATCTGCCTTGTCTTAGAAATTACACTAAATAGAAAGAGAGCATGAGAAATGACTAAGGCTACACATCATCAACAAAAGATCTGATAGTCTTCAGAAGGTGAATTTATGTTTCGAATGAATATGAGGATACTGTGACCATGAAAGATCATAAAGTCCTATATTTGCGAGGCTAGATCTACTAAAGTGACTGGTGTAACTATTTTGACTAAATAATTTCTCCTGACATAGTCGTTTGATGTAAAAAGCTGTTCAATTCACACTTTAAAAATAGACTTTATTTAAAAAATTTTTAATGTTTATTTATTTTTGAGAGAGAGAGAGAGAGAGAGAGAGAGAGAGACAGAGTGAGGTTGGGGGAGGGGCAGAGAGAGAGGGAGATGCAGAATCCGAAGCAGGCTCCAGGCTCTGAGCTGTCAGCACAGAGCCTGATGTGGGGCTCTAACTCACCAACTGTAAGATCATGACCTGAGACATGATCAGATGCTTAACCGACTGAGCCACTCAGGCACCCCTACAAATAGATGTTATTTTTTAGATTCAAAGAAATTGTGAGGATGCTACAGTGGATTTCCATAAACTCCACACCCATTTTCTCCTATAATTAACATGTTAAATTAGCATGGTATAGTTGTTATAATAAATGAATAAATATTGACATATTATTATTAACTAAAGTACATAATTTCTGAGATCATCCATAATACTAAATTATATTTAGTTGTCATGTCTCCTTAGGCTTCTCTTAGGTATGAAAAAAAATTTTTTTACATACAATATTATATTAGTTTCAGACGTACTACATAGTAATTGGAAATTCTGCACATTATTCTATGCTTCCCATGGTAAGTGTAGTTACCATCTGTCACTTGCAAAGTTATTATAATATTATTAACTATATTCCCTATGCCGTACTTTTCATCCCAGTGGCTTATTTATTTTATAACTTAATCCATATATCTATCCATGCAAACTTAGGTTGTTTCCATAACTTGGCTATTGTAAATAATGCTACAATAAACTTTGGGATGCATATATCTTTTCAAATTAGTGTCTTCATTTTCTTCGGGTAGTGAAATTTTTGGGTCATATGGTATTTCTATTTTTAATTATTTGAGGAAACTCTATATTGTTTTCCATAGTGGTTGCGCTCATTTACATTCCCACCAACAGTACATGAAGGCTCTCTTTTCTCTATATCCTCACCAACATTTGTTATTTCTTGTCTTTTCGATACTAATGATTCTAACAGGTGTAAGGTGATAAGGTTATTTTACTTTGCATTTTCCTGATGTTGAGCATCTTTTCATCTGTCTGTAGGCCATCTTAATGTCTTCTTTGGAAAAATGTCCATTCAGGTCCTCTGCCCATTTTTAAATTTCCTCCTCTTCCTCCTCTTCCTCCTCTCTGTCTCTTATTTATTATTATTATTTTTGGTGTTTTCTTTAAGTTCATTACATATGTTGGATATTAATCCCTTTTTGGAAATATAATTTGCAAATATCTTTGCCTATAGGTTGCTTTTTTGCTTTGTTGATGGTTACCTTCACTGTGCAAAAGCTTTTGATTTTGATGTAGTCCCAATAATTTATTTTTGCTTTTGATTTCCTTGCCTAATAAGACATATCTAGAAAAATGTTGCTAGGGCCAATCTCCAAGAGATTACAACCTATCTTTTCTTTTAGTTTTATGGTTTCCAGTCTCACACTAAAGTCTTTAATCCATTCTGAGTTTGTTTTTGTGTATGGTGCAAGAAGATGGCGCAGTTTCATTCTTTTGCATGTAGCTGTCCAGTTTTCTCAGCACCATTTATTGAAGAAAATCCTTTTCCCCATTATATACTCTTACTTCCTTTGTCATAGATTAATTGGCCATATAAGCATAGGTTTATTTCTGGGCTCACTATCCTATCCTAATGATCTATGTGTCTATTTTTGTGCCAGTATCATACCATTTTGATTAGTTCAGGGTCTTTTGTGGTTTCATACAAAATTTCAGATTATTTGTTCTAGTTCTGCAATAAAATGCTTTTGGAATTTTGATAAGGATTGCATTTAATCTGTATACTGCTTTGGGTAGCATGATCATTTTAACAATATTAATTATTCCAATTCATGAGCCTAGAATATATTTCCATTTGTTTATTTCATCTTCAATTTCTTTGATCAATGTCTTATAGTTTTCAGAATACCAGTCTTTCATGTGGTTGATTAAATTTATTCTTATGTATTTTATTCTTTTTGGTAGAATTGTAAATGGGCTTGTTTTCTTAATTCCTCTTTCTGTGATTTTGTTTTTATTGTATAGAAACTAAATAGATTTATGTATATTAATTTTGTATCCTGAAACTTTAATGAATTCATTTATTAGTTTTAATAGGGGTTTTTTGGTGGAATCTTATAATTTTCTACATATGCTATGTCATTTGCAAACAGTGACATTTTTATTGCTTGCCTATCAGTTTGGATACATTTTATTTCTTTTTCTTCTCTGAGTGCTGTGGCTAGGACTTCTAGTACCATGTTAAATAAAAGTGGTGAAAGTGGACATCCTTGTCTTGTTCCTGATCTTAGGGAAAAATCTTTTGGTTTTTCACTATTGAGTATGATGTTAACCTTAGGTTTGTCTTATATGGCCTTTATTATGTTTAGATATGTTTCCTCTAAACCCACTTTGTTAAGAGTTTTTATCATGAATGAATGCTGGTGATAAAATGGATGTCACATGGAGGTAAAAATGAAAACACAATGATCCAAAATCTTTGGGATGAAGCAAAAACAATTTTAAGAAGGGAATTTTATAGTGACACAGATCTACTTCAAGAAACAAGAAAAATTTCAAAAAAAAATTTAACCTTACATCTCAAAGAACTACAATAAGAACAAACAAAGCCTCAGACCAGTAGAAGGAAGGGCATAATAGAGATCAGATGAAATTAAATGGAATTAAAGAAAGAAAGAAAGAAAGAATAGAAAATATCAATAAAACCAAGAGCTGGTTCTTTTACTATATAAACCTGGATAAACCTTTAGCCAAACTTAGCAAGAGAAAAAAAGAGAGAGGACTCAATAAATAAAATCAGAAATCAAAGAGTAAAATCAACATCATAGAAATTCAAAGGATATAAGAGACTACAAATGATTATATAACAACAAATTGGACAACCTTGAAGAAATAAATTCCTAGAAATATTAAATTTTCCAAAATGAATCAAGAAAAAATAAAAAATCTGAATAGATTGATTATTAAGAACAAAATTGAATTGGTAAATAAAAAAATCTCTCAACAAACAAAATTCCAAGACCAGATAGGTTCACAGGTGAACTCTATCAAACATTTAAAGAAAATTTAATACCTATTTTTCTCAAACTATTCCAAAAAATAGAAGAGGAAGGGAAGCTTCAAAATTCATTCTACAAGGCCAGAATTATCCTGATGTCAAAACCAGACAGAAAAAAACTCTGAGAGAGAGAGAGAGAGAGAGAGAGAGAGAGAGAGAAGGACTATAGGCCAATATCCCTGATGAACATAGATATAAAAATCTTCAATAATATCTTAGCAAACCTCATTCAAAAATACACTAAAAAATCATTCACCATGATTAAATGGGATTTATTCCTGGGATTAAAGAGTGATTCAATATTTGCAAATCAATCAACATGATGCATCACAGTAACAAAATGATATGAAAGCCATATTATTATCTTGATAATGTAGAAAATACTTCAAACTTGTTCTTCACGATCTTGACAGGTAAGAAAAATATTGGTCAGATAGTTGATAATGTATCCCTTAAATTAGATTTGTCTCAGGTTTCTCTAATTAGACTGAAATTATGGGGGTTTTGGGAGAAAGATCAGAGATAAAGTGCTATTTTCATTATTACATCATATCAAGGATACCTACTTATCAACATAACGTATTATGTAGACTTATTATCTCTATAATATTTTTGGAATTTTTCTGCATGGGATATTTGTCTCCTCATCCTTATTTATTTATTTATTTATTTATATCATTATGGATTAATTCAGATTTCAAGTGAAGTCTTAGTTACCTATATTTAGTTCACTTTAGTTCTTTGTTATTTAATCAACCTCAAATTACCTCTCCAGCTTCATTTATTACCCACAGAGACATCCATTGGTTTGGACAGACTTAATTATTTTCAAAGTGTTCTACGCATATTCGTTATTTTTTTATATTGGCAAACCTCTACCAGAAATACTTTTCCTTATTGTTTTTTCATCTAGAAAAATTTTATTCATTCATTTTACAAGATGAAGTTGAAGACTTCCTTTGTGAAACCTTCTGCAACTTTCCTGAATGTTTAGTCCTTAACTGCTCTTTGCTCCGAAACCACATTGCATACACCTCTTTTTATATCATTTATTAAATTTTATTGCAGTTATTGACTTATATGGCTTTATATCCCATTTAGTTGTGAGTTGTGGGAAACTAGATATTATTCTTCTATGCAACAGCCCTGTGCCTAGAAGTGTCTGAAAGACAAAGTTTTCATTAAATTTGTACAAAGAGGAAAACAACCCCAAATGGAGAGAAGTTGTGAACTGTCTTAAAACACTTACATTTCTACCTCTACTATATTCTTGTGAAGAATGTCTCTGGGTGGAAATCACTTTGTAGTATATTATTTTCCTAATTAACCCTACTACAGTTGTATATAACCAACTTTTAATTATCTTCATCTTAGTCTATTTCCTTACTTCTTCCGAGAAATACAGACATGCTTAATTTAAAACAATGTGTCTTCACCATGTAGTTTCCTGGGGGCTCTGTTTCATAGGACCCATTATAAATCTCTACTTGCCAGGGTAATTGCAAACAGAACATGATGATAACTTTATAAGATTTGGTCAAATCCTCTAAAACAGCCTTTGGCTTGGAGTCACTGGTTTCTTACTCTTCATTGCTAGTTTCCGCTTTCTGAAATGTCCACAGACTACAATTTGCTATTTTGTTTTGTGTATCTTTCATATTGTGTTAACTAGATGGCATCTCATTAGTTAGTAATTTAACTTCAATGTACAAAGGAGTAAATTGTTCTATGTTGCATTTCTCTGGTTTTGTGTAATTCATGGTAGAATGACCAAATGGGGTCCAAGACATGTTAGTTTCTTTTTGATAAGCTATTAGGGATTTCTAACACACTGAAGCTTTTTGGAAGTGCTAAGATGAATAGGAGGACATTGCTGGTTTCTATATAAGGAATAAAGCTTATTGTTCATTCGTTTGTTTGTTTTGCAGGGTAGAATTCAGTGTGTTCACCTACATGGTTGTTGAATGTCTTGTGATGCATACTCAGTGGGCAGCCTGGCAGGCCTAGACACTAATTAGAAGAGTGAATTGGCCCACCGGTAGGTGACCCCCCTTTTAATATGGACTTGCTTTATTTAAACTGTTTTTTAATTAGCTTCTATTTGGCACAGATGGCCAGAGAGACATTATAGAATTTTAAGTCAAGCTCTAGGTCTTTTGTGATTTGCAATGTATTTGGTTTTGAGAAGAGCATTTCCCAGGATGTCTGCAGAGAAAATGCTTTTCTACTGATCAGGGAATCATAGGCCATTAAGAGGGCACTGGGGGCTCTAGGCAGAGGTGGAAAAATCAACATGCTTTTGTGGTAGAATGACTTTTCCATCAGATTTCTGATTGCCAGGAGCCAGCTGGGATGAGATTTAAAAAAGGATTTGCAGCTAAAAAATAGGATTGAGTGCTGGCTTCCACACTTCTTGACTGTGTAATTTAAGACTCTGTTTCTCAGCCTAGTTTTTCATTACTGCCCTACTAAGACTTTTTTGACATGTTTTCCTAATTACTCTTCCATGAAATTTTAATAATGCCAGAAATGCTGTATATTTGTTTATATACTATATGTATATCTATGCTTTATACATAAAATGAGTAAGCAGAAGACTCATTCTATTCAAAACAGAGTTAAGAATAACTAAATAACATTTTTAAGTTATAAGAAAATTTTAAATTTGAGAAATTAGCATTTCACTTTCTAACTATGTTTGTTGAGTAACTTTTAATGAAATTTATTTACTTATATAAATTATAATGTATCAAATTGCATATATAAATTAGCAATTTATATAAATACATAATAATAATAGCAATGTATTCAAATTTTAGACAAATCATTCAAAACAGTTACTTTTCCAGGAAGAGTACAACAATTAAAAATAAACTCCTAAAATTATTTTTTAGTGAACATAGCTCTTTTTTTATTTAAAAAAATTTTTTTATGTTTTATTTATTATTGGGACAAAGAGAAACAGAGCATGAGCGGGGGAGGGGCAGAGAGAGAGAGAGAGAGACACAGAATCTGAAGCAGGCTTCAGGCTCTGAGCTGTCAGCACAGAGCCCGATGCAGGGCTCGAACCCACAAACTGTGAGATCGTGAACTGAGCCAAACTCGGCCGTTTAACCAACTGAGCCACCCAGGCGCCCCAGGTGAACATAACTCTTGACTTGAGATTAAGAAAAGAACTTTTAGGCCTTTTAGAAATTTTAGAACTTTTAGCTATTAGCTATTCATTCAAATATTATTAACATTTTTTCTTTCCAGTACCGGGCAAAATAAAGTTTGGTTGAATAACATTTGTAAAATTAAATAATGAAATATATACAGTCATTTATTTTCAAAGTCCATGTCACACACAAAATCTCTGAGGAATAAATTACATTCACAAGACAGCCAATGGCAGATAATAGACGTGTACAGGTCCTCATAATATGACTTATGATTAAGAAAAATCAATCTAGAAAAAGTCCTCCAATCACAGCCATATATTTTTGATCTTATGTACATTTTGTGTATGTTTTGATCTTATATATATATTTATCTTATATACATTTTGAATATATATATATATATATATTCTGTGCATGTTTTGATCTAATACATTTTGTGCATGTTTCATAAACTTAATTTCATTGGTAATTGTGTGATCCCCCAGACAACTGAATGACAGAATAATATTTTGTCAGGTGGGGAGCCATTGTAATCACTAAAGTATATTCATCCTCCCAAGAACTAATTTTCATCCTCTTGGAGACATTATCACCCCCAGTGAGAATGCATAGTTTAAAGATAAAGTCATTGATCTTGAGAGCCTTAGATTCTTAATTTAAAAAATTTTATTATCATCAAACTCAGGTTTAAATGTGTGAAAGCCCCTAATACATATTTGGTTATGGGGTTCATTATTAGTTCAAGCAATATTTTTTGGAATATTAACCATCTGACATACCTGATAGTATATGCTAGGGATATATAGGTGAATAACACGTAGATGACACGTGGTTCCTACCCCTCATTATTTACTGTTTAAATAAGTAGATATATGTAAGAAGGTGATTTTAATACAATACGGCAAGTACAGCTATAGTTGTGGGCAAAGAGGAGGGATACTAGTTTAGTTTTCCCATGGGTTAGGGAAACATGAAGATGACAGATAAATTTCATATTGAAGGATGAATAGAGAATGAGTTTGGAAGAAGCCCTTTGGTATATGGGGGCACAAAGAGAACAATTTAAGTGAGGGGAAAATGTGCAATGGCAACATGTAGCTATATAATTATGTGCCATTTGTAGAAGAAAAAACAATTCTAAACATCTAAGAGTTAGGCTTAAAGAGACCATGTTCTGGGGGATGCCTGGGTGGCTCATTCAGTTAAGCACATGGGAGTCTTGGTTTTGGTTCAGGTCATGATCTGTTTCATGAGTTTAAGCCCCACATTAGGCTCCATGCTGACAGCTTAGGATTCTCTCCGTGCTGACTGGTTAGTCCTCTCTCTCTCTCTCTCCCGCTCTCTCCCTTTCTCTTCTTCTCTCTCTCTGTCTCTCTCTCAAAATAAATAAATAATAAACTTTAAAAAATAAAGACACAGTGTTCTGGAATGAGATTAGACTATAGGTGGAAGACAAGTCACCGACAACAAACAATCCATGTAATAGTATAGAGCTTGGATTTTATTCTGTCCATTGGTGCTTCTTAATCTTTCTCACTGAAGTGCACCTAATGACAGAGACTGAAATTAAAATTTCATGTGAATTTTGGATTTTATTTCATTACATACCTACTTATTAATATAATAACACTTTAAAAATTACTTGCTCATTATATTACCTCCAAAATTTTTGAATAAAGTTCGTTCTAGAAATATGTGCGATGTTAATGCTTTGAATTTCCCTTGGTACATCTCAGTATGTGTGGTAATAGGTATGCCTGGGTTTGAGAAGTAAGTATCACCTTAGGTTATGAAGACAATTTAAGGATAGTAGAAAAGTAACAACAGATTCATATTTCTTCTTTAAATAGAATATTCATGGACAAGAGATGAGGATGAATTTGAAGAAGAGTGGAAACCATGAGGTGACTACTCTAACAGCACAAATGAATGTTAAAGAAGTTAGGCTTCTACTCTCCTATAGAAACTGGGAGATAGGAGTGCCATCTTCCTTGATGATTACATTTTAAAAGAATGGCTCCTAGATCCTTGAGAAACACATTCCTGGGTTGCAAAACTGGCAAGAAGTTTTAAAAAAGATATCATATGAAAGAGTCAGGAAAAGAATTTAAAATAGTAGATTTTTTAAAGTAAATGCTTTAAAAAATGGAAAGTTGCTGGGGCGCCTGGGTGGCTCTTAGTCCAATTTCAGATCAGGTCATTATCTCCTGGTTCATGGGTTCAAGTCTGCACTGGGTTCTGTGCTGACAACTCAGAGCCCGGAGCCTGCTTCAGATTCTGTGTCTCCCTCTTGCTGTGCTCCTCCCCTGCTCGTGCTCTTTTTCTCTGTCTCTCTCAAAAATAAATAAAATATTTAAAAAATATAAAAAAGAAATGGAAAGTTGGGGGTGGAATGGGCTATAGACAGAAAAAAAAGCTGTCTAAAGTCTAGTCAAGCTGAGGGGAACATGTAGGGACTCTTGGTCAGTGCTAAAGATAACATTTTAAAGTTGATCCCCAACAATTTGTATGTAAAATAGTAAGAGAAAAAAGAAGAAAAAAGTCAACATATAAATAAATATAGATGTATGACAAACAAAGAGAAAAGACCAGTGATTCCATTGGTGTGAGCCCATTTATACACTCCTTTGTTTTGAAAGATTTACTTGATCAGAAGCAACACTGAAATACTATCACAGTGAGTAATCAGGACCAACATTCTGCAAAATATCACAATCTACAAGTCTGTGAATGGTGGTGCTGGCAAAAGCATTATGTACAGGGAAGGTTAATCCATATTTAAGCTATATGTGTTTTTTTCAGTGAGGATGATTCTCTTCCTCCTCATAATGGAAAAGATCCAATATCATCAACTGCCACCAATTTACTGACTTATTTTTCCCCACACTGGGAAGTGGTATTATCAAGAATTTAGGGTTGATCTTTTCTGTTGACAGAATAGATACTTAGCATTAGTAGCATCTGGGTCAGATTGGTAAGAGAAGGTTCAAGTTTTGACCAAGAGTTGCCTCCATCTCTAAGATCAAGAACACTTTCTACATGGGCTCATTTACCTTGTAATGAAGTGGCTGGGAGTGAGGAATGACTGACCTGTGTGCAAATTTTGTCCATTCTACTATTGAAAGTATCCTTTGGCTAACATTCACATGGGACCAACATATTTTTATAGTATTTTCCAATTCTGCAAGACTCATCCATAAATGTCTTTCCAGACTTCGTCACTGTCTTCCATCCCTGTTCCCTCCAAGTCTATGATCATCCAACCAAACCATCAGAAACTGTCTATGAGTCAGCCATCTTCTAGGCCAGACAAAGTGGAAAACTAAATTCACTATTGAACTCTGCCCATGGGGAATACTTTCCTTTACTGCTGTTGTTTACTTTCACCCTTGGGTCTGTCTCTTTTGCTGCATCCATCCACTTTATTTCTTCCTGTTGATGGAACTCCTTATGAGGCTATAGGTATAAATTGAGTGAGAAGAAATGCACCATGAATCATTGTTAAAGAAGTCTGAGCTACTTGCTCATGCAACTTATATCTTCTTTCCTTAAATTTTTTTAAAAAAATGTTTATTTAGTTTTGAGAGGGAAGAGAGAGCGAGAACGAGAGCGAGAGAGAGAGAGAGAGAGAGAAAGAGAGAGCAGAGTATGAGCAGGGGAGGGGAAGAGAGAGAAGGAGGCACAGAATCTGAAGCAGACTCCAGACTCTGAACTGTCAGTACAGAGACCAATGCAGGGTTTGAACTCAAGAGCCATGAGTTCACAACCTGAGCTGAAGTTGGATGTTCAACCAACTAAGGCACTCAGGTGTCCCATCAACTTATATCTTCTATACCTGTGTGAGCCCAGTCTCTTTTAAACTCTTTCTCTTTGATGATAAACTACTGTCAAATATTCCCAAGACTTGTTTGTGATAGGAAGCTCAGATTTCATAGCCAACTGATATTAAGCTGTTTTCTTAAATGGAGGATAATCATCTGCAGAACAAACATAGAGTTGCTCCAAACTTATGGTTTTGGGGATTGTCCTATTTTGAACTTATAGAAGGCTCCATATGACATCCTTATTTACCAAAAACATTTTAAGTGTAATTAGATCTACCTATTCAAAAGGCCATAGCAGAAAAGTAGTTTTCACTGCAGTCTGGACTTGTTGCAGAACTTTCTTTTCCTCAAATTTGTCAAATTTACTGGTGATTCAGTAGATGAATCAAATTAGCACACTTATCTATGGTATCTGTTACCTCCCAAATCCATAAAGACTGACTTTGTGTTGTACCTATTTTTTCATGATAGATGGTGAGAGGTGCAGCAACTCATTTTTCACCATAGCAAGGATTCCATCCACATGCTTGTACCCCTAGAAATTTCAATGAAGTTATAGAATCCTGAATTTTTATGGGATTCTTTTCTGGATTGCATGTTTTACTAAGGAATCTAAAGTATTTGCTACTCCTTGTTTATCAGTTTCAATCATCAATAGTGGACCAATGGGATATTTTGTAGAATGTTGAGATGGTCAACATCTCTACAAGATGTCTCCTTGCAAGCCTTGAGGTAAGAATGTGAAGGTGTATTCTTGGCCTTCTCAGATAAAATAAAACTACTTTTATTTGTTCTTATACATTTATATGGGAAAATACACTAGCCAGATCAATAGCTGCATATTAACTGTTTATCAGAGGCTGTGTAGATTTACTCAAGTAAAGATATTTCACCTGGAAAAACAGCTTCAATTATATTCACTATCTGAGTAAGCTTGTGATATTCCAGTCATTCTCTAATATCTACCCAACAAATTTCTTCACCAACAAATGTTATGATTTAGGTGAACATGTGATAGGTATTACCCATCCCTGCATCTTAACAACTCTTCAGTGTTGGCAGTAATCTTTGAAATTCCTTTGGGGATGTAATATTGCTTCTGAATTACTATTTTGGTAGGTATGCAAATTCCAGGGGCTTTCGTTCTGGCCTTTCCTCCTATGGATCATACCTTATGTGTCAGAGTCAGTTTAGTATTCTATCAATTTCCAAGTGTGTCTATTTTAATTACCAAGTCAGGGACTGTTGAAAAAAAAAACAAAACATGGTGAATCTGTGTACTTATTGAGTCCACTATCATTCAGATTTTGGCCAAGACTCCTTTCATTACCTTACCACTATAAGTACCCACTTTGATTCATGGGGCACAGTATCAGTTTCAGGCCCCAAGAAATTACTGAATTTCTTATTTATTAATACCCAGAAAGTCTAGATGGTTACTTTTCCCATTTCACCTCTAGTTTTTTCAGTTACATAGTTCAAATTGTGTTCTTGTAGGCCTCCCATCTGTTTCATTCCTAGGAAAGCTATGTCACTATCAGATATCCCTGAATGCCAAAATATTTTGATTACCGGCATATCTCTGCTGACCTTGATGGCAAACATGTTCACCTTGTCTTTGGCAGTTAAGTGTTGTCACTTGGTCTCTGCCACTCTGGAAATCCTATCATCTTCACTTAAATCAGGAGCCCATGTCATATCTGGCTAAATAAGTAGAGAAACCACAGAGATTGAAAAGGATAAGGATACTATATTTAATAATGTAATTGACAATGCATAGTGAAGGGAGCATCTTCTGGGTTGTCTTGGTGGGTGGCTGTATAGATCACATATTAATCCACTCCAAAATTCCCATCTCTATAATCTTTGAATTCATACTCATCATTCAAGGGAAGCACCAACATCTCATTCTCACTAAACATAACCGTTAAATCCTAGTTTCAGTCAACCAACCAAGTAAGATATTACTTCTAGGTGCATGAGTACAATTTATTAAATTTAGATAATTTAGTAACTGCAAACTATGAATGCCTTTTGCTTGATTTTGTGTTAATATTCCATCCTCCCACATATATTTCCCAGGGTTCTGCTGAAAACTATCAGCACAATCTTGTAATTATTTGGAGTATAAGCTATTTCTTCTTGGGTCATACCATGTAACTGATATCTAGAGCATACCCTTACAAGACATCTGCCCCAGATGAAGTTACCAGTTTTCATGCAAAGGAAGAGTAGTGTCCTCAGACACAGGAATGCAAGCTACTTTCACTAACAAGGGACTTTCAATGTGTCTCAGAGGTTCAAAATGTTCAGTTTCATTTGTGTTCACTAACACAGACATCTTTATTCAAAGTTTTAAGGGCCTATTGTTTTCCAATAAATGTTCTAATATGTACATGTACAATTGGAGAAGAATGTGAATTTAATGATGCTTTGTTCCTTCAACCTGCACAACTAAATTTAAATTTTAAGTTTTCAATAATATCAATCCATAAGAGATCACTTTTGTTATTGTTGTTGTTGTTTTCCTGTAAGCATTCAAAAAATACTTGGGACTCAGGAGATTCTGTTCCATTCTACAGTCTTTTTAGTGACCATTATTGCAGCTAAGTTCAGCAGCCACATGAACATCCAAGGCATCTAGTCCAACCAAAATTGGAACTTCATCATAAGCGGGTACAGTGATACCATGACTAATTGTGATGCCACTGCATGCCATGCATTATCAGCATATATTTTTGCATTGGAAAGTAGTTCAGAACCATATTCAAATCTAAGGAAAGGACCAAACATGTCCCCAAATCTCATCTTGGAGTGTCTGTCTTCTGGGACTACTTCTGGTATTAATTCTGCATCAGTCAGAGTTCAGTCAGGACAAATGACACCAGTAATTTGGAGAGAGAAAATTCAATACAAAGAATAATTAACTAACACATTTAATTAAAGGTATTAACAGAGAACTTTTAGTATAGTATAGTATAATATAGTATAGTATAGTAATACCAAAAACAAAAAAGTAGCCACTTCCTCTGAGGCTTAGGGACAGCAAACAAGGAAGGACTAAGAACTCAGAAGGTTTATCTTACTCCAAGACTGAAAGTCTAGTCTTTTTGGACAGAGGTGGCTGCAACAGGAAAATGTAGCTTTTGGTTGGAAATTTGCCAGTGGTTGAAAGTCAGAAGCAGTCTATAAGAGTGGTCTTCCAAGTGGCTAGAAAGACTTGCTAGAGGTCACTGGCTTAAGCTGTGCTAGAAGAGGTCATCAAGAGATATAATAGCTGGTTGACTTGAGAGCTGGAATCAGGCAATAGTGGTGGGTTCTGCCCACCATTCCCACAGTGGGAGCTCTTCTGAGATCACAGCCTTGAAAGATAAGGTGTTGTTGAGACCATCCAGATGGTATACATGACTAAACCAAGTTAAAGCCTTTATACAAACTTTTAAGATTCTGGTAGACAGGTACAAAAATTTATTTGTCTTGCAGGTGCTCAAGATAAGACTCCTATGTATGTTCCCTTACTTATTAAACCCGCTGTCTACCCGTCTGGAGTGGCTTCCTCTTTCTTCCATCTCTCCATGCCCTCCATGTACAGAGACCAGTTTGTGAACCAGCAAAATGGTACAAAGGAATATCCATGTGGGTGGTTGGACAGTGCAAGACATAGTTCTGTGAGGGATATGATGAGTAATACTGGGGCCACACACACACACACACACACACACATCAATCTGCTGGTGACAAAACAAAACCTGCACACTGGAATTCAGGAGTGAAAACTCTTGTTTCCACTAGAGCTTTGCAATGTCCCTCCATTACCATCTATTAACAATCAGCTGGCTGACAAAGGAGAGATATTTACAGAGTCCAGATCCAGTATCATAAAGCAAGGAGAAGAAGGGTAGATTTGTAGCTGAGGTGACTGAACTGTAACTAGTGCAGAGAAGAGAAGATGACAAGTACAGTTTTGGGCATTGGGATTGAGGTGCGTATAAGACACTGAGGTAGATGACTAGCAAATTTTTAGATATGGTGTTTCAGAAATATTTAGGTGTTTTATCATAGGCATAATCGTTATCCACATGAGTGAGATCCTTGAGGAGAGCATGTAGAGTGAATGCTAGTGAGCTAAAACAAGACCCAAAGCAAACACCATTATTTGGGAGTTGGTCAGAGAAGATGAGAAGCCCACAAAAGAGATCTAGGAGATATCAGATTAGGGCGCTCAAGTGTGATAGGTTCATAGGAGCCTAAAAAGTAAGTGTTTATATAGGGTGCCTGGGTGGCTCATGCAGTTGAGCATCCCACTCTTGATTTTGGCTCAGGTCATGATCCCAGGTTGGGGGATAGAACCCCATGTAGGGCTCCATGCTGAGTGTAAAACCTGCCTGTGACTCTCTGTCTCTGTCTCGCACTCTCTTTCTCTTTCCCTCTGCTCTCTCCCTCCCTCCCTCCCTCTCTCTCTCTCTCTCTAAAAAAAAAAAAAGTAAATGTTGATAAGGGAGAGATAGATAACCAAAGTCAAATCAACTAGCAAGAAAGGACATGAATAAAGGCAATATATATTCCTGATTTAAAACAGACTGACAGGCGGAGAAGGACAGATACCATATGTTCGCACTCATAGGTCTAACAGGAGAAACCCAACAGAGGACCATGGGGAGGGGAAGGAGGAAAAAGAGTTAGGGAGAGGGAGGGAGACAAAACACGAGAGACTCTTGAATCCTGAAAAGAAACTGAGGGGGGAAGGGGAAGGGGGAAAGGCAAAGGAGGGTGATGGTCTTGGTGGAGGTCACTTGTGGGGAAGAGCACTGGGTGTTATATGGAAACCAACCTGACAATAAACTATAAAGTTAAAAAAAAAATAAAACAGACTGACATAAGATGAATCCAAGTTTTATTTTTTAATTTGGAGAGATAGATGATTATTTTGAGAAGTTTGAAAAGAAAAAGACACACATGAAGCAGCAAGCTGGGGACAACTGAATGGTCAAATGATATAATCTAATTTTTGCATAAGAAGAGCCTGAACATTTTTTAGCCTGCAGATGTCCTTCGCTTGGCTCACATTGTGTTGTTTAAAAAATGTGACTTTGAATATCTCTGAAAGGGGGATATGAGTTCCCTATTATCTTTTATGCATCTTGTAACATTTATTTACATTATCTGCCTCTTTCCTGCAGGCATTTTAGAATACTGACATTTGTAATGCATGTTTCTTGAATTTGCATTAACGGAGATTATTAGTTATACTTCTAGAAAATCAATTTATAGTGTAATATATATGATAAACATGAGAACTAAAAAGGAACTTTGAAGTAGTTGACTTCCATGACTTCATTTCTTTAATTGTGTCTTAAAACCAGTGTTGTTCTAAGAACAGCAAAGAGATGACTTCTTCAAGACCATTTGGCCAATAAATGGCAGATATATGGTTAAAACTGAGGCACTTATCCGCTACACTCTTAGGAATACCGCCACAGTCTTCATGGCCACTTCTATTCCCATCCTGCCACTGTCCTTAGTATCTGGTTTCAAAACAAAACAAAACAAAAAATAAATAAATAAAAACAGTAGGTCAAAGAGAAAATTTATAGAAAATAAACTCTGCCCTTCAGGAATTAGCTAGAATGTAATTTCACCGTTTTTCTTTTCAACATAGAGATTTTTCCTATGCTTTATCTAAAAAGTTAAAGCTCTGACTTGGAGTTTGCTGGCCCTGGGTTTTAAAGTCAATGGTATTGCTGATTTCCACCATACTTTAGAAAATTTCTTGGTATACATCTTCTCTGAGCCACTGAAATGATGCAGTTAGTAGAAATAGCATCTTTTAATCAGTGAAATTGCCCCTCGTCTCTCACTAACAGAGATAAGGTAAGAATGAATGAGATAATCTTGGCACATTGCGTTGAGATCTTTAAATGCTAGTAGAAAGCAAAATATCAGCAATCTCAATTTTCCTCTCCCATCTCCAAGGAGTGCATAAGTTTTCAGTGTTTTGGTACAAAACAAAAAAAAAAAAAAAACAAACAAACAAGGAAATGAATAGCAACTACCGAAAATTGAGGAGAAGGCTTAAGTTGCCTTTGTAATAATTTTCATGAAGACAGGAAGGAAGTGAAAATACCTGTTACCAATAGTGAATGACTGCTCTTTTTTCCAAGTCTCACTGAGATTCAGCTTGCCCCTTTACATGCCTCATTTTTTCATATGTAATGCAGGGACAGTAGAGCATGGTAGTTAAGAATAGATTTCTATAGAAAGATTTTGGCGTAATAGCAAGGTGAAATGTATTTCGCCTCTTGCTATCAGTGAAAACTTGAGAGAGTGACAATTTCCCTAAGGCTTGGTTTCCATCATTATCAAACAGAAATAAAATCATTCCTAATTTATGAGATCAGTGTAAGAAATCAATGAAAAATGCATATTAGGTTAGCAAAGTGCCTGGTACTTCATAAGCATTTAATGAAAGTTAGTTATTATTTACTACTATTACCACTGTCACAACTATGAGTAATAATGATACTAGTAATAATGAAAATAACAATGTAGTCCTTATTATGTCCCTAATCTGTATAAAACCTTTCAGTGACTTTATTCTCTCATGAAAAAAACTTAAAATTTAATAGTGTGTATTCAGGGTCATGGAATTAGCCTCAGACAGAACACAACACATGCAGATACAGACATGCATACACAAACACACTTTATATCAGACCTACGTTGGCTTGCTCATCTTTCCAAGCAAGTCAAGTCATTTTGTACCTCTGTGGTAGTTGTTTCTACTATTTTTTCCACTTACTAAGACAGCCCTATCTCTATTGTTATTTTAATGAAACCCTAGTTTTCCATCAAAGCACCTTTTACAGAAAGCGTTTCTATCCTCCAAAATAGTAGCTTTCTTCTTCATTCTTACATGGGTCCATTGTTTGGAAGTTTGCTTCATCCATTAAATTTCAAACCTTTAGGACCATGGCCTGTACCATCTTTATCTGCACATCACACAAGTATCGGGGCGACACTTAAAATCTATGGAAAGAGCAAGTAGATTTTCTCTTTAGATCAAGAGGGCAGTCCATCTCTGCCTCACTGGCTGTTTACTGCCCCTTTGATTGTTTTCTTAGTTGACAATGTGGCTGGTTATCTCTCCCATCTGATTGTAGCTTGGCAGTGGATGTGATACTGTGTGATTTATGACCATGTTCTGAGGACAAGGAATGTTTGTCCTTGAGAAAGGGAGGAGAGATGTAGCATCATATCAAAGCATTCAAAGCTTGCAAAACAGACTTCATGTTTTAACCTGGACATTTATTAGCCATGTGACACTGAATGTGTTCCTCAGCCTTCCTGAGCCACTGCATCTCCACCTGGAAAAAAATGAATAGTTATTTTTACACCATAGAGTTCAGTAAAAGATTGAATGAGATGAAATGTGAAGCAATTTGTGCAAATCTTGGCACTCAACACATTGTACTCAATGCAAAGTACTTTTCGCCTTTTTCCTCCTGAGAGGTGTCAGGATATAATTTATCACCAAAAGAATAGATTCTTATCCATCTTATAGATAAGATATTCAAAACATGAAGTATTTTTAAGAATATAGGTCACTTGATAATTGAAAAGGACCAAATGTACAGATGATAAACTAGAATTGATAGTGAACACAGTGTTCATAAAGCATAAAAATAGCATTGAACAAGTGCTCATTAATCTCTTAATAATGTCAGTCACAGAATCAGAGGTGAGTAAGATTAAGGTGTCAACCTTGTGATATGGTTCTTTTAACTTCTAAGTTCTTGGATTTCAAGTGACACAAAATCAATTGAAGTCTGACAGCTGTTTGGTAAGCTATGTAAAATGAATTTGGTGAGTCCGCTGAGCTCCTAAAGGCTAATGTCTTCAAAGTAGCGGATATGTCTGATAGCTCTGATTTGTCACCAGTATTATGGGCTCTTCTAGCAATTTGGCTAAAAAAGGGGAGATTCTATTACTGAGTAATACTGGTCTGAGAAGATTTTTCTTCCCTCAACAAAAATATCAGAGCATTGAATTATAAACTGCATTAAATATTAATAAGGTACACAGTTATATTACAAACAAGTATAACAGTATACCCTGATCCCTTTTAGGTTATATCCTTTCTGTTAGTCTACATTAGGCATCTGCAATACAATTCTGTTGTATCTCTTCCCAGAAACATACCTTCTCAGTTTTCAGTCTTCATGAGTCCTGCTGCTGATCAAATCATAGCCGGACAATTTCTCAGCCTTTCTAATCCATTCTAATTAAAGCAACAATTATCATTTCCCTAAATTATTTTAATCAGATTACTCCCTGCACAGGAAACCATTGTAGCTCTTAATTAGCTCTTGAATCAAAGTCTTCAGCATCTGCCCCAAGGCCGTCAACTCCTGTTGCTCATTTTACTGGTTTTATTCCATGGTGCACATATTCAGATAGAATAAACCTTCTTTTCATCTAAGCATACCTAGTAACTTCTGTCTCTGAGTTTACAGCCTTCTTTTTGTCCCTTTGAAAATGTACTCTTTTACATTACACTAAGTTGTGTGGCCCTCCTCATTCTCTGATGCTCTAACTTCTCTAATTACCTAGATTCTGGTAAGTCCCTTCACTTCAGCATTTCATTAGCTTTTTGGGATTGAGTTTTATAGGGCTGAGTACTTAGCTTAAAAAATTAAACATTCAATAAATTTTAGCTATAATATATATAAATTCATGTATAATTCTATTATATATAATAATGCATAGTAAAAAGCATAATATAAATAAGTATTTTATATTAAATATGATAATATGATAAATATATAGTATTTATATAAATATATACATCTATGCTGGGCTTTCTGTCTTTAAGCACTTTGGACATATATTTGCAAAATGAACACAGCTCTAAAAAGCAGCTTCTTTTCTTATAGTCATTCTACTGATAATAAAAATGAAGCATGGGGAGGTAAAATAACATGCCGGAAGTAATTGGCTGGTAAAGATTGAGACTGAGTGGATTCTGAAGCAGACCATCTGGCTTCAGATATGTACTGTTCATCACCAAACTCTAAGATTGCTGCATTAGCTTACATTCATGCATGGGTTTTCTCTGTTGGAGGTTTAATGTCTTAGTTATATTTGCTCATTTAACTCCCATATTTGATTGGCAGAAGCCAGAGGTCAGAAACTTTACAGGTCAGTCACATATCTAGAGATATGCTTTCCACAGAGTAGAATCTCAAAACATTGCTGCCTAACCCACTAGCTAATATTTCAGGAGGGTTTGTTTTTTCTCGTGAAATTTTGGACTAGTGTTTAATTTTTCAAGTGGTTTTCTCCCAAGTTTAAGACAGCCAGAAAGTTGGAGCACTATAAAACTCTGAAGGAGATGTTTTATTCATTGGCTGAAACTACATGTTGAACATTGGGCCTATCCCTGGAAATAAAACAGGGAATTTGATGAAATAGCTATCCCAGTGGAGGAGATGGATATTAAAACAAAAAGGGCAGATATTTAAATTTTTGCCATGAAAATATACTCATTTATAATACTAACTGTAATTTTATTATACATTCATAATAAGTACCCTTAAGTAGACATACAGGTAATTATGAGACTGCATGATAAAATGATTTGGTTTAGTTTGTAGGAATCAGAAAAGCATAACTTGATAAGGCCTCATTTAAGGCTCCGAGGATCATTGGAAGTTGACCAGGTAGATGTGGAGTAGCACTATGGACAAAAGAACAGCATACACGATGGGTCCCAAGAGGATTAGGAACTGGAAACTGAAAAGCTAAAAAAGGAAGCCAGAATGGCTGTATTGCTGTGAGTGACAGGAATACAGAATGGGATGAGACCGAAGAGGTAGGAAGGGGCCAGAAGACAGGGTTTTGTGAACCATGGTGGCATCTGTGTTTTACACCTTATGATCCTTTTTCTGTGTCCTTGTCTTTCCTCCACAGGATAGCTCTCTCAGTGCCCAGAGCTTTCCATATCCTCTCTCTTTCCTTTCTCTAATAGCTCTTGTGAAATGTCAAACTTTTTAGTAGTGACCGAGGAGGCTTAAAGTGTAATACCACCCATGGACGCTTGTATTACAATAAGAAGCAGAACCTATCTTTTGTCCCAGCCAAACAAATGAAGGCATAATCACTGTGTTTTACTCATTGACCATTTATATATGTGGGTGGTAGATCAGTTATTTTGGAGGTAGTAAGACTGACGTCATACTAGTAGGCAGCCACCTACCTGCTTGTGTAAGCTTGGTAAGTAGAAGAAGAAAATGATTCTCTCTCTCTCTTGTCCTTTTGGTGTTTCATCTGTTTCCTGTCATTGTGAGGGTGAAGGCCTGGGGGATGAGAAGGATGTGGGTGTGGCATGTAAGGGAGACAGTTAAAGAATTATTAATTTTGTGTGTATGTGTGTTAAGGAAAAAGGTGATTCTCTTCCAATAAATTTGGTACGTAATTCTTTAACTGGGTGGTCAGCCATTCTATCCCATAAATAAGTCAAAAACTTAAAAAATAATCCTGAATTTTTCTATGGTTTTTCATTTAAAGAAAACACATTATCTAGATCTTTCTTCATATATCATGAATCATGTGGTGCTTGAACCTGCCACTTCAAGCCTTGATTAATAATATGCCTAATTGCTTTCCTTTTCCTTCTCACAGCTGGCAGATGGAGTGTTGTAGATGTGACTGAACCACATTGACGGTATTTATGCTGAAAACAAATGGTGTTACAGTCTGTGGATTTCTCCTCTTTGATCCAAATACCCTAAAGACAAAGCACAATTCTGAAAATTTATCTGTGTTTCCACTCTAGTCTCTGCTGCCTTCTTAATTTTTATTCAAGCACATTTGGGATTTGAGCCCATCTAAATGTGAACTTGAGGATTGTAGCTCATTTCTGTACAGCTTGCATGATGAGGAACTTAGAAAATCGAAGCTTTGAGAGAGATATTTGAGACATGCACTGCTTGCTTTGAGAAGAACATTCATTAATATTGTAGTCTTCATGCTTTTTGGTCTTGCAAGGAGTGTATCTACACATTTGGATTAGACATTAATACACCAGATTTTAAAATACCCATTTGGAAGTTTTTCTGCTCCTAAACAATTTTATGTTTTACTTTTGCTAGTGTTTGCCTTCAGCTTGGAATATAAGTGCTACATCTTCATTAGTTCATGCCCATTTGCTATTCAGTTCAGTGGCCTCTGGGATTGGAGCATGTGGGAGAAGGAATCTCTCACAAGGTACACAGTATGAGGGAGAAGCAGATTCTATGATATCAGAGGTGAAGTCACGCTCTTTACAGGTAACACCTGCTGGGGGAATTGTTTTCTGAGGGAGATTTCAGCTGCACAAGTCCTATTAACCTGAACTGACATGGAGCAGATGGGTAGAGAAACAATGAACAATGAAAATTAACTTTCAAAGATGGTGTTTGCTGAGCAAAGGTTTTACTTGGGGGTGAGAAATGTGTAATAGCATCAGGGAAATATGAAAAAAAATTAAAATAATGGATTTTGGATTTTAAGGGTAATTCAGGATATTTTTATCATTTTAAAATTTAAATAATTCATTATTCATTTGATAATGTATTAAATTATGTGCTAGGTGGCTCAGTTGGCTAAGCATTGGACTTTGGTTCAGCTCAGGATCTCACAGTTCATAGGTTCGAGCCCCACATCAGGCTCTGTATGACAGTTCAGAGTTTGGAGTCTGCTTCAGATTCTGTATCTCCCTCTCTCTTTGCCCCTCCCCCACTCACATTCTGTCTCTCTCTCTCTCTCTCTCAAAAATAAATAAACATTAAAAAATTTATTTAAAAATAAATAACGTGCTAGAAAAATTAAAAAAATAAATATCCAGATTCTTTTTTTTTTTAAGTTCATTTATTTATCTTGAAACAAAGAGATAACCAGCAGGGGAGGGGCAGAGAGAGAGAGAGAGAGAGAGAGGATCCGAAGCGGGCTTTGTACTGACAGCAGACAGCCTGATGTGGGACTCAAACTCATGAAATGTGAGATCATGACTTGAGCTAAAGTCAGGCACTCAACCCACTGAGCCCCCCATGTGCCCCAAATAGCCAGCTTCTTGAACCTCCCTCCCTCCCTTCCATTCCTTCCTCCTTCCTTTCCTCTCTGGTCTCTGTTTTTACCTTTTTTTTTTTTTTTTTTTTTTTTTTATAGTTTATTGTCAGGTAGGTTTCCATATAACACCCAGTGCTCTTCCCCACAAGTGACCTCCACCAAGACCATCACCCCGCTTTACTTTTTCCCCTTCCCCTTCCCCCCTCAGTTTGTTTTCAGGATTCAAGAGTCTCTCGTGTTTTTTCTCCCTCCCTCTCCCTAACTCTTTTTCCTCC
>CM053575.1:72743187-72801059 GCA_028646485.1 Cryptoprocta ferox
TCCATATAACACCCAGTGCTCTTCCCCACAAGTGACCTCCACCAAGACCATCACCCCGCTTTACTTTTTCCCCTTCCCCTTCCCCCCTCAGTTTGTTTTCAGGATTCAAGAGTCTCTCGTGTTTTTTCTCCCTCCCTCTCCCTAACTCTTTTTCCTCCTTCCCCTCCCCATTGTCCTCTATTGGGTTTCTCCTGTTAGATCTATGAGTGCGAACATATGGTATCTGTCCTTCTCCGCCTTACTTATTTCCAAAGTTATAACACATCCTCTTTAAGGCGGAAACTTTTTTCTTTATAAATTTATAAATTAATGGTTGTCTTATTTTTATATAAAATGAGTTCTATTTAATTATCATTAATTTTACCCCAAATCCTGTCAGTTTTCTAAATCTCAGTATATTTAGATGATGTAAAATTTGGCAGTTTCAAGTTTTTGAAGATCCCTCTTTGAGCTTTCTAATCTGGTTGCCCTGACACTGGGTGTGTGGAGGGTCTTCTGAGAACTCCCTTATCCCAGGGTTTCTTTTCACCTTCATACTGCTAAAAACCCTATTTGTTGCATTCCATGTGTTCCTTCACTTTTTTGGGGCACAACCTCTATTAGCTGTGAAGAAAGGGGGCGATGGGGGTTAACTTTTTCAAGAGCTAGTCTATCTAAAATATTTTTATTTCATTCTCAGTTATATAAAATTCAATACTAGACATAATTTTCCTTTTTGTCTTTTGCAGACTTCATTGTCTTCATTTATTTTCCATAAATATTGCATTTGGGTATCTGATATTTTGCATAGAAGTGATAATAATAGCCCATCACACAGGTTGTTGTGAGACTTAATGAATTACTATGAGTTGAGCACTTAGTAGCTGGCATATATTAAGCTCTTAATAAGTCTTAACGTTTTAAATTCACTTAGGTGAAATTCTCTTGAATGATGCCTGGGGGCAGTTTTCTCCTCTTCCTTTTCTTTATTCTGTCTGGAACTCCTATTATTCTTCAGCAGGACCTCTATATTTCTCATCTTTTCTCTCCTATTTTTTGGCCTTTTTCTTTTTATTGAACTTCCTAGGGTATTTTCTTACCTTTGAAACTTTGCCTTTCAAGTCGTGTCTTGAATTTTTCATTTTCAGTACCATATCTTAATTTCCAATACTGTGTGTGTGTGTGTGTGTGTGTGTGTGTGCGCGCGTGCGCGCGCACATGTGTATTTTATAGCATTCTTGGTTCATGGATGCCATATCCTAATTTTCTGGGGATCTTGATTGTGATTTAATTTTGAATGTTTTGTTTCTTATGAACATTCTACATTTCTTCCAAATTTAAACTTATCTTTGTTTGTTTGTTCTGGATTCTCTAAGTTAGAGATTTTCCCAGGTATCCATTGAATTTTAGTTGTTTGCTCTTAATTAAAAGTCCATGTCCTCTAACTATTGGATACAAACCTTCGACTATCTCATGGGCACCTTAACAATAGCCCCCTCCTTCCAAACCTGCTTCTTCTTAAATCTTCTGAGTTTCAGTAAATGACACCATTACCTACCCAGCTGCCCAAGCTAAAACTTTAGAAACTATCCTAGGTTTCTTCTTTTATTATCATGGACATATAATGTAGATGAGATTACCTCTACATTCTTCTTTTATTATCATACACATATAATGTAGTGAAGTTACAAAAACATATACCTGAGGGATACTTCTCTTCAGCATGCTCAAGCCACAGTAGACTTCTTTTAGATCCTTAAAAATTTCAAGCTTGTTTCCCTTAAGAATAGTTGTCCTTTTGCTGGAATGGTCTTCTGGATTTCTGCATAACTTGCTCCCTTTTATATTCAGTCCTCAGCTAATTACAGTATCTTCAGAGAATGCTTCCTTGGAGTTACAAGTAAATTAACCCACTGATACTCTGTCATATCCATCTATATTATTCTGTATCATGTATCACTATCTGGTATTTTTTATGTTTACATTATTTGTTTCTGCATGTATTTTTGTTTACCATTTATCTTATCAATTAATGTAAGCTCCACGAGCGCAGGCACCTTGTCTGTGCACAACTATATTCCCAGTGGCACACAGTGGTTAATATTTGTCAAATACACAGGAATATGTCTTGCAAATTGGGGTATTGAAAGACCTGGTTACAGTGGACTGAGTGAGAAAGCTGTTTTACTTTCCCCAAATACTTTGCAAAACTATCCAATAAACTTTTACTTTCTCCTTATAGATTAAATTTCCATTACATTTAATAGCTTTTCCCTTTGCTTTCATGAACCAAAACCTTAGATTTTATATATAAAAACTCTAGATATGCCTGGTTGGCTCAGTCAGTAGAGCATGCGACTCCTGATCTCAGGGTTGTGAATTCAAGCCCCACATTGGGCATAGAGCTTACTTAAAAACAAAACCCCAAAATACTCTAGACTGTCATCTAATGGAAAACTCCTCTGCCCTAGGTCTTTGTTCATTCTTAGAGTTCTGTAGTAGGAAAAGGCAAGGAGAGAAACTTGGTGGGCTGCTCATAATTTCCCTACATGGCTCTTTCCTCATCCCTCACTCACTAAGATTTTTCTGTCTTTTCTAGAGAATGATGACTGCATAGCATATTATCTAAACTGGGACACTTTTGTGAGGAAGGGGGCAATGTTATTAAAAGAGGCCTAGGTGTGCCTGGGTGGCTTATTTGGTTAAGCGTTCAATTTTAGCTCAGGTCATGATGGCTCGGCACTGACAGCTCAGAGCCTGGAGCCTGCTTTGGAGTCTGTCTCTCCCTCTCTTTCTGCCCTTCACCCACTAACCCTGTCTCTCTCTCCTTCAAAATTAAATAAACATTTAAAAAAGAAGATTACACCACAAGCATGAAGTGAGTCAGGCCCTAGCACACCAGGACAGGGAATCTGATTGTCTTATTCCAGGCCCAGGAATAGAGTGCATCCAGGAAAGGAGGGGTAAAAGACAGAAACAATGTCAACTAGTGGGGTAGAATTAGTAGTTGGCAATAGAGCTTTCAGTGTGGTAGGTGCACACTTGCCAGATTTCTCTTGCATGGAGCATCTTTGAGGACTTCTCAGAGCAGCACTGGGCCCTTCTCCTCCTGGAACCCCAGGGAACTCTCTGAAGTTTCTGGCACAAGTGGTGCCTACTTTGGCTGTTAGCCATGGCCTCTGCCTTGGAATCTGCATTCTCAGCTTTACCTCTAGCCTCCTTTTGCAGAGCTCACTCCACTCCACGCAGAAAGCTTTCCCGGGTAGATGTACTGTTCAAGTTAGATCACTGTCCTCTCCAACTCTGCACAGTCCACATCTGGTACCCTGGGCTCTGCCATCAGTTAATGGGCACCTTTTTCTTCCCACTCCAGCCAGCCTCTTATTACCTTTTAGGCTTCTTCAGGTACAACTTGTGTACCAACAGATGTATCCATAACCCTCAGAAATATGTGTCAGGCTCGTAAATATTTCTTTGAAGGTTCTTCTTGAGGTTTGCTGTAGACAAGCAACCCTCTCCTTGACACAGCCCTCCACAAACTCTCTGTAAAGAAGTCTTTGCTACAGTTCACTTTAACTTTCTAAAGTCTCCCTTATCTTCCCTTAATTAGCTTGGGGGCTGTCAATGGGCTATTAATACTGGCAGAATCTGTCCCACGATCTGACTCTAGAAAGGTCTAGTACCCTAAAATAAGGTACTATTTCATACTTTGACTCTCAATTTAAACTCCAAGACAGTGAGAAAAAGTCATGTGTAACACTGTTACAGTAATTTTAATTAAAGACTTTTTATGTACTGGGCATTTTGCATGTAATTTCTCATTTAACCTGCACAATAATTTCATTGAAGTAAGAGCTATCTCCATTTTACAGATGAGAAAACTGAGGCCAAGATATATTAAATAATGAAAACTAGACAAATAACAGCCACACCAATAATGTTAAGCCAGCCTGGATTTGAACCCAGGAAGTCTACTTTCAGAGACTATAGTATTAATCACAAGCATATCCTGCCCAATGAGGAATAGGTACAGTAAATGAGAAGTTGTCTATCTCACACCTTTGTCTCTTCTGAATCTTAATCCTTGTGGTTTACAGCATAGTGAGGTGTCAAAGGAATTTTATGTTATCTGATTAATAATAACAAGAGAAAAGCCTTTTGCCATGTAGGTAATCCACTTTAAGGAATGTGAGGATTCAGGCAGAACTGCCAGGTGAAATATAAGGGGCAATTGCAAGATGCAGCTGATATCCTGTGGCAGAGAGAGGCAGAAAACGGAGGTGATTTGATAGGTAGAATAAAGAAACCTTTTCATCTTTCTTTCAACTTCAGATTTTTTTTTTTTTTTTTTTTTTTTTTTTGCTTAACTCAACAAAGGTGGAATTCTTTCTGAGGCTGGGATGAGGTTTTCTAATTACTTAGGAGCAAAAGGAGTGATACATATAGTGTAGAGAGGGACCCAGTGTATTTCAATTTGAATCTAAATAGAACAGAAGTGAAGAGAAACTCAGATTCCATTGATTTTCTCTGCTTTTCTGATAATGATCATGATTATCTTATAAATGAAAGTATTTTGGTCATGAGTTTCCAGTGATTTTAAATATTTTTACCTTTATTCCTTAAATATCTCATTAACACTTTGCTAGATCATTGTATTAGTATTTTCTTCACCTTAGAACTCTTCCAGCTCAAACCTATTTGTCTATAACCTAAATCAGTGCCTGAGTTTTATTGTCTCCAACATGTCAACTGCTAAAAACTGCCTTTTTTCCCTACAAATAATTTTATTATCGCTATATGGATTGGCCACACAAAGCTGCTGAGCCAAAATGTACACATTACTATTGCTGACTAAAGACAGACTTCCGCTGAGAACTACTGTGATATTTCCAGCAATATATATCAAACATAAATAAATACATCAAACATAAAGTAATGTATACAAACCCAGTTTCCCAACTGAAAAAGATGAGAAACATATCATGGTGTTCTTTGGGTTTGTTGTACATCCTGTGCTCCAGGGAGCCCATGATCACATTGCTTGCCCTCTCACAGATAGGGCAGACCCTTGCTTTTCTTTGATGGCTGGGCATCTAACCATGACCTCTGTCACTGCTTTTTGGATGATATTTTTCTCTTCTGCCTGATAAAACCAATTATTGTTTTCCCCCCAGCAAGTGTTTTGATTATGTCATTGTCACTCTTGTAGTCAAAATCACATCAGTCTTGCTTTCTGTTAAATTCACTTTGAAATCTTGGCATTTGATTCCAAGGCCTTTCTGTTCTTTCCTCTCCTTTTAAAAAATTTCTCCCTGTACTGTAATCGTATTTTGTTGTCTCCTTTGATATGAAAGTGTCTGCACTTGGCACTCTTGTCATAGTGTTTTTCTTTATATCTAATACTTTATTGTATATGTCACTCTGATTGTACAATTGTGTCATAATATTTGTCACATTCACAATTTTGATGTGTTCAGTATTTGTCCTGTTACTGCCACAGACACAAGATAACCTTTTATCAAATACTTTTAGAGACTTCAGACAGTCTCAAAGAATAGTAAAGCAGAAGTTATTTTTGTTATTCCTGAAATGTTCTGCAAACAGTTCTACAAAACAGAGAGAGTTTCCTCAATCTCCCAGATTTCCCAGATTGTTGATTAAAGCTGCCAATTTCATTGTGCTCTTTTTTTGAGCTGTTCTCATATCACGATAAATAGATAGCTAAATGATTTTTCCATATTTGCTTGAATATGGGGGCTCTCTTAACTGGAAACCAGAACTTCCTACTGTGAACACTCACAGTAGCAGAATTCTTCTCTTATCTGTAGTCTTTTGTGGAGAAAGTATGTCACTTTGAGTTAACATGATTGTAAAAGTATGTGTAAGATGCTGTAAACATTAAGGACATCTGGAGGGAAAAAATAAAGATTTTCTTCTTGTTCTACAGTGTTATCTTAGAACTCATAAGGAATAAGAGGATAATCCACTCCTGAGGGCTAGACATGATTTTGATAATGTAGCTATGAGTTATGTTGCTGTTTGTCCAGAATATAAAGTTAGCAATGGCTCAGTGTTAATGATTTTTCCTTTTCCCAAACAGACTCAGCATCCTTTGGTTTTGAAGGGAATACTTCTTCTTGAGTCCTCTAATATTTGTTTTACCCTTTAGTCCTTTGGAAAATGTCACAAACTCAAATTAGGGCTCCTTCCCTTCCTGTGGCCAGTATTTATCCAAATTTAATCTCTCTCCCCTCTTCCTCTTGGTCTTCTTTTTATTCCAACTACTTATTTCTTCAGAAACTAGACTAGAATTTTATTTTTATTTATTTATTTGTTTATTTATTTGTTTTAAGAGAGAGAGAGAAAGAGAGAGAGAGAGAGAGAGAGAGAGAGCAAGTGAGGGAGGGGCAAATAAAGAGTGGGACAGAGGATCCAAAGCAAGCTCTGTGCTCACAGTAGAAAGCCCCATGCTGGGCTTGAACTTACAAGCCATGAGATCATGACCTGAGCTGAAGTTGAATGCTTAACCTACTGAGCCACCCAGGTACCCCAACTAGACTAGAATTTTTTTAAAGCATTGAAAATTTTAAAGCATTGAAAAAAATTTTTAAAGCATTGAAAAGGCCTTGACAATTCTAATTTGGTTTACAGGGAAAACAGTGAGACTTTGGGTTAGAGGTAAGGGTAAGTGTCAAAGGTATCATTTAAATCCAGCTTTCCCAAATTCATCTTAGTACATGAAATCTTTTTTAGGCGAGGACTCTTTCCATGCAGTTATTTAGGAATGAAAAGTAATGAGAGAAGCTAAATATCACTGAGTTCCTTCTCAGTGAGGGAAAACTCACTAGGATTGAGTCATCAATCCTAGTAGTTGGGTTCAATTTTATCATAAAGATATGTCCATCTGTGCTCATGTTACTGAAAGTACATTTCTCTCCTGTCTTTAGGAAGAAATTTTCAATGATAAATAAGGGGACAGAATGGCTTCCATTACTGTTTTAGTGTGTTAAAGCAATCACTTAGTGTTTATTATACTAATTAATTAACTCCCTGTTTATTTTGTGCAATAATTTGCTGTTACTTAGTGGATAGATAATGAATTCCTGTTGGCAGTAGGAGGATAAAAGCAGAAATTTTAAAAGATCAGAAATTCTGGCTCAGGATTTGAGTCTTAAATGGGAAAGTTCAAAGCTGTCATTAGGATACCATGTATTGGCCTGAACTTGTATTACGTTTCATCACTTTTTGAGTATCAGATCTGCTTGCTGAATTACTGAATTATGGCCACTCAGTGTTTGAACTTGCAATGAACTATTTGCTCTAATAAGGTTTCCTCTTTGTTATAAATTGATATTACAAATAAGTTCAAATATGTAATTAGATGTGAAGCTCTTGAAGAGTGATTTATTAGAAGAAGGTAAATTTGGGGGAACAAATACAAGGTTATTAAAATATTGATAGAAGATTAGAACAGTTACTATTAGAATTTTATAAATAAATGTTAAAGTGTCACTTTTTAATGAAACAGTATATTTAAATAAGCAAGTCATTGGCTGCCTTTTCCTTGACAGTTCATTATTCCACGAATTACATATTCAGTTTGGCCATCATGATATGAAAGCTTGGTTACTAAATAGCAGATTAAGAAATTGATCATGAATATTTCAGAGATTTCAGGAACTCAGCCTCTCAGCATTTCTTATTATCGATCTTACCAATTTATTTCACAATGTGTCAGCAGAAAAATACATTTTAGTAAACTTGATATATTAAATAAGATACCATTTTTTAATCAAGATTTATATATTAAGGACAATCTGTGGACATTTTTCTGTAATCAACTTTGTGACTGGACAAAATGATAATGTCAAAATCAAGAGAAATTGCCCCTAGCATTTATATCTGTGTTGCTTGCTGTTTGTTACTCAGTTACTTACTAGAACATGATAAACACATCCACCCATCCTTACACATAAATTTATATAAATTCTCTTAATATTAAATGTCTTTTGAAGTTGTAAAATTTTAGAAAATGAAATTATTTGGATATAATTGGAAATTTGTCATAGAGTGTCTCAAATGGATTAATCTTTCAGCCATGAATATGGTATCAGTGCAAATATCCAATAAAAATATTAGCGGTGTTTACAACTTTTAGGCATTTACATTATAAATAGCTTGAATGCCGTATAAGACATTAAGGCATTAAGGGATTGTATATCTTTAGTTATTATCACTATATATTTTAAGCAGTTTTGTTTTTTGATGTGAAAGGGCATAACTATTGAAGTCAGAAAATGGTCTACAATTGAATCATCATCTTGCTACTTTCATTATTCAATTTTCAGGAAGTAACACTGTGTATTTTACCTTTTCTTACCTATTATATGGGGATAGTAATATGCTTTATGATGTTGTTAAGTGGGTTAAATTTAAGAAAACATTAAAAAATATCAGTCACCCAAGCGACCAACTCTTGATCTTGGCTCAGGCCATGATCCCATGATCCATGAGATCAAACCCTTCCTCAGGCTCTGCACTCTAGTGCAGAGCCTGCTTCAGATTTTCTCTCTCCCTCTCTCTCTGCCCCTCTCCCGTTCATGTACTCTCTCTTTCTCAAAATAAATAAATAAAAACTTAAACAAAAAAAAACATTAAAAATATCTAGTTTGTTCTTAATACACTTAGTACACTTAATAGAGTACACTTAATACAGTATCAAGCACTTTGTGCATGGAATCTTTAATCTTTAAGCAATAACAAATATATATCAGTTTATTGAGAATTTACTAAATGCCTTGCACAGTTGTAAGTATCTTTATATGCAACAACATATCTTTTACCATCAACCTATAAATGATTGTTTTTAATTACATTTTATAGGTGATGGCACTTATATCCAAAGTCAACATATTTTAATTTATTGACTCTATTGTACCAGTCCTTAAAAGGTGCATAACTATTTCATTTTAAAAACCCTAGTTTTTAACTATGACTTGTGTCAGTGATTTCAAGAAGCAAACCAATTTTGGAGATGTCAAAATATTAAAAAATGTGCATCCTTTAATTGATGAGATAATATGACATCTAGCAAGTGGGAGAACTAGGTTTTAGAATCCAGGCAATCTTTTTCTAGATCTTTCCTGCTTATTCCCACCACTATACTTTCATGCACATAGTAAGGGATCAACAGATACAAATTTACTCCTTAAAAAAAATAGACAAAACCAACAAATATGCCTATTATTGCACTTTTTTGGACAGGTTTCACCTAGGTATTTTGGAGCATTTGGAAAGTGAGAGAATGGGAGTAATTTCTGTCTTCTTGACAAATGTTACTGAATGTCTGTGAACACAGACATACCTGATATGCATACATTTACAGACTTACATGCATGTTAAGGATTTTAATTGAATATTTTTTTTATAAGACCAAAAACTAAATCAACAACCTGAGTATCTATTCATGGGGAGTTTCCATTTTAGGCTATCAAAAAGAATTATTGTCTTAGTCCATTTGGGCTGCTATAATAAAATACTGTAGATGGGTGGCTCATACAGTAACTTAATGTGGCTTCTAGAAGCAGATGAGGGAGCTCTCTAGGGCTTCTTTTATAAAGATACTAACCTCCTGACTAGGGTTCCACCGTCATGACCTAATCACCTCTTAAATGCACCACTGCTAATTTCATCACATTGGGTATTAAGATTTCAACATATGAGTTGGGGGGATGTAGTAACATTCCATCTATACCAATTATATCTCTATATCTCTAGCTTTATATATCTATCATCTACTTATCATCTATCTATCTATCATCCATCTAATATAGCTATTATCTATCAATCTATCATCTACCTACCTACTAATATGATCAATTACATATTAAAGTAATGAGAAAGCATGGTGTGAACTATTGGCAGAGTATTTTCCCTTTACTTTATATGGAAATGATATTTTATAATGCATGGAATATTTCTGGAAGGATGTATGAGCAACTAAGTACAGCATGTGTCTGGGGCAGGGAACAGGGTGACTGGAAGACAAAGAAAGGAATACATTTTGCTGTATACCATTTCAAACAATAAAAGAGAATTATTGTATCATGAACCTGTATTGTCCAATTTTAAAAAATAATTAAATTAACCCACCCAAATCAAAACACTAATATACAGTTTTATACCTCTCTGCATTTTCCAAATCCTATGTAATGAACATGAATATTAAATAGCTTAGCCTTGTGTTTTATAATATGGAACTAGATTCACAATGTCTGCTTCACCACTCAGTTATGGGAAGTTGTGTAACTTTGGTAAGCCTCAGTTAGAACTTTTTGTAATATATTTCAATAGCATGGTTTCATTATACTCATCAACTTTTAGGTTGTTGGCCTTATCTGTATTACCCATCAAGTATGAGGCCTTCAGGCGGCAGGGATTGTGTCTGTCCTGTTTATTGCTCAATCCCTATTGTCCAATACAGTATTTGACATAAAGTTGTAATCAACAAGTATTTATTTAATATAATTGGATAAACAGAACTAAGATGTTTGAAAATATCTATTATTTTTATGTCTTAGAAAAGTAATTTACATCTAATACAAACAATAGATTTGCAAATACAAATTGAAAATATTAGAAATCATACCTATACAATCTTAGAGGAATATTTTTTAACTCATAAAATGAATTCAAATTTGGGGTTCTATGTAAATTATTCAGAGAAGTTGCTTGTCATTCAGGGATAAAGCAGACAAGTTATGTAAAGATTTTAAGGATTTATTAGTTTGTAAAATTATACCAAAATTCTTTACTTTAAAAGTTTCACAAGCAAAGAAATTGTAATACAAATTTTATGATAGAAAATCTATTCCTAAGGATGCTTTTATTTTATTAAGTTAAATAATAAGTTGCATAGTAAAAGTGAAATAATAAGCCACTTAGTAATAATTTTACTTGGATCATTTGAACTTTGGACAATACAAAATAAATGTACCATAAAATTATGTAATTGATTACAGAAAGGCTTAAGCCAAAAATAGTTCTCCAATCAGATGCTACTGATAATTGAAGCATGTATTTTTTTTTTTTTTGCCATGGAATAGGGCATTTCCACCTTGCTCTGTCATCTGAATTCCTTAATAATTGTAAATCTAGCAGTAGAAATCGTACCATACTTAAAGACTCATATCCACGTTGTTTGCCTCTCAGTTTGGTTTATCTCTGGTGTGGAGTATGGTATTATATAGATTCCCTGGACCCTATCGTGACTACAGAGATTTCCTTCACCAAAAACCAGGTTAAACCCTTGTGTCTTCAGAGTTACAAGCACCACTACGGCCCTTAGAAGTACATTTCTTGGTATCTTCTCTTTTCTAAATGTTATTCCAGTTATTTGGTTGGTTCCCAGTTTTTAGTTTTGACCCATTGTATTTCCCATTATTGAAGGCCTTAACTGACAAGTTCTAAATTCTAGGCTACAGACAGAGGCACTGGCCACTGCCCAAATTTTATTTATGTGCTTATCTGAGATGAGTACCATCTTGTATCTCTAGAATACCGCATTGGATCCCACTGAGTATGGATGGATACCCTTCCTCCCTCCATTAGCATCACTATTGAATGTGTATTTAGTTGAATCCTTCTATTAGCAAGAAACTCATTAGTTTATAAAGCAGATCACTCCACTGTTTACTATTTGTAGTTTTTCTTGTTTGAAAATTCTTCATTCAGAATCAGATTCTGGCTCATAGGATCACAAAAAAAATTGTCATTTATTTCTGAACCTGCATAGATTTTTAATAAATAAATTTAATTCCTCAACCCTGGCTCAGATGACATGGTCTTTAGAGACACTGGTAAATATTATTTGTCTATGCTCCAGCTTCTCACTGTTATTAAGATGGTGACTGAACCTATGCCAAATGATTCATTATTTACTGAGTGCCTAGAGTGTACTAGCTCTAGAGTGTTCTAAGAGTTCTGTATCTATGAACCCATTACTAACATTCTCTGTGTTTAACAGACAAAATGAGGGGTAGAGAGGTTAGGTAGCTTGTCCAAAGTCACACAGCTAGCAAGTGGTAGAGCTGCAGATCTTTAAGTTATCTACATTTATTCATTCTTACAATTAATATGCAATGCCAAACTACCATATCTCATGTGGACTGTTTAAGTAGCCTCCTAACTGGTTCGCTTATTTCCATGTTTGTTCCCCTTTAATGCCCCTTATTCAAAACACTATTTTTTATAAAATGCACATACAAAGAATCTAACTCTTAGATATAGAATCAATGAAAGCCATAAAATAAACCTCATTTTCAGGAACTTTGAAGACCTTCATGTGCTCCACCCCAATCTTTTCTCCTTCCTACCCCGCTGGAAATAACCAATATCCTGAATTTTGTGTTAATCATCCCCTTGTTTTTTTAAAAATAGTTTTACCCCACCTGTATGCATCTCTAAATAATATCTTTTAAGTTTTATTCCTATATCAAAGGGGTCTTACTGTTTTTTAAATATAATTTATTATCAAATTTGCTTACATACAACACCCAGTGCTCATCCCATCAAGTGCCCTCCTCAGTGCCCATCACCCATTTTCCCCTATTCATTATGATATTTGTATCTAAAGTTATTCATTTCTAATGATGAGTAATATTCCAATTGTGTCAATATACTACAGTTTTTTAAAACCCCTTTTTTGACATTTAGTTTGTATTCTTTTGGTTCTGCTTTTGTTTTTGTTTCACTGTTACAAAACAATTATGGCATGGAATGTTCCTGTTTATATCTTCTGTTGAACATGTACATGTGTGCCATTTGAGAACTATCACACTATAATTAATTAAAGTAAATAAGTATGACAGTAGCAAGCTAGCAATGAGCCATATAACAAAACATCTTAAAATATTAGTGCCTCAATGCTGGTCTTGGGAGAATAGCTTATTTATTCTGCTTATATGCCTCAAGCTAAGCTGATCCCTCCTAGGTTTGTCACGTGTTAGCCATCAGTTTGTGAGTAGACTGGAACTGGATGGGCCAGGATGATGTTATTAGGGCAAATTGAGCTCTGCTCAGCATCATACCTCCTCTGAGTAGGCTAGCTTCAGATTGTTCTCATACTTGCTCTTATCCAGAGTTGGGGTTCCTAAAAGAAAAAGGAGACACATTCAAGGCCTTTTTTAAGTCTAGCCTTAGAAAGGGCACCATCTCTTCTGCCATATTCCTTTGGCTAAAGTAAGTCTCAAGTCCGGCCTAGATTCTAGGAATAGAGACACAGACTCTTGATAAGTAGAGCTGCAAAGACACATTGCAAAAAAGCAAGAATACCAGGAAAGGGTGCTCAATTGCACCACATTGTAATCAGTATATCATCCCGAGTGTTTGGGAGGATGAATTGTAGTGGCAGCTCTCCTACCCTGCTGGCACTAATGTAATTGATACAATTGCTTTGGTAATGAATTTCCCATTAGATAGTAAATTCCAGGATTCTGTTCTGTTGCTGCATGCCTACAAGTTTTTCAAGGGCAGGCCGTTTAGGGGAGACAGCCAGGGAAGGTGCATACCTGCCTGGAAAGGTACATACCTAATTCTGGGATGCAGTATTAGCAAGTCATTTATACCCATTCATCAGGGATGTCAGGAATAGAGCTGACATTTTGACCTCTCTCTACCTCACTGCTTATCTATTTTCTCCCCTATATTAGAATGAGGGCTAGGAAACACATTATTATTAATTGGGCTCTTTCAAATCATAGCAGTACATTATCTTTATGTCTAAAAAATAAACATTTTTTCCTTCAAAATCAGTCATCATATCAGCATAATTCAGCCCAGTATTTCCAGCACTCAGAACAGTGTCAGGACACTCCATAAGTGATTATTGGACTGACTCAATGAATGAATAAATAAAAGACTTTTCCTTTTGAAAGAACTAAGAGAGCAAACCATCAAAGTGAAGCAGTTTCATTCTTTAGGTTGCTGTGATATTTTTGGCTCTGACCCATTTTATTTTTACACCACTCTATAATCAGCACCTTTGGCTCATGTTCACATGGTGTGATCTTTCACACCATGACACTGAATAATCACTACTCACTGGTAGGTTTCACCTCTTTCCGGATTGTCCTGTAATGGTGACCTCTATAAAGACAAAGGCAGCATAATGAATTAGCAATCTTGCCTACTTAGCATCTCAGCAGTGGACAGTTGGTTTCAAGTTTTTGGCACTCCCAGCATTTTTCTTTCATATGATTCATAGAGTGGGATCTACTGAGAGCAAACACATTAACAAGGGCATTTATAAAACCACACTTCTTAGAAACCTATAAGGTAAAAAAATATATAGATTTTATTTCTCTTAGAGGGAAGAAATCGGTACCAGGCAGCTTTTTTCCAGAGAATGTTGCTGATTTATGGGATTCTAGAAAATTACATATTTTAGCCTTTTTATTTTAGGAAATTTCATATGTATAGTAAAGTAGAGACAATAAAATTTGCATACCTTCATCCTGCTGAAACAGGATACAGTGGATTAAAGTTTGGGAGATGGGACACAGGCAATCAAAAAGCCGAGGGCATAGGTTCTGATTGCTCTACCTTTCTTAGGATGTGGTGGGGATAGAGATCAGAGACAAAAATTTAAACAACTCTGTGGGATTTTACTATTGCTTACTATCTTTTTACCTATGCGGGAGCAGAATCAAGAGAGCTAGAGTAACCGACACAAGGTCACAGAACTGGTAAGTGGCTGACTCCACAGTTCTCTCTGAGTCTTGAGGGCAGAATTCCACCCTCACCCCACTCAGCCTCACTCCACTCCTCAGCACTTCTACTTCCATCCCACTGCTTCTTTCTTGGATCTGTGGATCCCTCTTTTATGAAAAACAGATTGAAACCTCCAAGTTCTCTCCTTCCCTCTCATCTGTGTTTACTTCCCTCTCATCATATTTACTTCCCCAATGAAAATCCCTTGCTCCCTACTTTCTAGAACCCGTACATTAATCTTTACTTTTTGTCTCCTTCTGGGTCACTCTTTTGCCACACTGCCTAGTTATCTTTTGAATGCCATTCCTTTGCCTATGGTGTCTATTTGGGGGGAGGATCATCTCTTGCCTCTTCCCTTTCCCCCTTTTTATAGTTTCGTGCTCATTCTTTCTCTGCCATTAACCTTTAACATTTGTTGATAATCTTTTTTTTAAACATTTATTTATTTTTGAGAGACAGAAAGAGACAGAGTGTGAATGGGGGGTGGGGTGGGGCAGAGAAAGAAAGAGATACAGAATCCAAAGCAGGCTCCAGGCTCCGAGCTAGTGGTCAGCACAGATGCAGGGCAAACCCACAAACTGTGAGATCATGATCTGAGCCAAAGTGGGACGCTCAACCTACTGAGCCACCCAGGCGCCCCAGTTGATAATCTTTAAACACTTTTAATCTCACAATTACACAAAGTTCTCAGGGCGATGTTCACCACTTATTTCATATTTGGCAACTCATTGTCATTGCCATAGAGGGTGGAACAAAGCTTAGTGATAAAGAATATCAACTCTAAAGTTAGATAGACCTAAATTAGAAAATGTGGTTTACTAGCCATATGGCCTTGGGAAAGTTGTCCTCCATAAACCTTAGTTTATTCATATGTAAGATTTACATATGATATCCTTATAATGCAGTCGTTACTAGAACCAAGTGAGAAATAATCTGCTAAAAGTATCGCCCAAAGCTTGGCATGTTGTGTAAATCCTTAGTAAATGCTGGCATTAACGATGTGTGTGCACGCATTCTTCTGTCCTTAGAGTCACTCAACCTTTAAGATCTATGATCATTCTTTTTATGACCACTTCTATGCCTCTTACTTCTCCTACTTACTCACTATAAATGAATAGCTATATTTTACATTCACAACACTTTTTTTGTTGTTGTTTCAATTTATTACTCCTTCTGGTTTTCAACTGCCTCTCTCTCCACCGTAAGCCATCTTCATAATGTGCTTGCTAACAAGTACCATTAAATCCCTTGTACTCCTCTATGCCTAGAATTTCCTCAGTCTCCATGGTCATCTTTCTTTTAGCCTGTATTTCTTAGTTTATATATCTTTGGAAAAGCCATATTTTTCTTAATGAATCTCTACGTATTCATGCTATTGAACTTCATCTGGTCCATTCATAACTAGAAATATTTTATTCATTTGATTGTTTCTAAATAAACTGATCTGGATATATTTTCTTCAAATTTTCTTTGTTTTTTTCAAGTTACTAATATCACTTTAGTGAGCCTATCAAGACTACTGGATATAGGTACCATTTACCTGTTTGTGGCTCTTTTTCAAAAACACATCCCACCTATTCTAACCTCTACCTGGTCACTAAGAAATTAAGTCTGGTCCTCCCAGATTATGGGATCATTTTTCCTATTAGACATTTCTGAAAACAAAGGAAATAATTGTAACTACTGATCTAAACAATAGGAAATTTCTCTTTTTTTTTTTTTAAACTGAAAGTGCACTGGCCACCACAGGAATATTTTGTGTATCTATTAGAGTACTAGCTTCTGGTGATTATGAGTTTGCCAAGGATAGCTGCTCTAATTTATAGTCATTATTGCATAGTTATCTCTGGTCCTTTATCTGGTAGTATCTTTTATTTCCATCAGACTACAAGGGAATTTATAAACCTTTCCTCTCTCTCTCTCCCTCTCCCTCTGTCTCTCTCTCTCTCTCTCTCTCTCTTTTTCTTTTTTCTTTTTCATTAACATTTATTATGCCATTACTACTGTCATCCCCATTATTGTATTGGCCACTGCAGGGCATAAATATATACCATCTCTAATTTCATATAGCTTATGACTGATTTACACCATTTGTATAATTTTTTGATATAAATCATTCATGTGTTTACTTCCTGTATTTGAAATAATGATTACTTCTATTAAACATCAACCTCATCTCATCTTTCTCTTTAGTAAAAAGGAAGTATAAGCTAGATCTGCAAGCTGCATGGTCTGGCTCAGTCATTTCACAATTCGAGACGAAATTGCGCTTCCCTCCTGTTAGAATTTAAAGATATACTTTCTCTAATTATAGAGTTGGAGATCAACTTAATCAATTTCTAAAGTTTGAGAGTGTAAAAAAAATTCAGTGATATGATCCAGATGTCACGTAAGCCTTATATTCTCATCTTGAAATTTTGTTAAAACTTACATGGAAGGAAAGGGGAAGGGATCTTGATTGGTCTCGAGATATACATAAATCAGGGAATGGGCTGTTGTGAAATGTTCTCACAAGGTCACCTATGGGAAAGCCCAGTCTATAGAGGATGCTGCTTTTTATTTATGGAACCAGTGAGCTGCTAGTGAAAGACTGGCTGGAAAAAAAAAAAAAAAGGCGTTTTAAAAGAAAATGCTGTCTTCTTCACTGACTGGAAGGGAAGCAGCGTTAGCTTACCCTCATTTTGCCCTGGGACTACCACATCTGCAGCTGAGACTTTCCTGAGTCTCCAATGGAAGGGGAGGCAGATGGAAGTTCTAACCTTTATAAAGGGTACACCACAACAAAACAGGTGGGAATTTAATCAATTAAAAGATAAAGCCATTTACTCAGTAGTCTTTTTCCCTGAACAGGATAATCTTTTGCCTACAGGCATGCAAAAGTTATTTTCCTGTGTTTCTTTGATTTTTAGGTCAAATCTAAAAACAAATAGATAAGCCATTGTCCAAAATGTCAGTAGACATTTGCTTTCAGTTAATACTGCTACATAAGTGAGTTTTCAGGAAGGAAAAAAAGCTCCCTTATAAGAAAGATGCTTTCATTTTAAAGCCTGAATATACATTCCTTGCAATTTTTGGTAGAAAATAAAACTCCTGCAGTAAAATTTCATGTTTTGGAAGGTCCCTAGCTTCTTAATACTTTGAAAGATCAGAGACTACATCTTCTTTAATCAGAATATGTTCAGGTTATGTTACCTGTGTATGAGGTGTTACTGAGAAAAAATATTCTTAATAAAAAAATTAATGGTATACAATTTATGGTGTTTTTCTGTTTCTAGGAAACACATTAGGCAGAGTATACTCATCCATCTCAAGTGTTTTAAATTGGTATTCTGAATTCCTGGCCAGAGAAGGACTTAAACAATTATTCACTAAAAGGATATTGATATATCTAAATAATGGTTAGGGTAATGGGGATAAAAACAGGTAATCAGGACTACCGACCAGGCAGTGTCCTGGGTCTGGACATGTTCTTGAGAGATAGTTTGATCTGTTAGAGGTGCTGTAAACACCACTGAGGAGAGAGCCCATCTGCATAGTGCCTGGCATAAATGGACATGAAGTAAACATATGTTGAATGGATGAATGAATGAATGACTTGGAGTGGAGTAATTTTATTTTCATTTGATAAAACTCTTTAGTCTCAAGTGTAAGCATGGGACTTCCAGGGATTATAGCTCCACTCAGGGTATCATATTATTGGAGGAATAGCTCTGAATTATTTGTCTCCAAGGACTCAAATGCTAATTTCTCTATGCTTTTTTCCTGTCAGCTTCTAAAATTATTTTTATCTATACATTAAGAAGCTTGGACCTTTTTGGAAAGTCTTTCTTACAGTCTACTTTAACAAACTTCTGTTGGTTTTACCTCTGAAAGCGTTTAAATATGTTTCTTCTCTACCGTTCTCATCCCTGATACAAGAAATGTGACCAATAAATGCCTTTTGAATCAAGGAGTGAATGGATTAGAGAGTGTCATAGACCTAACTCAGGCATTCACTGAAAGTCTTGAAGAAGACTTGAAGTTGTGCACAAACACGTTTTCCTACTTTACTGCTTTGTTTTTTGTGTACTGAAGATCAAGACACAAAAGGCTATTACTACTTTTTTTGTCCTCTTGAGCTCCCACAAGTGCCTGTTTGATATCCCTATTTGTATGTCTTATTGCCACTGCCAAACACATTTAAAACAAATTTATCATCTGCCTCACTAAATCTCTCTCCTTTCTGACTTCCCTTTTAATTAATAATGTCATACATTCCCAAACTGTGACTCAAATTTCACCATTGTTCCTAGAAAAATCAATTTGCCAAATTCTTTAACATACTTCTCACATCTATTCCTTCTTTTTTATTCCAAGTGCTGGTACCCAAGTCTAAGTATTTACATTTCAAGCCTAGATAATTGAATTCTCTGCCTCCCAACATGACAGATGCTCACCCACGCTGCAACTAGGGACAACTTTAGTAACCCCATGCCTTTGGGTATATGTGCCTTTGGCATTTATAGCAATTTAAAATCTGAGTTAGCAACTTTCTTTTTTGTGTCTCCAATTGTTGCCCCAAAGGAACATTTTGCCCCAATCATACATGACCATGACCACTTTTGACATCAGACCTAGAACCCATTCTCTGTCAGAAATAAATACTCCACCACCATGCTGCCACTCAATTAAGCACTGTAGTTTGACTACTTGTAGCTGCATTACAGAAAATGATTATAAATACTCAAACTGCAAATGTGGCCACAATTTATTTAACACAATTTGAGCAAGAAGCTAATAACATGGGAAATGACTAATACTTGAATAATTTGCTTCATATACAAAGAACACAATAACTGGCTCTGAGACTGGAGGAAAAAGATCACAAAAATCTCTTATAACCTTCCTAATTGTGTCCAAATTGAAACCCAAGAGTTTATGGCTTAAAAAAGGAGAATAATTCAACAATCTTGTCTTTTGTGGGAAATGGGCTGGGGTGGTAGTCAAACTGCACATATCAGCCTTTTGGTGTGTGATAAAGAATATTATAAATGTATTTACTAAATTATCTCCTACTTATGATATTTACAAGTGAAAATACCTCTTAGTCATCTCTTATTTACAAAGAAAATTTAGCAAAAATTTTTAAAGACTCCTTTCACGAATATCTGAGTGTATTTTCCCCAAATATTCAGGAGTGAGTCATTTAGAGTTCATCACTGTCCATCTCTAACACAAGTAGAACTACTTCAGGGAAATAATGGTTTTGGAGGAAAGTCTTATTTTTCCATGATTGTGGATCAAAGCCACAAACAAAATATACCTACATGAAGGATCCCATTAAACTGGGAAATGACCATATTATGCACTAATGTCAATTAATGCATTTAGACTATATTTTATTACTGTGTTTTTCAGTGAAAAAATGCAGAAAACATCTTTACTGCTGACCCAATGTTAATTTCACATTCCTTTGTTTATGAAAAATAAAAATTAACTCTGAAGTGTATCTTACAAGTATTTCAATTGAAGTTAAATTCAAAAGCTATAACAGTAGGAATTATTCAATAGAATGTCAGATGGACCCAAAAATTGTCAGAAAAGAAAAGAAGGGTAAACAGATTGTAAAAATATATTAGTGTTTTATAAAATAAGAAAAAATATATTTTCATTATTATAGAAGCTTCACCCTGCACGGTCTTTAAAATTAAACAATAGCAATGACAAAAAGGGGAATCTTTATTTTGCAAACACATAGAAAGTTGACAGATATATTTTGAATTTTAAAATATGCATCTTAGTCTGACCCATTTAAAAGTTAATGTTTTGAGTTACAGCGTTCAATGAGGTAACAATGTAATCAATCAACTGAAAAGAAGAATTGATAAAACGCTCAATCAGTCCCCCATTTTAGCATTTCCTTTTGTGGAGCTAAATATATATAATGGAGATGCTCTTTATCATTTTCCAGTCACTACATCTTGTAGATGTCAGCTAAATTATAGGATGCTGGAACAGAGGCTTGAGGGATTTAGTTAGATAGGCTAGAGAGCCAAAGAATAGCAACCTGGGAAGTGAGTTCTGTCCATTTGAGAAATGTAGATGTTGGAGAAAAACTCATTGGCAGGTTTTGGGATAACTTCCAGTCATACCAGTGGAGTGAGATACCTGGAAAGTAGGCTGATAGAGGTGGTCATTACCCTTGGCATAAGATTTATGGTAGGGCCATCTAATAGAAATAGTACAGTTATCAATGAATGAGCATCATACCAGAGACTCTGAAAGCAAGAACTATTCGGAGGTGGAATCAGAAACATTCTGATCAACATCAAAGAAGTTTGATAGCAGAGATAACTTCATCCCTACCCTATGGTATCTAACAAACCCGTACTACTAAGATCTCTGAATATTTTTTGCATGATACCTCTAACAATAGAGACAAAAACAAGTACCTGCATTCCATATGCATATATTTATTTATGTAACACATATGATTTACAAGAATTAGTCAATATCTAATGGCACACCATACATTTAAGTTAATTGTTAAAAACAGTAAGAGAAAATCAACATTTCAAGTAGTCTTGATGATTTGTTTGTTTTTGCTAACTTCTTTCAGATATAATGAAATCATCATTGTTTCTCCTTTGAAGTGTTGCTGATAAACAGCTTGTATTTGTCTTTGTCCTTCTCTTACTTTTAAGTGATGTTTTATGAATATTATTTTCAATTGATTCATTTACATGAATTACTTTCATTGATTTTTATTGATTTTTATTTTTTTCTCTTTTAGTCTTCATTTTAGTTAGTGTCTACTTCAACATAAGGCAACAGCTGAACAATTTGAGTCATTTCTTAAGACACACATTCTTAAGGCACAGTGATGATGGCTTTTTACCAATTACTGATGGATTATCTTCTCCCAAATTTTTATTTAAATTCTATTTAGTTAAAGGGGCACCTGGGTGGCTCGGTCAGTTAAGCATCTGACTCTGGATTTCAATTCAGGTCATGATCTGAGTTTGTGAGTTTGAGCCCTGCATCAGGCTCAACACTGACAGCATGGAGCCTGCTTGGTCTTTTCTTTTTCTCCCCTTCTCTCTGCACCTCCTGCACTCTCTGTCTGTCTCTCAAAAAAATAAATAAAAATAAACTTAAAAATTAACTAATGAATTCTAGTTAGTTAAAATATAATGTAATATTGGTTTCAGTAGGATAATTTAGGGATTCATTACTTAATATAACATCCATTGCTTATCATAACAAGTGCCCTCCTTAATGTCTGTCACCCATGTAGCTTATACCCCAACCACCTCCCTCCATCATCCCTCAGTTTGTTCTCTACCCTTAAAAGTCTCTTGAGATTTACTTTCCTCTCTCTTTTCTTTTTCATTTGTTTTGTTTCCTAAATTCCACATATGAATGAAATCATATGGTATTTGTCTTTCTCTGACTGACTTATTTTGCTTGGCCCAGTACACTCTAGCTCTATCCACATTGTTGCAAGTGGCAATATTTCATTCTTTTTTATGGCTGAATAATATTCCATTATATATACCACATCTTCTTTATCCATTACTATGTTGAACAAAAGTGGTGAGAGTAGACATCCTTGTCTTATTCATGACCATAGAGGGAAAACTCTTAGTTTTTCTCCATTCAGATTATTTGTGGGTCTTTGGTATATGGATTTTAGGATGTTGAGCTATGTTCTATCTATATCTACTTTGTTGAGTGTTTTTATTTTATTTTTTTAATGTTTATTATTGAGACAGAGAGAAACAGAGCATGTGTGGGTGAGAGGCAGAGAGAGAGGCAGACAAAGAATCTGAAGCAGGCTCCAGGCTCTGAGCTGTAAGCACAGAGCCCCATACTGGGCTTTAAGCCACAAACCATGAGATCATGACCTGAGCCAAAGGTGGATGCTCAACTGACTGAGCCACCCAGGTGCCCCTGTTAAGGGTTTTTGTCAGGAATAGTATTATTTCCTTATTCACCTTCTGCTTAGATGATCTATTGCTGTACGTGTGGTGTTAAAGTCCCCTACAGTTATTGTATTATTATCAGTGAGTTTCTTTATGTTTGTTTTTAATTGATTTATATATTTGGGTGCTTCCACAATCAGAGCATAAATATTTAAAATTGTTAGATCTTCTTGATGGATAGACCTCTTAATTATGATATAATGCCCTTCATCTCTTGTTACAGTCTTTGGCTTAAAATCTGGTTCTTCTGTAATACATATGGCTACTCCAACTTTCTTTTGGCATCTATTTGCATGATAGATGGTTCTCCATTCCCTCACTTTCATTCTAAAGATGTCATTAGATCTAAAATAGTCTCTTTTAGGCAGCATATATTTTTATCCATTCTGATAACCTATGTCATTTGATGGAGGCTTTAGTCTATTTATATTCAGGGTGATTTTTGAAAGATATGACTTTAATGCCATTGTGTTACCTGTAAAGTTGGTGTTTATGCTGACGGTCTCTGTTCCTTTCTAGTTTTTGTTGCTTTTGGTCTTTTTGTTTACTCACTAGGAGTCCCCTTTAATATTTCTTGCAGGGCTGGCTTAGTGGTCACAAATTTCTTTAGTTTTTGTTTGGGAAACTCTTTATTTCTCCTTCTATTTTTAATGACAGCCATTCTGGATAGTATTCTTGGCTGCACATTTTTCCCATTCAGCATGTTGAATATATTCTGCCATTATCTTCTGGTCTACCAAGGTTCTGTGGACAGATCTGCTGCAAACTGGATCTGTCTTCCCTTGTAGGTTAAGAACTTTTTTTCTTTGTTGTATTCAGGATTCTTTCCTTGTCTATATATTTTGTGAATTTGCCTATGACATGTCTTGGTGATGGCTGGCTTTTGTTGAATATAATGGTAATTCTCAGCACTTCTTGGATTTTGATGTCTGTTTTCTTCCCCAGATTAGGATAGTTTTAAGCTACAATTTGCTCAAATAAATCTGCTCTTTTTTCTTAATTTTCTTCTTCTGGGACTTTTATAATATGGATGTTACTATACTTTAAAGAGTTACTGAATTCCCTAAGTCTACTGCCATGTTTCAAAACCTTTCTTTCCCCCCATTTTTTAGCCTCATTATTTCCCATAATTTTATCTTCTGTATCACTGATTTGCTGCTCGGCTTCCTCCATCCTTGCTGTCATGACAGTCATTTGAGATTGCATCTTGCGTATAGCATTTTTAATTTGGGCCCCACTAGGTTTTAGTTCTTTTGTCTCTTCAGTAAGGGATTCTCTAGTGTCTTCTATGCTTTCCTCAAGCCCAGATAGTGTCCTTATGATTAGTGTTTTAAATTTTGGTTGAGAGAGCTTACTTATGTCTGTACTAATTAAATCCCTGGCCATGACTTCCTCCTGTTCTTTCTTTTGAGGTGAATTCTTCCCTCTTGGCATTTTGTCTGAATTACTGTTTTTTTTTCTGTGTGTGATTGTTAGGAAATCCTGTTGTATTCCTGCTTCTGAGAGTAATGTCTATATTTAGAGGAGACCCAAAAACAAACAAACAATAAAAGGAAATTAAATAAGCTAGATCCTAGGTGTTTTTGATCTGCTTTTTAAAAGAAGCTAGATCAAAACAAAAACAAAAATAAAACCCTAAAACAGAAAAAACAAAATAAAACAAAGGAAGTTAGGTCCTATTTCCCTTAGAGCTGAAGCTCTGCAGCACTCTATGATCAGTAAATTTGGTGCATGTGAGGGATTTATGCTAGTCTTCTGGGGATGGGGCCTGCTGTGCTGATTCTCAGGTGGACTTGCCCTAGTGGAGATGCACCTTCAGGGAGCAGGGGTTACAGGGCTTTTAGTGTAAGCAGCTCCAGCCTCAACTGGGTGGCCCTGTTTCCCTCACTAAAGGCAGTCCGTGTTGATGGGCTGAGACAAAAATGGCGTTGCACTTTTTCTCATCGTTGGAGCGGGAATTTCTCACTGGCCACTCCTCAGGAAGCTTTCAAAGAAGATCAAACAATCATCTGTCTTGTGTCTCTGATTTCCATCAGATCCCTCCCTTCACCCTGCCTGTGTCAGAGCTGTCTGCTTGCCAGTTGGCAGAGGACCCATGTGTTTTATCTAAGATATGTGGCTGGATTTCAAAAGTTCAAACTCCAAATATTAGGGACCCACTGGGTGGGAACCCATGCTGATGCTCTAGGGGAGGGTCTCACCAGTGCTTTTGCCATTTCCCAGTTTATCCCAGAAAAGTGGTAACTTGACTTCACAGTGGTTTGGAGTTTATGGTAAAGTGCAGCACAAAGCTAGTACCAAGGTTTGCTGCCCTCAGCCAGTGTTTTTTGTTCTTATTCTAGGGAATAGGGCAGCATGATGGTATTGCTGATTCTTTTTGCCCCTGGAGAGGCTGTGCTGCCACTTCCAAATGCACTCCAATTAGGGGAAATATTTCTCCTCGTGCTACCCAGAGGATCCTCAGACCACATTGCCCACTCCTTGGTCTTTGCCCTCCTTCCCCACTGGAGTACTGCCAAGGGCACCAGGCATGACCCTGGCAATGGCACAGACCTCCAAAGCTTCCAACTTTGCAATCTGTGTTTATAAAAACTTGCAGTAATTCACCCCTCTCTTTTTCCCAGTCTATGGTTTTCAGGAAAAGTTTTTCTTGTGAAATCTCCTGCATGCACTTCTCTCTCTCTCTCTCTCTCTCTCTCTCTCTCTCTCTCTCTCTCCCTTTCTCTCTTGCCCCTCTCTCTTTGTTATCAGGACTCCCTCCCCTTCACAGCACCTGCAGTTCTTTTCTTCCCCAATTCAACTCTTGCAGACTTTACCTTCCTCAAAGTGGCCATTTTTTCTACTAGTTGTTCAGTTTTGTTCTATCAGTCTTCAGATCAATTTCTTGGGTGTTCAAAATGATTTGATATTTTTCTAGCTGTGTTCGAGGAATGAGGCAAGCTTAGGGTCTCCCTATTCCTTGATTATCTTTAACTCCTCCCCTTCCTGATGGATTTTTAATGTTTTGTCATATGGGGTGCAACTTACTGAAAGCATAAAAAATGCCTGCAATAAACATCCCAAATTTCGAGCCATACTTTCTAGAAGGAGTTTCTCATGGTAGAGTTTTTGCCTCTTCAGCAATGAATAGAAAAGATACAATGTAGGGAATTGAGTACTTTGTAGAAGGTCACATTTGCTCCCTCATTGGGTGAAACCTCTGTGATTAATTTTAAGGAAGACTTTTTCTCCAAAATGTGTTGGGAGAGAGTAGAGGATAGGTACTTACAGATTTGCATGAACTGCTTTTAATTCAATTGTCTTTTTTATAAGATTTTGTTTAAACCAGAGAATGTAATATATAAATTCACTTAGCTGTTTATATGCAGATTTCAGTAAATATCTAAAATATTGCTCCATCTTTTTAGTTATGTGGGAAATAAAAAGCTTGGGGAATAGACTAGGGGGATGGTTGCAGGGATAGAGAGAGGTGAAAATTTAGAAAACTCCATGTGAGTTAGAACAGATTCCCTCCTAGAAGCATTTGGGAGTTAGATTTTATGTGGATTAGCCTTTAATTGGGGGTATATTGCAAAAGAGCATCCCAACCTTTGAGGATAACATAAAGAATTACAAAGATCATCATGCCCCATGGATTCTCTATTACAGAGATTCTCAGATAAGAAGGGAAGTGGATCAGAAGAACAATTCAATAAACTATTGTGCAAGATGACTCAAGCTAAGACATACAGGAAGCAAGTGGATGTGAGACAATTGTCTCTTTATATGATATCCAACTTCAGTCTCACAAGAGTCCAGGAGATATCTTTGACATTATGAAATTTGGAGTGCAATTTTCCTAATTTTTAAGAAGAGTTTTTGTGTATTCTCCAAGTTTTATTTGATTAATCCTAGAAAATATTTATGAATGCATGATATTATTCACATTCTAGGCAAGATAAAGTTTTACACATAGCAAGTGCTAGATATAGCTCTTCCTAGGCGACTTCATCACACCCCTTTCTGTGGTGCTGTTGATGTCCTAAGTGTCCAAGGTTATGTGTGAAGACACAGCAAGACACAAGAAACAGGAAGAAGAAAAGCTCCAAATCCACGTGGAAGCAGTGTAAAGCAATGTAATGATGCTCAAAGCTGAGAAACAGCAGCAGGAGGAAATCTATTCTGGCAGGAGAAGCTCAGCATTGCCTTGCGGGTAAGGAAATGAGGCCCCATATAATAAAACTCCCTGTGGGTAGCAGCCGAAGCCATTGTTGCTGGAATAGACTATGAACCTGACTAGCACAGGAGGAACTGCCTCTGCCCTGCTGATGACACTATAGGCCTCCACTTTAATTTCTAGGCAGAGAAAACTATACCTATTAAAAGGTGAAGTAGAGAGAAACAAGGAGGGGGACAGCCCTTGTTCCATCAGGACTTTGCTACTCTCTTTCATCTCTCCATATTCTTACATTTATAATTAATTCTACAAACTGAAGATCAAATTTACTTCTTTGCCTATCTTTAGAAGGGGCAAAAAAATTTTAACATAAACAGGTTGGTAAGAGCCTGTCCTGTATTTAATAATCAATATTCCATAACACTCTAAAAGAATTCCTGGAAGAATAAATTAACTTCTTTAGCTTTTGCTCATGACCTCTATCTTATAGTTATGCAGCCAACTTTAAACTGTATTGCTTTGTGTCATACCAAGAAGAAAGCTTATATCCTTACCATTGTCTGTGCATTGTTGTGTAAATCACAGATACAACTTACCCATTCCTTCCCATTTTACTACCACATATTGGTCACTAGACCATACTGAATCAGAAGATGCAGATTTTCTTTGGATTTTATGTGTTCTTAGATATATAAATAATTTGGTCCATGGACATATTAGATATGAGGTAAGACTCAAATTTCATTTACTTTGGGCCTAAAAACCATTCCTTCCTTTTAATTTGTACACTTGGATTTTGTTCCCAAGGGTACCTACTTTAATTCAATTTTATTTGTTTTACAATCTGTCTCTCTTTCTATGACTATTTTTGAATTCTGATTCTTTGTGTTATTTTCTGCAAATATTAGAAATATGATTGGATCCCATTCCATTAGTTCAAAGTGACTGATGTGAATGCTAATATGAGCACCTTTCCTGACTGTATCATATATACAATTCCTAGAATGAACCAATACATTCTCTGTTCAATCTCTCTCTGCAACTATTCTTCCTAAGTCTTAAGTTTTCAGATTCTCCATTGGAACCTATCTTTTCTTCTCATTGCCTCTATATGTCTCACTCTATCTTTCTTTAATAACCTCCAAAAGACAATGGCCTACATTTCATGTTTTTCTTCTTTTTAGTTATATTTTATCCTTCTGGAGTCCTCTTTGTTTTCTGTCTTTTCTTCATTCTTTCCTTCTTTCCTTCCTTCTATCCTTTTTCCTTCCTTCCTTCCTTCCTTCCTTCCTTCCTTCCTCCCTCTTCCCTCCCTCCCTTCCTTTCTCTTTCTTTCTTTCTTTCTTTCTTTCTTTCTTTCTTTCTTTCTTTCTTTCAGATTTAGGTAAGTATGTGTAGTGAGGTATAATGTACATAGAGAAAATGCATAAATCATAGGTGTACAATTCAGTGAATCTTTTATGTTTCCTGTCCATGTTTTTTTTCTTACTCAGCTTATATTTCATGATCTGTTATTGATCTTTCTTTCATCACATTCAACTAATTGCCCCCTTTTGATTTGTTGTATGCACTTGACAAAACTTCAACCTTGGTTAAATCAAGCTCCCCACTTACTCATTTCCTCTTTATGTGCAGTAGACCATGATTACTGTTCTACTTTCAATTCATTACCAGTTATTTTAAATTGTCCCTTAGTGTTGGATGGCAAATTTTTTTATAATTCCTAGTCATTTAATCTCTCAATCTTAGGAAGAATATTTTCATCTGCTCTTTCTTCAAATTTGCAACATCCCTTCTCTCACCCTTATTCTCAGCTGATGATCCTTTTTCTACTTGTTAAGAAAATAGAATCCATCACAATATAATTTTTGCACACATTTTTTTCTCTTGACAGCCTTCTTGACCATAGAGTGCATTCTCCCTTTCTTCCTGTTACTGTGACGGGACTACTCATGATTCTATCTAAAGCATTTACTTGTCACTAGATTGCATTATCTTTCATCCATTCAAGAAACTTTTTACAGTAATTGACCTTCTGACAACACTGGAGTATTAAAACTTCCATTGATCCTGTAGGCTTTTTCATAGGAATAAAAATAAGATACAATTTCTCCCAGTTGCAAAAAATGTATTTTTAAATACATCTATATCTATATATCTAATTTATCTATATATGTATATCTATATATCTATATCCAACCTATCTATATAATCTTAAACCCACTTACCCTTCCAGTGACTGCTTTATTTCTCAGATCTTCCTTATAAAATTTCTTTGAAAAATGTCCCTATTTGTTTTTGCAACCTCTCTTATCCCAGTCAGGGTTTGATTTACATGACTCCTTAAACACTATCTTGTCAAAGTCTCCAGTGCTTGCCATATTGCTAAATCAATAGTCAATTTTAAGTTTCCATTTTTCTTGACCTATCATCAGCATTTGAAACAAGTATATTCCCTTTTCCATATAACTCTGTCTTCACTTGATTCCCACACTGGTTTTCTTTCTATGTTACAGATCACATTTTCTTATATCTTCTAGACTGGTGGTCAGTCAACTTTACTTCTTTAATGGTCACATAGTAAATAGATTAGGTTTTGTGGGTTAGGTGTGGTCTCTGTTGCATATTCACCTCCTTATTTAACCCTTAAAATATGTAAAACCTATTCTTACCTTGTGGCCTGTCCAAAAATTGTCTAGATTTGACCCACTGGCCATAGTTTGACAGCCCTTGTTTTAGACCTTTCAATTTCACAGTGTCCCAGGGTTCAGTTCTTGTATCACTACTCTACTCTATACAAATAGAATAGATAGCACTCATTCACTTGGAGATCTCATCTAAGTTTTAGGCTTTAAATACCATATATATGCTGTTGGCATCTAAACAGGTATATACTTAGCCAGATCCTGCCCCTGAATTCTGGAATCTTATATCTAACTGCCTACCTGTTATTTCTCTTTGGACATTTACACTTAATATGCCCCAAATTGAAGTCCTTATTTTTTCCCCAAACATGTCCCACCTCCTGTATTTCCTATCTCAATAAATGCAGCTCCAGTTTCTCAGAGTCAGAAATTGATATTCTCTTTGACTTTTTCCTTTGTTTTATACCCCATAGTTAATTCATTAGCAAATTCTGTGAGGATTTGGGCATCTATCTATCTCTATTATCTATCTGTCTACCTATGTGTCATCTATCTATATGTAAATGGGTAATTTCTCTTCACCCATACCACTACCATGGTCTAAGACACCATCACATCTTACTTGGGTCATTGCAGTAATGTTATAAAGCAGTGTTTCTCAAAGTATGAGCCATTGAATAGCCTGCTGGTTCATGAGGAGATGAAGAACTTATGCCATAATATAAATGAACAATATCATTACAGATACAATGTAATTCAGTCAACCTTTTCCCTTGGCGAGATATCAATTCAGGAAGCAGTACATTCATTTATATTTTGGCACAGTCTTCTCATCTAGTTGTTAACTGACGTTTGAGTCCATTTTTGAGTATCACTATCCTAAAGGTCTTCCCGATTATGGTCTTTTACATCTTATTTTTTATTCTTATTACAGTAGCCTAAACAATCATTTTAAAAACCTAAGACAGATCATATCAAAACTTCTCAATGGCTTTACATCTCACTTAAAGTCCAGTCTTGAAGGTCTTCTGTCTTCCTTGTTACCTCTATGAACTACTTTCTTTTTCTTTCTGTCTTTCTCACTCCATTCCTGTTAAAAGGGCCTCTTTAATGTTCCTCAAATATGCTAAAGAAGCTCCTTCACTAGCATCTCTGCACTTGTTCTTCCCTATGACTTTTTCCAGATAGCTGTAGGGTTTACTTTCTCATGTCCTTCTGGTCTGTGTTTAGATGTCAGCAAAGTATCAGTATATCTTTCTCTGATTAGTCTATTTAATTATTCTGCTTTTATTTCTAGCATTCTCTATACCCTTCAATTTTCTTTAAATCACTTATTATGTTATGACACAATATACTACCATTTTTTGTTCATTTTCTACCTTCTTTTACACTAGAACATAAACATCATGATGGCAATGATTTTCTAGTCTTTTTTAATGATACGTTCCCAGTGTCTAGGACAGTATCTGATACATAGTAGGCATTAATACATAATAATTAAACTAATTAATAAATAGGTTACATTACAAATTTTTATTACAGCATTTATCAAAATGTAATAGTTTCATATATTTCATTTTTAGAGTGTAAATTGCTCAGGATAAAAGATTTTTCCAGCAATAGTTCTTTGTACAGTGTCTGTAGGAGAGAATGAAAAAGTTATAGAGGAAATGGTTGTTAGATATAAGACCCTATAGGACCTTTTGCCTGCAGTTTGAAATTAATACCACCAGATGGTAATGTTTTATTATAAATAAGATGCTTTCTAAGGTTTCTAAAAATGTGAAAACCAAACTTTCCTTATATAAACACACACATAGCTTAATTTTATATTAATCTCCATTAAATGTAGTTATAAATATAAATATTTAATTAAATAATAAGGAGAGTTAATGAAATAAAGGTTAAATAAATTCATTTTGGGAAAGAGAGCCATAGTTGAACCTTAAGAACTACTAGAATTAGGTATTTATTATCCTTGGTACTTTTTTTTCATTTTCATAGTCTTTATTCTGTCACATTACAGACTAGCATGCTCCATGAGTTGAAGGATTTGGTGCATGATGGCTATATCTTAGAGATGGGGTAATGTTCTTACTCAGTTCCAACTTGGAAAATGCTGGGGGAAAACTTATTTGTCTGCCATAGATCAAATTCTCACTCCTGAGTCATCATCTGCAGCCAGTGAGATGGAGTAATATAATAACATGATGACCCAACTAGTACTATATGATTGGTGTCTGAGTAAGAAGCAATTTATCAAAACAGATTCAGCAGAAAGCAATATACTGAGCAGAGAAAATAATGAGAGACAATGGAAGAGATTATGAAGAATTACATTTTTACAACTCTATGGAATTTGGAAGATTGGTGGAAAACAATGAAAGTGACTTATTATAACCTCAAAATTAACAAATCAGTGAAACAAAAAAATCTAAATTCCAGTTCATTGAGCTAATAAGGGAGAAACAGTTACTTAGTCAGAAATTTCCAGTCCTGTTTGTATTCCTGCTAACATAGCTGTGATTTATTGGACTCAGAAATCTGAACTCTAAGCATTAACAACTATTTATAGGAATACCAGGCTTTCTAAGATGCAGTCTCTCTTACAGAGGAAACCAATTGGATGGTCACTAAGCAACCAGCCTGATCTTAACATTGTTCTTAGAGTCAAGTGAGAAGTGGAGTGGGAAGGAGACAATGAGAAATGCTGAGTGACAAGTTCAGCAGCATCAGTAGCATATGTCAGGTAGATATCTATTTCTGAGGGGCTATCAAGATGACCAATTTACCTAAGTGGCTTATTGCAGATTGTATCCCATGGGAAGCTAACACTGAGATGGAGATTAGCGTTCAGGACATTTATTAAGGAGGGCTCTTGGGAATATGGATAGAAAAGATGGGAAGCAGGATTGCACAGGGAGAGAAGTTAAGCTCTGATGCAATTCCAAGGAAGTTTTCAGCCAATCGATGGAGAGATATAGAACTGGGATGGCCTTGCATTTTCCCCAACTTCCAGCAAGAGGATCAGGACTTTACAGCCACATTATAATTAATCACTGGATCTGAGCTACCTCTGGAAGGAGGTATGATCTTGGGTGAAGCAGTATTACTCAGTCAAGGCAATCTCCAAAGACAGCTGATTGCTGAGGGCCATCTTCTAGCAGCTGGAAGAAATATGTCCTTCCTTCCTAAAGGAGAATCTGGATGGCACACCACATAGGGATATAAAAACATTGCCTATTTCATATAATAGGTGTCAAGATTAAGTGAGTTAATATATAAATAACACTTGGAGCAATGTCTGGCACATATATAAGTGATTGCTGCCATTTTTCTTATTATTAATGACTGAATGGAGAACATTCGTAAGTCCCTAACAGGTTTGTTTTGATATGTTTATGGTAGTGGTTTAACCAAACGTTCCTAACAGTATCCAAAGAGAGTAATATTTAATGAAGTGATATGTTTCCTTCATTTCATGTGGAAAAATAATACATAGAATAAAAACCTAAATGTTACCCTAAACTGTTTCATTGATTCATGATCTCAGCTGCTCTGAACTCTCCTATACCTGATTCCACCATTCTCCCTCACTCCTGATGTATTCCATCATTATAGTCTGAGAGACGTGATGACATTTAGCTTAATATTGGATTCTTTCAATTCTGGCTTCTCTTTACTCTGATTGTGATTATGAAGTTTGTCAGGCTCCAGATGCTGCTCTGAAACATAAAGGGAGGGTAGAGCTGCTGGAGAGAAGCAGTGTCATGTATGGAGTGTGTGAGAATTTGCACCTGTTATATTTACAACTCTTGAATCAAAGGCAGAAGCACAAGCCAGATGTTCTGAGTTCAGAGTCCTGTTTTGGTGTTTTTGATCACAGTCCTCACAGAGCTAGCAATGCTTAGAGTCATACCAAGATGAACTTGTTTAGGTGTCTGGTAGTTGATTCAAATATTTATGTTTCACTTAGAAAAATCTCCTTTGTGAGATGCAACTTCCAGCATTTATATGTATATATGCACCCTTTTCTATCTGATGTGTACAATATGATGGCAATAGAAAAGCAGAAGAGTTTTTGACTATTAAAGTTTTCTCCACTTTTAAAGCTTTGGGTTCTTCTTTGACTATGGACAATACTTTTATAAGAGTGGCTATCACTCCTGGCTAATCGTAGGGATCAGCTTTGGAGTTCTTTGAAAAATAGAGATGACTGTGCTGTGCCTACTGAATAAATGTTTATTGGATGACCTCTCTAGTTTAAAATATTTCCACAGGTAATTCTGATGCACAATCAGGATTTAGAACACTGATTTATAAATATTTATTCTTCATGGCCTGCTTCTTTAGGAAATAATGATGGCTACCATTTTGTGAGTGTCTGGTACTTGTTAAGCACTTTCTCTGCAACATTCTATCATTATAATCCTCCCAATGACTCTATGAGTTACATCTTATTATTCCCATTTTATGATGAGCTGAATGAGGTTAAATAACTCGCTTAAGCTTGGTCTGCCTGACTCCAAAGATTATGTTCACTCCCCAAATTCATGCAGTCAAGGATGCTTAGAATTCAAGAGAGTAGGATGAAGGCTCTTTGTTAACTTGTCAGGATTATCCACACCCTTTTGCTGATGTTCAAACTACTAATCATCATAGCTCATAAGAGGGCTATTTAATGTGTGTAACTTCTTACTATTCCCATGAAAAATGCAGTATAGTAAAAATGCACAAGAAAGGAGAAAAATAGTCTTTACTCTATTAATTTTTACTATCACATTTTAAGTCTGAAGCTGGGGAAATAATGTATTATTACCAGACACATTAAATAGCCCAGCAAGCAGATCAATAACAAAGTGCAAAGACCACAAAGTCCCCTCTTATCTCTGTCTTTTAGACATATATCAAATTTATCACTGTCCCTAGATGCTGTTCTTATTCTTAGCTTCTACGTAAATTATTTCCCTGTTAGTACTGTGCTCTGGGCTGCCTTCCACTCTGTTAGATCTTGCTTTTTGGCTGTGCCACAGTCCTATTGCTAATGCTGATGCTCTGTGTTATGTCAGAGGGCTGATGATCCTAACTGCGCATCATGTGGATTTTCCATGTTATGCTGTTTTTCCAACTTTTCATGTCACAACAATGCTTTTCAACTTAAATATATGTCCTCAGGACAAGCAGATGGGAATAATTTAAGCAATTGCAATATAGTAAATTAATAGAATATTCTTATGGGCCAGGAGTTTTGTTCTGTCTACTCCCCTAATTACTTTTTAGATTATTAGTTATTAGATTTGACATAGTTATAGTGAAAGAAAAATGGAAGGGTCCAAAGTTAGGTTCCTCATATTAAAAATATTAACATGAACTATTTTTAGCTTATAATAATTTACCTTAAAAATGGAAGATCTGTGATAAATGCCATAGCTTCTGTAGGATTGACCTTATTCAAATGACCTGAAGTGTTAATTGACACCATGAACAACTGTTATCTACTTAGGCAGTGCTTCTGAACTATAGTCTGATTGAATGTGTCTGAATGTGTGGCACTTTATATTAATGCTTTGAGTCCGAGATATTTATTTGAAGTTGTGGTCACATGTTTAAAGCTTTCATTGAATGCTTTGGGTTTCAGCTGCTTTAAATAAAGCAAATGTGACCTGAAAACAGGATGAAAAATGGACCCTGACTGACTAAAATTGAATGGCGTGGTTGCCTGGACTCAAAGGTGCATCAGTTATTGAGACAAACCAGACAGGCAAGAGCTTGTAAAATATGCATGCCATTTAGGGAAGACAGAGGCATAAACTGTCCTCTCGGCTGGCAAATGGCTTATGGTCCTTATGGTTAATAGTAAGGAAATAACTTTCTACAAAAGATCACTTAAATTTTTTCTTATACAGGAAGAACTCAGATATTAACCTGTAGACAAAAAAGCATTCTGGGAGTTCATAATTTCCTCATATGTCAGCATTCTTACAATGATAAGATAGTACCTTATATGAATCACGTCTTGTACTTGAAAGTGTCTGTCAATATCACCCGAGCACATTTACTTTAATCATTCACTGACTTTAATTTATTCCCTCATTGATAAATACATCAATACACTTAACATGCTTTCCTATCTTTGTATGATCTTTCTTCTGTTTGCAACATTTTTCCTCTTTTTAGCCATTATTCTTTATACATAGGAATATTCTTTTCTTTATAGATCTTTCCATAAAGTGTAACTGAGGAAAATTTGATAGTCATTGACCACTAATTTTAACAGGAAAGTTTCATACATATCTTCATGTCTTTTCAAATTAATAATTCTACAGTTATCATTATCCTTATTATTCAAATACATCAAATATCAAATATAACTTATATCAAATATCCTTGTTATTTCTTTAACAACAGAGTTCCAAATCCCTTTCTCAAATTTGTCTGTTTAGAGTGCTTTGGTTGGCTATCAAGGATGGGATGACTACAACTTAGTGAATTAAACAAAAGGTAACTTGACCTGGTGATAAACACACAGGCTGGGAAAGGGGAATCGGATTTTAGTCCCAGCTCTGTTGATACCACCTGTGGTCCTTGATCTACTACCTTAACTTTTTGTCCTCTCCAACTGTTAAATGAAGTATTCACTTTAACTAGACCCAGTGACTTTAAAAAGTTTCTTAGTGCAGGAACCTATTTCTCAATTAAGTGGAAAAATAACATGTTCAACAGATATAAGGAATGCTGTGATGTTAAGGCAAGGTGATGAGGACCCCTGTCTAACCTCCTATGTTCCCCTCCTCAAAGCACCTTCTGAGATGCCTCCCTTGAGTCTCATAGAATCCATAAAGCCAGTATTAAAGCAGGACAAAATAAAAAAAATAGCTATCTCTTAAGTTCCATCTAAAATGAGTTTTCCAAAGATCTTTTTCAAACTGAAGCGTGCAATCATAGAAATAAAACCTTCAGCCTGTGTGCCAATGCCCAGCCATCATCCAGTTGTCTATCTTTTAAACCCTACCCCCAGGGTTCATTGATTGCTTGTTTTCTGCCTTGTTTTGTTTGTTCAGCAGTACAAATCTATACCCACACAAATGAGAGAACAGGGCCCTTTGTGAGGCATAGCCACCTTGAGAGTACAAAGCACACTTGCAGATCAATGGCTCAAATGATGGCTGCAGATATATTTAAGATGGAAAGGCACTGCAGATGATGATCCTTATTACTACAAGACTGAATATAACAAATATTTATCCTTCTCCCAATGCTACAGCAAAGCTTTTTTTTTTTTCTTATTTATAGCCCCCCACCCTGCCCGTGACCTGAGTTAAGGAACATTAAGTGGTTAGCTTTCATTTTGCTGGCATTAGTTTTCCAATTTACATAATTGAATTTTTGGCTGAACTTTGAGCTCTCAAATATGATTTGAGCCCTACTGTCCATTTTTATAAAGACTACAAATACAAAACAACAATTTATAAAGAGGTTTACTAGATAAGTAAAGGTAATGCATTTCTAATTAAAACAACACAAAAGACAACTAAAGGCCATCTCCTGAGCATTATTAGACTCAGGGACTAAACCGTCAGTTTCAGACGTTAAGGCACACATGATTGTTAGGTAAAATTCCATCATGGAGTGGGCATGTTGGGACTGCTAGAAGTTTATGACCCAAACACATTTTGGGATATAGAGTATTTGGAATCAATAAAAAACAACTAATGTTTTATTTTCATAAGCCCCCTTTGACTAGGATCACCATGATAGGATCTTAAAAAATAATTAGATGGGAAATGCCAAAAGAGCATCTTAAAATCATGTATATGTGAATTCTTACACAAAATAGGGAACATATTATGCACCAAGTAAGTACAGGACAAACAAGTTGTCTCATTATTAATATAGTTAATATAATTAATATCACTCTTTAACAAGTCCATTTATTTTCCCTCCCTGACAGAACTCACTTGGGGAAACAGACATTGTGACCCACTATGATGTTATGTTGTAAAATTGATAGCTTTAATGATGTTATGCAGTCTTGTTAATGTCCTACAACTCTATCTGTGCTTTGTACACACACACACACACACACACACACACACAGGAAACCCTATAACTGCTGTCTCCCTAACATACTTTGTTCTTACATCCTAACATACTCTCTCCTTCCCATTTCTGGAGTAATCTGTACTGTGTGTAATACTGGTGGGATGCAATGCTGGTCTCCCACCAGAGAACCTGAGAGCAAAATTCCTGGAAGCCAAGGTTTGGGCATGTGACCCATGGTCAACCGACCAAATTCTTCCTGCAGAAATCTCTCTCATGTCTCTCCCCTTGTCACTTGAGTGAATGATTCAAAGAGGAAGGAATTAATAAAATACTTGGGTAGCTGGCAGTAGCAGCTTGGGGTACTTCAGTGGTGTCCAGTGGCAGTGGTTGTGTAAAGCAATGACAATGGTACACAGCACAGGAGTCATAGAGTGATGCAATATTTCTATCACTGGCTCACCCCAGTCCTGTCATAGTTTCTTCTTCTTTGTCAAGCCCACCCTTGATTCTGTTAACACTGCTTAACACAACCAGAGTAGGTACCTATTAATTGTCAGCAAGAACTATGACTGATAAATGCCCCTGAGATTTAAAAAAATATCTTTATGGTATCATGTGGACACATGTTAAATTGCCTGAATAAAAACAACCAGTTGTCTCACAATATTGATATTAATTAATTAATTCATTAGTGTATCCAGTATGTATTTATTAGACACTGATGCCATTTTATCACTTTATCAATCTATTAAACTGCATTGAAAAAGTTAACAAAATATGATATTAAATATGTTCAATAATGTTGTTTATGTAAAGTACTCTGTGTCAGAAACTAATCATAATAATATAATATTAATCATACTGCCACCTTGACTTGCAGTGTGAACCTGTTAACTTTCAAAAATCCAAAAGGCTGTATCTAGAGCGAGCATTTGAAATCACATTGTTAGCTAAATCATGAAGCTTAAGATGTTTGTGACGTGGCAGAGATTTTTTAAAGGTCATACTAAAACTACAAATTCTTCTTTTTCTGCCAAGACTCAGGGTGCAGAATAAAAACCCTTCCAAGGGTTTTTATGTATGTCAGAGGTACAGAACAAATCTGATTATATAGGGAGTAAAGGAGCCATTTTTGGAATAGTGTGGTAGAATTAATATTTTTCAGAAATATTTCTTTGCAGGAAAATCATCTTTATTTTAAACTTTATTTGTATATATGTAATAATATTTAAAATTTTCTAGTAAGTAAATCTTTAGAGGTCATAGGACAGGATTAAAAGGTTAAGAAGTAAGTAGAATAGAACAATAGGAGCAACAGCTAGATTTTAGTGCAACATTGGATCTAACAGAATCAGGGCAGAAAATTTTTCATAAATCTGAATAAAATAATCTACAGTGAAAAGGAAGTCGAAGTTATCATTGGACAAAAATGCATAGTAATCTATATATGTATACATATAATATATATATGTGAAAAATTATATTCTCATATTCATATATATAGAGAGAGGTATCTAGGTTTTAGGTGATCAGGAAATTAAACATGATTCATTCTTTCAAGATAAACTCACACATACTCATTTGTCCTTTTTATCATTTTTTTTTTAATGTTTATTTTTTTGAGAAAGAGAGACTGAGACAAGAGAGGGAGACACAGAGCACAAGCAGGGTAGGGGCAGAGAGAGGGAGAATAGAATCCGAAGCAGGCTCCAGGCTCTGAACTGTCAGCACAGAGCCCAACATGGGGCTCAAACCCACAAACAGTGAGATCATGACCTGAGCCAAAGTCCGATGCTCAGCTGGCTGAGCCACTCAGGTGGCCCTTTATTGTTGGTTTTACACCACCCTTGACTCTTCCCTTTTCTCTAATTAGTCCCTATTGATACTCCTTCCAGATTCTTCTATATTCTTACTCCTTCTTTTTACTCTCAATGCTAGTATTTTGGTTTAGATCTTCATTATGTTTTACTTTGTTTATTGCAACAGTCTGTTAACTGGTTTTTAAACTCAGGGTGTTTTCTTGAAAAGAAAAGACTCTCTCTATGGTGTATATTGAGTGCCATTACTAAAAATATAACCCTAATTTTCATTTCTTTCCTTACAATTGTTCCTTAACAACCCATCATTTCAAGATAAAGTTCTAAATCCATTGTCTGACATGCAAGGTGATTCACAAACTAGTTTCTGCTTATTTATTTTTCTTTTGCTCCACTAAACTTCAGCTGGTTTCTTTAGAAGATAACACATCTCTCTCGCCACATGCTTTTCTGAATATATTGATTGCTGAAACTGAATTGAACTGAATTGGCTTTTGCATATTTATGACTGCATAAACCTCCTCCTTTGAGATCCAGCTCAGATATCACCTCTTTTAAAAAAAACTTTTTAATGTTTATTTATTTTTGAGAGAGAGAGAGAGAGAGAGAGAGAGAGAGAGAGAGAGAGAGAGAAAGTGGGGGAGGGGCAGAGAGAGAGAGGGAGACACAGAATCTGAAGCAGGCTGCAGGCTCTGAGCTGTCAGCACAGAGCCCAATGCAGGGCTTGAAGTCATGAACTGCAAGATCATGACCTGAGCTGAAGCTGGACGCTTAACTGAGACATGCAGGCGTCCATCCCTCAAATATCACCTCTTATGTAAGGTCTTCCAGTTGTAAGTGCGTCTAAAGCCACCACTGCATTTTTTTATTATTATTTGCTTGCTTGTCTCTCTCCCATGCTAGTATTTTGAGTTCAATAAAGTGCATTTTCCTGCTTAATATATTTTCAGTATCTAACATGAGACCTGTAGTACTACATGTACTCAATTGTACTGATAGATAGAATGAGTGTTTGTTCATGAATGAATGACAGAATTTTCACACACATTAACTTATTTAAAACTTACAAGAAGTCCTGTGAGTTAAGCCTTTCCTATTATTATAATTACCCTTTCAATGAATATTGAAAACTTTATATAAATTAAAAATGCAGTCATATATATTAGCTCCCTCTCCTAATAGTAAACCTCTTTCATAGATAAGGTAGAAATTGTCATTTTTATTTACAAATGAGAAAACAGAATTCAGCCAATTTTAGAAAACTTGTCCACAACCACAGAACTAGTTATGGAAAATTTTGGAACTGGAGTTTTTTTTTTTTTAATGGCCAAAGAAAGACCTCATTTTTTTCCCCTGATTTTTTACTCTCTCTACTTGCTTTCTACTCTTGCTTCTCTACCACAATGTGTTTCACATTTAGAGGACCACAGGGCTCAAAACCTTCTAGAAATACTAAGTGATCCTTCTTAAGGAGTACTAATAAAGCAACTCCATTATGTGGCATTAAATGCAAGACAATTTTTCCAGCTGTGATATCTCAGACTAACTATTGTAGCAAAGTCCTTATCCAGCACCTTCAGAAAGACATAATTGAAATTTTAGAGTCTGGCTTGCACAGGATCTTTGGATTTCAACTCCATTCTCTAATCCTTGAATAGCCTTTACAACAAATTGACACTTTCTCTCACATTTAGAATTAAACAAAGGGATTAAAAACAAGCAAAAATAGCAATCATTTCACTATTTTCTTTAATGGTGCATTTTTTAACTTTAAGCTTTTTAAAACAAATTCAGTAATTTCAAACATAACCGCTTAAAAGGAAAAAATATTATATTCTGTAAATATGACAAGGGAATACAAAATATATGTTGGAGTATGGAATATGCCCATATGTCTTTGCAGTTTCATAAGTGGAAAACTCAGATTTCTACTTCTTTATCTTACGTGAACATCTCTAAACTCTATAGAAAGAGGATTTTTTTTCTGATTTGGCCTTAGTTTTATATAAGAAACCACCAGCATTTAAAAATCATTATTTCATTACATTTAATTTTTAATTTCTTTGAGATATTTATTTTGCTGTTGCTAAAAATTAGCTAATTTACAATAATTAGAAAAGCATGGATTTAGTGTGAAAATATATTTAAAACCTGAGTATACTATCTACTTTCCTATCATTGGAGAATGCAATTAATCTTTCTGATATTGCATTTTCTTATCTATAAAATGGAATCCTAATATTGTCTATAGATTATTTACCTATGTAGAGTAAGGCTCCTGGATAATATGAATTATGTCTTTTCTACTACTCTGTCCATAGCACCATTGATGCCACTGGACTGTCGTGGGAATCAAGTGATGTAATGCCTTGCAAATTCTAAAGTGATTTACAAATCTAAGTTGCTGTTCTCATAATATTTATTTCCATTAGGTAGAAGGAGAAAGAAAAATTTATAAATTTGAGGCACTATCAAGAGTGCTTGGTACTTACAAAAGGACTTGAACATATTATATGCTCATGATGTTTCTCTTATAAACATTCTTGTATATGTTTCCTACACATTGGCAGAACTTATAAACCATGAGTGAGATTTTTGCTATATCATGTGTAACTGGGTCTTAGAGTAAGTGTACTTCCCTTTGTACTTGTTGATACCAAATTGGTCTTCCAAATTCTTATACCAATTCATACTTCCATTATCATCATATAAGAATTTCCTTTATATGATCTCTTGACAATGCTGGATATTGCCAGATTGTACTTTTTTGTCATCCTTAATGTTTATGAAGTGACATCGCTTTTGTGCATTTATTCATTTAACAAAAATGAACTGAATACCTACTATGTGAACACCAAAATTATTCTAGGTGCTGGAGATAGAGCAGCTTATTAAACAGTGTTTCTGTCTTTATGAAACTCACATTCTAGTGAGGAGTGGAGACAGGTGATCAACAAATAAATAAAGAGATGTATAATGTGATGCAGGTTAAGAAGATAGTGACTGTGGAACTGGAATAATATTTCATATGGGTGATCAGGCAAAGCCAGTCTGATGAGCTGATATTTGTACAGAGGCCCGGGTAACGGTGCATTATCCATGCCCCATCAGCACTTGCCACTTATGTGCAGTTGATGGCTTGCTTCTGCAACAGATGGGACTCTGCCTTTGGATGTTCTGTGGCTGCAGGCCTGTTCTTTGTCTGCATGTGAGTCATGCCAGAAGCGTTAGGGAGATTATATCCTGAGGAGTAACCTTCAGGTAATGGTGGATGAGAGTAGGTGTCTAATGTCCCAGCTTCTTTGCCCCACACGGTCTCTCAGAGGACCCCAGAGGGCTTGAGCCCCTGGGGTTGCCAATACCAATAATCTGCTCAATTACACAACATTGTATTGCTTTTCTTCACTTTCTTGTTCAAAAAATTAATCTATCTGTTCTTATAACCACTGCCCAAATAAACTGCTGGCTGTGAAATTTATGTCTCAGAGTTTGCTTCAGAGGGAACCTGATATAGTATAGGAGTTAGCCATCCAGATAATGTGAGAGAAGATAATTCAAGGTTGCAAGTATAGCATGTACAGACTTACTGTCATTTTCCTGATTAGCAATTTGAATATAATAAAAATTTTCAAAATCTTTCCCTTTGTGGTTTATGAATTTTAAGTACTGTTAGGTATTCTTTCTTATTGTGACTTCATGACAATATTCTTTTTTTTTTTTTTTTTTTTTTTTTTTTGAGAAAGAGAAGAGAGAGAGTAGGGGAAAGGGGCAGAGGGAGAGAGAGAAAGAATCTTAAGCAGGCTCCACACTGATTTGGGACTCTATCCCATGACCCTGGGATCATGACCTGAGCGTAAATCAAGAATCACTGACAGAGCCACCCAGGCACCCCAAAGATATTCTTTTGTTAAAAATCGTAGATCTTTAATTTAGGTCTTTAACCACTTGGAATTGGGTTTAATGTGTTGTAGATGACCCCTATTAAAATTCTTACACCAATTTATACTTCCACCATCATTATATAAGACTTTCCTTTATATAATCTTTTTTCAGATTTTTTAGAAACATTTATTTATTATTGAGAAACAGTGAGAAACAGAGCATGAGCTGGGGAGGGGCAGAGAGAAGGGGAGACACAGAATCTGAAGCAGGCTCCAGGCTCTGAGCTGTCAGCATAGAGCCCGATGCAGGGCTTAAACCCACAAACTGTGAGATCATGACCTGAGCTGAAGTCAGACACTTAACCAACTGAGCCGCCCAGGTGCCCCTATATAATCTTTTTACAATGCTTGATATTCTTAGATTTTAATTTTTGTCATTCTTATGTTTACTATGTGGTATCTCATTTGTGCATTTATTCATTTAACAAAAATTAACTGAACACCTACTATGTGTCAAAATTATTCTAGGAGCTGTAGATACAGTGTTTATGAAACAACATCTCTGTCTTTATAAAACTAGTATTCCAGAGAGGGGTGGGGGCAGACGATAAATAAAGAGAAGTGTTATATAAAGTAGGTTAAGAAGATAGTAACGATGATACTGGAATGACCTCTGGCATATAAAATGAAAGGTCTGAGAATTATTCATTGAAAAGTCTATTTCCCCTCACCTACGTGCAATATCATCTATCCCCTTTATCATACATCATGTTTTCTTATATGTAAATCGATCTGTTTCTAGGTTCCCTAGGAGAAGGAAGAATTTTTCTGTTAAAGGAATAGATAACAAGCTTTTGCAACCCTACAATCCCTCTCACAGCTATTCAATTCTGCCATTTAGCAGTAAAGCAGTCACAGACAATATGTAAATGAATGAGTATGGCTGTGTTAAAAAAATTATTTATTTACATAAACTGACAACAGACCAGATTTTGCACATAGGCTGGTGTTTGTCAACCCCAGCTCTATTTTGACCAATGTATCTGTCTATGTATCATTGCCAAAGCGCTTGGGTTATTACAGTTTTTAAATAACGTTTTACAGCCTCTAGGCCAAGTCTGTCCTTTGGTCACTTTTCTTTTTCTCCTAAATATCTTGTTATTCTTGTCATTGCATTTCTATGTACATTTTTAAATGAGCTTAACAGTTTTATAAGAATCTAATTGGAATTTGATTACAATGGCATTAATTATTATGGAGAGAACTTACATTGTTATGGAATCAACTTATTTATAATTATGATATATTTTCCACTCATTTAGTCTTCTTTGGTGTATTACAGTAAAATGCTATCATTTTAGATGTAAGATGTTAAATATTTTTAGTCAAATTTTCCTTAAGTAATTTATATAGCTACATATATTGCCATAGTAAATGATATATTTAAACATTATATTTTATTTTTTGCTAGTGTTTAGAATGCCAGTGCTTTTTGATTCTTGATTGTATATCTAATAAATGACATATTCTCTTACTAACTCTCATAATTTGTATATCAGTTCTTTTTAAAATTTTAAATTTTTATTTTTAAATTGTTATTATTTTTTAAAATTTATTTACTTGGAAAGGGAGTGAGTCAGGGAGGGGCAGAGAGAGAGAGAGAGAGAGACAAGTACAGAGAGAGAATCCCAAGAAGGCTAGGTGATGTCACCACAGACACCAATGAGGGGCTCAAAACCACAAAACATGAGATCATTACCTGATCCAAAATCGAGTCAGACACTTAATGGTCTGAGCCACCTAGGCGCCTCTATTGGTTGGATATTTTTATCAAAAAGGAAGGAAAAGAGATTCAATTCTGAATATATCTGTTAGATACATCTGGCCATTGTGTCATTCAAAGCCATGGTTTCCTTATATCTGCTTGAATGATCTACATTGATGTAAGTGGGGTGTTAAAGTCACCTACTTCCTTTCTGTTTGTTATTGTCTTATATATTTGAGTGCTTCAATGTTGTTGCCTAAACATTTACAATTATTATATCTTCTTGCTGGATTGTTACTTTTGTGTCCTGCTTTGTCTCTTGTTTTATTTTTTTAAAGTTTTTATTTAATCCAGTTAGTTAACATACAGTATGATATTAGTTTCAGGTGTAGGATATAGTGATAGAACATTTCCATACGACACCTGATGCTCATCACAATGAATGTAGTCCTTAATCCCCATCACCTATTTCACTCATCACCCCACTCACCTCCCCTTTGGTAACTATCACTTTGTTTTCTTTTTTTCCCCACACATAGCTTATTTTCTTTCTTTCTTTCTTTCTTTTTTTAACGTTTATTTATTTTTGAGAGAGAGAGAGAGATAGAGCATGAACAGGGGAGGGGCGGAGAGAGAGAGAGAGAGAGAGAGAGAGAGAGGGAGGGAGACACAGAATCGAAAGCAGGCTCTAGGCTCTGAGCCATCAGCACAGAGCCCAATGTGGGGCTTGAACTCACAAGACTTTGAGTTGTGAGATCATGACCTGAGCCAAAGTCAGCTGCTTAACTGACTGAGCCACCCAGGTGCCCCTCTTTTTTTTTATTATTATTAATTTAAATTCAAGTTAGTTAACATACAGTGTACTCTTGGCATCAGGAGTAGAACCCAGTGATTTATCTCTTACATATGACACTCAAGTGCTCATCTCAAAAAGTGCTCTCCTTAGTGCCCATCACTCATTTAACTCATCCCCCTACCAACCTCCCCTCCAGCAACTCTTGGTTTGTTCTCAGTACTTAAGAGTCTCTTAAGGTTTTCCTCCCTCTTTGTGTTTATTTTATTTTTCCTTCCCCTTCCCTATATTCATCTGTTGAGTTTCTCAAACCTCACATATGAATAAAACCATATGATAGTTAAGAGTCTGTTTCTTGGTTTGTCTCTCTCTAGTTTTCTTCTCTTTTGCTTGTTTCTTAAATTCCACATATGAGTGAAATCATATGGTAATTTTTTTTCTATGACTGACTTATTTGCTTAGCATAATACTTTCTAACATCATCCACATCAATTCGAATGGGAAGATTTTATTCTTTTTTATGGCTGAGTAATTTTCACATCTTTATACATTCATCATCAGTCCATGGACACTTGGACCATCTCCATAGTTTGGCAATTGTCAATAATGCTGCTATAAACATCAGGGTTCATGTATCCCTTTGAATTAGTATTTTTACAATTTTGGTGCAAATGCCATATAGTGCAATTACTGGATCATAGGGTAATTCTATTTTTAACTTTTTGAGGAAACTCCATACTGTTTTCCAGAGTGACAACTCCAGTTTGTATTTCCACCAACAACACAAGAGGGCTCCTCTTTCTCAACAGCCTCACCAACACCTGTTGTTTCTTGTGTTGTTAATTTTAGTCATTCTGATAGGTGTAAGGTGATATCTCATTGCAGTTTTGATTTGCATTTCCCCGATGATGAGTGATATTGAGCATCTTTCCATGTGTCTCTTGGCTATCTGTATGTCTTCTTTGGGAAAAAATGTCTGTTTAAGACTTCTACTCATTTTTTAATTGGATTATTCCTTTTGTGTGTATTGAGTTGTATAAGTTCTTTATATATATTGGATACTAAACCTTTATGAAATATGTCATTTGCAAATATCTTCTCCCATTCTATAGGCCGCCTTTTGGTTTTGTTGATTGCTTCCTTCACTGTTCAGAAGCTTTTTATTATAATGTTGTCCCAATACTTTATTTTTGCTTTTGTTTCCCTTGCCTCTGGAGACATATCTAGAAAGAAGTTGTTATGGTCTATGTCAAAAATGACACACAGACCACACGCCTGTGTTCTCCTCTAGAATATTTACAGTTTTCAGGTTTCACATTTAGATCTTAAATCCATTTTGAATTGATTTTTTGTGTATGATATAAGAAAGTGGTCCAGTTTCATTCTTTTGCATGTTGCTGTCCAGTTTTCTCAACACCATTTGTTGAACAGATTGCATTTTTACCATTGGATATTCTTTCTTTCATTGTCAAAAATTAATTGAACATATGGTGTGGGTTCATTACTGGGTTTTCTGTTCTTTTCCATTCATCTATGTGCTATTTTTGTGCCAGTACCATACTGTTTTTATCACCACAGCTTTGTAATATAACTTGATGTCTGGACTGTGATAACTCTAGCTTTGTTTTTCTTTTTCACGATGGTTTTCCCTATTCAAGACCTTTTGTGGTTCTATACAACTTTTGGGATTGTTTGTTCTAGCTCTGTGAGAAACGCTATTGGCATTTTGATAGGGATTGCATTCAATCTGTAGATTGCTTTGGGTATTATGGACATTTTAACAATATAGGTTCTTCCAGTCCATGAACATGGAATATATTTCCATTGCTTTGTGTCATCTCCAATTTCTTTCATCAGTGTTTTATACTGTCAGAGTCTTTCACCTATTTTATTAGGTTTATTCCTAGGTATCTTATTCTTTTTGATGCAACTGTAAATGAAATTGATTCCATAATTTCTCTGTCATTTCATTATTCATTATAGAAATGAAACAGGTTTTGTGTGTTGATTTTTTATCCTGCAACTTTACTGAATTTATTTATCAGTTCTAGCAGTTTTTTGGTGGAGTCTTCTGGGTTCTATATATGTAGTATAATGTCATCTGCAAATAGTGAAGTTTTATTCTTCCTTGCTGATTTAGATGACTTTTATTTCTATTTGTTGTCTGATTGCTGTGATTAGAACTTCCACTACTATGTTAAATAACAGTGGTAAAAGTGGACATCACCCTCTTTTTCCTGACCATAGAGGAGAAGCTCTCAGTTTCCCCCCATTTAGGATGATACTGACTATGAGTTTTTCAGATATGGCCTTACCATGTTGTGGTGTGTTCCCTGTAAGACCACTTTGATGAGGGTTTTTATCATGAATGGATGTTGAACTTTGTCAAAGGCTTTTTCTGCCTCTATTGACAATATCATATGGTTCTTATCCTTTCCTTTATTAATGTGATGTATCATGTTAATTCATTTGTGAGTATTGAACCACCATTGCAAAGCAGAAATAAATTCCATGTGGTCATGATAAATGGTTTTTTTAAATATATCATTAAATTCAGTTTGCTGAATTTGTCCCGTTGTCCTGTAGTTCTCTTTTATAGTGGAGTCTATTTTGTTTTGTTATCAGGGTAATGCTGGCCTCGTAGAGTGAATTTGGAGGTTTACCTTCTTTTTCTATTTTTTCTATTTTTTTCTTCCATTTCTTCTATGGTTTGAGAAGAATAAACATTAATATCTTTAATATTTTACAGAATTTGCCTGTGAAGCTATATGGTCCTGTACTTTGCTGGGAGTTTTTTGTTTTTTATTACAATTCAATTTCTTTTCTAGTTATCGGTCTGTTCAAGTTTTCTATTTCTTCCTATTTAAGGTTTGTAATTTATATGTTTTTAGCATTTCTTCCATGTTGTCAAATTTGTTGGCATATAGTTTGTCATAAAATTCTCTTAAAATCATTTGTATTTCTGTGGTGTGGGTTGTTATTTCTCCTCTCTCATTTGTGATTTTATGTATTTGGGTCCTTTATATTCTTTTTGATAAGTCTGTCTAGATGTTTATCAATTTTATTGATTTTTTTCAAAGAACCAGCTCCCTCGTTTCATTGATCTGTACTATTGTTTTTTGGGTTTCTATATCATTTATTTTTGCTCTAATCTTTATTATTTCCCTTCTTCTGCTGGCTTTAGGCTTCATTTGTTGTTCTTTTTATAGCTCCTTTAGGTGAAATATTAGGTTGTGTATTTGAGATTTTTCTTGCTTCTTGAAGTAGGCCTGCATTAGTATATACTTTCCTTTCAGAACTGCTTTTGCTGCATCTCAAAGATTTTGGACCATGTTCTTATTTTTATTTACAGGTACTTTTCAATTTCTTCTATAATTTCCTGGTTGGCCCATTCATTGTTTAATAGCATGTTGCTGTCCTCCTTGTATTTGTGTTCTTTCCAAATTTGGTCTTATGATTGACTTCTAGTTTCATACCATTGTGTTCAGAAAAGATGCATGCTATGACTGCAGTCTTTTTGAATTTGTTGAGACTTGTTTTGTGGCCACATATGTGATCAATTCTGGAGAATGTCCCATGTGCCCTCAAAAAGAATGTGTATTCTGTTGTTTTAGGATAAAATATTCTGAATATATGTTAAGTTCATCCGGTCCAGTGTGCCATTCTAAGCCATTGTTTCCTTGTTTACTTTCTGTTTAGATGATGTGTTCATTGTATGTATTACATACATGAATATGTATTAATTAAAGTGAGGTGTTAAAGTCCCCTGCTATTGTTGTGTTATTATCAATTATTTCCTTTATGTTTGTTATTGTTTTATATATTTGGGTGCTCACATGTTGGGAGCATAAATATTTACAATTGTTAGATTTTCTTATTGGATTGTCCTCTTTATTGTGACACAGTCCCCATTTTTTTTTTTGTCTCTTGTTACAATCATTTTGTTTTAAGGTTTAGTTTGTCCAATAACTCCTAGTTGCATGATAAATACTTCTCCATTCCCTCAGTTTCAATCTGCAGGTGTCTTTAAGTCTAAAACTACTCTTTTCTAGGCACCATATACATGGGTCTTGGTTTTTCATTCATTGACACCCTATCTCTTGATTAGAGTGTTTAGTCCATTTACATTCATAGTAATTATTGATATATGTGTATTTAGTGCCATTTTATTACTTGTTTTTCCATATACCTGGAGATTTCCACTAATCCATTTTTTGTCACTTTTGGTAATTTTGCTTGCAGGACTAGGTTAGTGGTTATAAACTCCTTTAGTTTTTCTTTGTCTAAGAAACTCTATCTCTCCTTCTATTGTGAATAACAGCCTTACCAGATAAGGTATTCTTGGCTGCAGATTTTTCCCATTCAGCATTCTGGATATGCCACTCTTGGCTTGCCTAGTTTCTGTTGAGAAATCTTCAGCTAGCCTTATAGGTCTTCCCTTATAAGTTAGGAACTACTTATGTCTTGCTGCTTTTAAGATTTTTTTTCTTTATCACTATATATTGCAAATTTAATTAACAATATATCTTGGTGTGGGGGTGCCTAGGTGGCTCAGTCAGTTAAATGTCTGACTTCAGCTCAGGTGAAGCTCATTCATGATCTGATGGTTCATGGGTTTGAGACCCGCATTGGGCTCTGCTGACAGCTCAGAGCCTGAAACCTGTCTCGGATTCTGGGTCTCCCTCTCTCTCTGCCCTTCCCCACCCCTCTCTCTTTCAAAATAAATAAATAAACATTAAAAAAAATATATATATATATCTATAATCTTGGTGTGAGTCTGCTTTTGTTGATTATGTTGGGGGTTCTCTGTGCCTTCTGGTTCTGGATATCTGTTTTTTCCTCAGATTAGGGAAATTTTCAGCTATTATTTCTTCAAATAAATTTTCTTCCCCCTTTTCTCTCTCTTCTTCTGAGTATCTTATAATATGAATACTACTACATTTGGATGGAATCACTGAGTTCCTTAAGTCTACTCTCTTATTGCATAATTCTTTTCTTTCTCCTTTGCTCAACTTTATGACTTTCCATTACCTGTCTTCTAGGTCACTAATTTGTTCCTTTGATTCTTCCTGCTGTTTATTAATAAACCTGCTATTTATTCCATCAAGCATGTTTTTCATTTCATTTAATGTGTCCTTTATCTCTACTATGTTATTCCTTATTACTGTTTTAAGGGTCCCATGTCTTCCACTCTTTCCTCAAGTCCAGTGAGTATTCTTATGATCATTGGTTTAAATTCTTTATCAGACACATTGCTTATATCTGTTTCACTTAGATCTGTACTTTGACCTTGTCCCGTTCTTTCATGTGGGACAACTTTCTCTGTCTCCTCATTTTGTCTGTCTCTATGTATCTATTTCTCTGTGTTAAGAGTGGCAGCTGTGTGACACTTTTCTCTCAGGTTCTTCTCTCAAAAGTATTGACTTTATGAAGAAGAGGTCCTAGAGTACCCAGTAGTGCAGTGTCCCCAATTTACCAAAACTGTCACTTTAAGAGAATATCCTTACTCCCTGTTGTTGTGTCTGAGTCACGTTTCCTTTCTGTACAGGCATCAGCACTGACTCTCTACTTGTTAAGGACTGTGCTTGCTTTCTTTGGTGTTAGTGGGACCCACATAGGCCAGCTGTGGGGTAGCATGTTTGTAGGGGAACTTGGGAGCAGGGTGGTGGTGTCAGCAAAATTTGCACTGGGCCACTAGTCCTCTACCAGATCCCCTGAAGTACTACAGTGTCTAGGGACTGTGTGCTGGGGCAGCCAGGGGTGCGAAGCTGGGTGTGATGACTCAAAGATGGCTGGGGGAACACAGCTGGGCAGAGTGTAGCAGCAGGGTTGTGAGCCTGGGTGAGACACATGAGGGTGGCTGGGGGCCATCTGCTGGGTGTGGTGCAATCGATGTGCATTGAACACTGTGGCTACTGTGCACCAGGCCAGCCGGGTAGTTTGCCTGTGTGCCTTCACTGCAGGGTCAAGGCCAACAGACTTGGACTGTGTGAGTACTCAGGAGATGTCCTGGGCATGGTTTCCTGCTAGCAGGTTAGGTATCATGTATCTGGGCAGTCCTGCTTCTTGCAGGTATCTCTGCTTATGCTTGGAGATGAAGGAAGAACTTGGCACCTGCCAGCTGCCTCATTTTCTGGGAAGTCCCTCAACATGTTCAGAAAACAGTATAAGCAGATATGTCTCCTGTTTGCCCCAGATGTTGTGTAAACTTCTGTCTTTATGGTGCCTCTCCAAGCAGGCTGCTGTTTCTTCAAGGGTGGGGACCAGCTATCACTAGCCCTCTGACTCAGTCAGTTGTCCAGTGAGTCAGTTGTCCTCCAAACCTTCAAGTTCCAAGCCCAGCTGGTTTTACAAACTCACAGAATTCAACTTCTCTGGTTTTAAAAGACAAATGTTATGAGGATTAGTCTTCCCCCTGTGAGCTCCATGTTATGAAGTCCCATTCCTCTGCCCTCTCCACACACAGCTCCCTCCTTCCTGTTGGCAGCCTCCCTGAGTCTTTCTGATCTTCCTAACCTTTCAGATGCAGTTTCTTCTCTATATTCAGTTGTGGAGTTTGTTCTGCCTGTCTTCACATCCCTTTCCAGTTTATTGACTGGAATGTGAATGATATCCAGTTGAAAACATGGGATAGAATGAGCTCAGGGTCCTCCTACCCTGCCATTTTCCCAAGATCCATAGAAGGCCTTGGTGTCAATTATGGTGATAGGACTTGTCCATGTAAGTGTCTGCCAGCAGCTGCTGTCTTGTCCTGCTTTTTCAGGAATGAAGCTTTGGTAGAAACTTCCTCACTCAAGGGGAAACTCAGTGGGCTTCTCCCCTCCATGGGCTGTCAAGGTCACCATCTTGAAGTCTATTCACTCTGATATAACTATTGCTACCCCAGCTTACTTTTCACTTGCATTTGCATGATAAATGTTTTACAATCCCTTCACTTTTAACCTGCATGTGTCTTTAGTCTGAAATGAATCTCTTGTACACAGAATTTATCCATTCTGTTACCCTATGTCTTTTGATTGGAGTATTTAGTCCATTTATATTCAAACTAATTATTGATAGGTATGTACTTATTGCCATTTCATTACTCATTTTATGGTTGTTTTTTGTAGTTCTTCTCTGTTCCTTTCTTTTTTTGCTCTCTTCTCTCATGGTTTGGTTTATATATAACATTTTATGCTTATAGCAGTCTATATTAAGTTGATGGTTGTTTAAGTTTGAAGTCATTCTTTATTCCTCTCCTCCCCAAGTTTTAGGTATATGGTGTCATACTTTATATCTTTTTACTTTGTGAATACTTTGACTAATTTTTATAGATATACTTATTTTTGCTGCTTTTACTTTCAGTTTCATACTCCTCTACTCACATCTTTTCTTTCCACTCAAAGAGTCCTCTTTAAAATTTCCTGTAGGACTTGTTTAGTAGTCATGAATTCCTTTATGCTTTGCTTGTCTGTGAATCTCATTATCTCTTCTTCTATTTGAATGAGATAGCCTGGCTGGATTATGTATTCTAGGCTGCAGACTTTTTTTTTCCTTTCTGTTCTCTGAATCTATCATGCCATTCCTTCTGGCCTGCAAAATTTTTGTTGAAAAAAATCAGTTGATAGACTAATGGGGCTTCCCTTGTATGTAACTTGTCTTTTTTTTTCTTGGTGCTTTAAAAACTCTTTCATTATCACTACATTTGCTATTTCACTTATTATGTCCTTGGTGTGAATCTCCTTGGGTTGATTTTATTGGGGGATCTCTGTACCTCCTGAATCTGGATATCTGTTTCCTTCTCCAGATTTGGAAAATATTCCACTATTTTCTTCAACTAAATTTTATGTCCCCTTTTCTTTCTCTCTTTTTATGGGATTTCCATAATGTGAATGCTATTTTACTTAAAATGTTGTTGATTTCCCTAGATCTATTTTCATTTTTTTCCCTCATGTTCAGCTTGATTGCTTTCCACTACTCTGTCCTTCAGGTCACTGATTTATTCTTATGCTTCTTCTGGTCTACCATTTATTCCATCTTGTGTACCTTTAATTTTAAGTTATTGATTTCTTTATCTCTGATGTGTTCTTTTTGTGCTCTATTTCCCTTTGTTAAAGATCTCACTGAGGTTCTCCACTCTTCTCTCAAGTCCTATTAGTATCTTCATGATCATTACTTTGAATTCTTTATCAGGCATATTAATTATCTCTGTTCACTTATGTTTCTTGCTGTGATTTTGTTCTGTTCTTTCATTTGAGACATCATCCTCTGTCTTCTCTTTTTGTCTAAATTTTTATGTCCATTTCTCTGTGTTAGGAAAATCAGCTATATCTTCTGCTTTTGGTAGTAGTGGTTTTATAGAGAAGAGTTCTTTTACTACCCTGTAGTGCAATGTCCATTATTCACCAGAATCTGGAGCTTCTATGTGCCATGTTTGTGCTTTGCTCTTGTGGCTGAGCCACTTTTGCCTTCAGTCCAGTCATCTTCAGTGTCTCTCTGTTTATTATGGGCAGGGTTCTGTCTCTATGTCGTTAGTGGGACAGTCTGGGGCTGCCTTGCCCTTGAGTTGAGTCAGAACAGGCATCTGCCTGAGATGCAGTAGCAGCAAACTGTGGCAAAATGCAGGAGCAGGTCACATGGTGCCAGCAAGGTCTGCACTAACAGGAGGAGGCCTGTAACTGCCAGGATCCAGGCAGGCAGGATTGGAGAAGAAGAACATGTGGGGGGCAGTTTATGTGGTTCTGTTGTGGGAGGAAAACTGGAGCAGAATCCTGGCTGGATGCGGGCATATCCACGGGAGAACACATGGGTAGGGTACACTGTTAGCAAGTTAGGTAACGAATGTTGGTGCTGAGCCTGTTCCCGCAGCCTTCTGTGTGTTTATGATGGGTGGCAAGGGAGGGCAATGGTACCCTCCAACTCCTTTGTTCCTCAACAAGTCTTCTAGTCATCCCTGCCCCTCCATCACAGGCTCTAAGATTAGTAAAAAAATATCTCTCCCATATACTCCAGGTATTTTTCAAACTGCTGCTTTTGTGCTCTATCTCTGCAGGGTGTTTATTTGCTGTCTCTTTAAAGTAGGAACTCAGTTTCTTCTTGCCCTCTTGGGTCTCCCACAGCCTGCTGAATTTTGATTAAGCCCTGCTGATTTTAAGAACTCACAAAATTCAGCCACTCTGATTTTCAAAGCCAAATGTTATGGGGATTTGTCTTCCCCATTTGGTCTCCCTGTTGTGAAAGTCTGTTTCTCTTTTCTATGTATGCCTATGGTGCCCCTTCAACCCACAGACATCCCACTGTTCCATTTAACTAAGACCATATCTCCACCCTTCCTACTCTCCTCACTGTGGCCTCTTTTCTAAATTTAGCTGTGGAGAATTTGTTCTGCCAGTTTTCAGGTCAATTTCTGGGTTATTTACTCTGATTTGGGTGTTATTTTGGACTAGGTAGCTTAGAGTCATCCTACTCTGCCATCTTCCTTGATCCAATATATAGATTCTTTCTATTCTTTGTAGACAGTCATATTATCTACAGCCAATGATACTTTCTATTCTTTCTTTCCCATCTTTGTATCCATTACTTTTTTTTCTTTTCTTTATTTTTGTAAAAAAATTTTTTTGGCGTAAACCATATAATGTTAATTTTCATGTTAGTAAATGAACATATCACCACTTTTGTTTTTGGTATTATGTATTTTCAACTCTGAATATTTTTTAACTATTAATATTAATTTGGGATACAAATTAAACTTAAAAATGAACAAGCTTCAAATAATTTATTCATACCTTAAGAAATTCTTCTTAGAGTTTTCACATAGAATTTTACGTTACACATCTGGACTATTAATTAAATTTTTTTTCTAATTTTACTGAGATGCAATTGACGTACAACATTGCATAACTTTAAAATGTAAAACATAACGATTTAATATATGTATATATGGTGAATTGATTACTAAAATCAGCTTATTTAATGTCTCTTCCCTCACCTAGTTATAGTGTTTTCCCTTGTCATGAAAACTTCTAAGATATACGCTTAGTAACTTGCAAATATGCAATAGAGTATTGTTCATTATAGTCATCATGCTGTATGTTATATCCTGAAACTTACTCATCTCATAATTTGAAGTTTATACATTTTGAACACCTTTACTCAATTTTCTCATCCTCCACCCCCACTTCTGGCAATCCCCAATATAGACCAATTACTAGTAAGAAGATTGAGTCAGTAATAAAATATCTCCCAATGAATAAAAGCCCAGGACCAGATGGCTTCACTGATTAATTTTACTAAACATTTAAAGAACCAATTAACGAGCTCTTTTTTTTAATTTATATATTTATTTTGATAGAGAGAGAGTGTGCACAAGTGAGGGAGGGGCAGAGAGAAAGGGAAAGAGAAAATCCCAAGCAGGCTCCGTGATGTCGGCACAGAGCCTGATGTGGGGCTCAAACCCAACTGTGAGATCATGACCTGAGACAGAATCAAAAGTCATATGCTTAACCATCTGAGCCATCCCAGTGCCCCAGAATCAATTTTTCTTAAATTCTTCCAAAAAATAGAAGACCAGGAACACTTCCACACTCATTTTACAAAGCCAGCATCACCCTCATACCAAAGGCAGATAATGACACTACAAGAAAAGAAAACTACCAGCCAATATCCCTAATGAATATAGATGCAAACATTCTCAAGAAAAAACTAGCAAACTGTATTCAACAACAAATTAAAAGATTACACATCATTATTAAGTGGGATTCATCTCTGGGATGATTCATCATGCACAAGGATATTGTATATACACAAATCAATAAATGTGATATATCACATTAATACAATAAAAGATAAAAATCATATGATCATCGAAATAGATATAGAACATCCATATAACAAAAGTTAACATCCATGCATGATAAAACTCAACAAATTAGAGACAGAAGGAAGATACATTAACAAAATGAAATCCAGATATGACAAGCCCAAATATAACATCATAACAGCAAAAAGTCGAAAGCTTTTCTTCTAAGATCAGGAACAGGACAAGAGTCCCCACTACTACCACTACTATTTAACATGGTACTAGAAATCTTAGCCAGAGCAATCAAGCAAGAAAAATAAATAAAATGCATCAGAACCAGAAAGAAATAATTAAAATTGTTTATTGGCAGATGACATGATTTTATGTAAAGAAAATTCTAAAAACTCATAAAAACTGTTAGATCTAATCAATGAATTCAGAAAAGTGGTAGGATACAAAATCAGTTGCATTTCTATACACTAGGAATGAATTAGCTGGAAAAGAAATCAGGTAAACTACTCCATTTATGATAAAATAAAATCAGAAAATCAAATAAATTTAACCAAGGAGGTAAAAAAAATCTCTACATTGAAAACTATCAGATATTGATGAAAGAAATTAAAAAGGACACAAACAAATGGAAAGAAATTCCATGTCGTGAATTGGAAGAATTTAAAATGTTAAAATGTCCATAATCTCCAAACATGGTACATTTATAGTTTCAATGCTATCCCTGCCAAGATTCCCATGAATCACTTTTCACAGAAGTAGAAAAAACAATCCTAAAATTTATATTGAGCCACAAAGATCCCAATAAACAAAACAATCCTGAGAAAGAAGAATAAATCTAAAAGCATCACATTTCTTAATTTCAAACTATTTGTGAAGGTACTATAATCAAAACAGTATAATATTGACTTAAAAACAGGCCCATAGAAGATGGCGGAAGAGCAGGGAGCTCTGTAATCCGCGCTCGCCCGTATGGATTGAACTGAGAAGGACTGAAGGGATAAAACTTGGATTTGCAAGTGGGGGAAAGAAGAAACAGACGCCAGAAAGAAGACAACCTCAAAGATGCCTGAGTGAGTGACTGTGATCTGGGAAATTAGGGGACGGGCGCGTCCTGGTGGTAAAGGGGAAAGGAGCCCCCGAGCCCAACACAGGGAGAGCGCACTGTGCCCCGGAGAGACCAGGGGAAGAGAAAGAGAGACGGAAAACGCACCTAGAACCATCTCTAAGGGAGGAAAAACTCGCCCGTCTCCCCATATATATCTGCCGAGCGC
>CM053575.1:72801559-72818697 GCA_028646485.1 Cryptoprocta ferox
CTGGGATTGTGATGCCTCCCGTGTTGGTTTTCTTCTTCAGTATGACTTTGGCTATTTGGGGTTTTTTGTGGTTCCATACGAATTTTAGGATAGTTTGTTCCAGCTTTGAGAAGAATGCTGGTGCAATTTTAATTGGTATTGCCATGAATGAATAATCTAGGAATCTATGTTAGGAAACTAGAGAAACAGAAATAATGTAAGCCTGAAAAAAGCAGATGAAAAACAAATAAAAATTACAGTAAAAATTAATGAAATTGAGAATGGAAAAATAATAGAGAAAATAAAAATAAAAAGCTGTTTCTTCGAAAATGTCAATAAAATTGATAATTCTTTACCCATGCTAAGCAAGAAATAAAGAAATAAAAGAGAAGTAATAGCTACTGATTCCATGATTATTAGAAGGATAGTAAGAAAATGCTATGGAAAACTCTCTGCCCATCAATTTGATAACTTAAAAGAAATTGACAAATTTCATGAAAGACACAAACTACTAACATTCACCTAAAAAATAAAGTCTGATTAGATATGTATCTACTAAAGAAATTTAATCAACAATTAAAATCTTCAAAAAAAGAAAGCACCAGGCCCAGATGGTTACACCGGTGGGTTCTACCAAATATTTAACAACAACAACAACAAAATTATAATAATAGTAGCAATTATCCACAACTTGTTCTAGAAAATAGAAGTAGAGAGAACACTTCCTTATTAATTCTGTGAGGCCATCAATTACTCTACTACCCAGATCAGATTAAATACATTGCAAGCAACAAAAATAACAAATTAATATCTTTCATAAAAAGAGATACAATCTTCGATGAAATAGCAAATCAAATCCAGTTATATATACAAAGAATTATAGATCATGACAAATTGGGTTTTATTACAGGTATACAAGACTTTTTTTAATATTTAAAAAGAAAAAAACAATCAATATAATCCACCATATTAATAGGCTAAAGAAGAAAAATCATATAAAAATCTTAATCAATGCAGAAAAAATCATTTATAATTGAAATAATCTCTCAACTGTCAGAAACAGGGACTTCTTCAAATTAATAAATTGCATCCACAAAAATCCTACAATTAATATCACACTGAATGATGAGAAACTGGATGCTTTTTCCCTTAAGATCAGGAGCTAGGTGAAGGTGTGCTCTTTTACCTTGTTATTCAACATTGTACTGGAAATCATAGGTAGTGCAATTAGACCAGAAAAGGAAATAAAAGGCATATAGACAGGAAACAAAGAAATAAAACAGTTTTGTTTGCAGATGACATGATTGTTTATCTAGAAAATCCTCAAGAATAAAAAAATCTTTTAAAAAGCTAAAACTCCTGGAAAAAATACACAATAATAGCAAGGTTACACAAAGTATGAAAGTCAATACATAAAACTTAATTGTGTTTCAGTAATGAATAATTAAAATTTGAAATTAAAAAACTGATTTGAACTTACAATAGCATTAAAAATAAAAACCCAACTAAAAATATTTACAGGTTCTAATGTCTAAACCACAAAACTCTGATGAAAATTTTCAAATAATATCTAAATAAGTAGAGAAATAGTCCATATTCATGGGTTGGAAAATTCAAATTGCAAGGATCTCAATTATTTCTGCTTGATACTTAGATTCAGTACAGCCTCAAACAAAATTCCAGCAAGCTACTTTGTAGACATAAACAAACTGATTTTGAAATTTAAAGTTTAGGGACGCCCCCCTGGTAACTCAGTCAGTTAATCATCTGACTTTGGCTCAGGTCATGATCTCACGGTTCGTGGGTGATCGTCGAGCATTGGGCTCTATGCTGACAGCTCAGAGCCTGGAGCCTGATTCGGATTCTGTGTCTCCCTCTCTCTCTATTCCTACCCTGCTTGTGCTCTGTCTCTCTGTTTCTAAAAAAAAAAATTTAAAAAAAATTAAAAATGTTTTTAATTTAAACTTTATATTAATGGTTTGACCATCAAGGATAGACACCATACAAAAAGGACAATCCATAAAAGAAAAAAATGATAAAATAAACTCTATTAAGAGTTTTTCAACTTCTGCTTTGAGAAATACACTGCTAAGGGAATCAAAAAACAAAAAGTCAAGAATAGGACAATGCATTGGAAAGCCATACATTACTAATTTTAGGTAAGACCTACTATAATGCTATATAATCAAGATTATGTGGTGCTGGTGAAAAGCTAGATACATAGATCATAAAGATGCCAAAACAGACTCACAAGAATATATTCAACTGATTGTTGAAAAGGACTACATGGATTCAATGGTATAAATATAGTCTTTTTAACAAATGATTTAGGAACATTGTGATGTCTGTAATATTTTCCCTTCCTCAAGATGTCCATATTCAAATCCCCAGACCCTGTGAATATGTTACATCACATGATGAAAGGGACTTTGCAGATGTGATTAAGTAAAGAATCTCAACACAGGAGATTATCTTGGATTATTCAGATAAATCCAAGGAATCACAGGAGTCTTTTATAAGAGAGAAGCAAGAAAGTGAGGGTCAGAGAAGCAGACTTGACAACACAAGCAGAGATTTAAATATGTTTGCTGTTGCTTGAAGATGGAGAAAGTGCCCATGAACCAAGGAATTCAGATGGCCTCTAGAAGATAGAGAAAACCTAAAAAGACAAGGGCAAAGATTCTCTCTAGAGACTCTGGAAGTAACAGCTCCCAAAGCCGATTTGGATTTCTGATCGCAAGAACTGAAATAAAATAAATCTGTGTTGTTTTAAGCCACTAAATTTGTGGTATTTTTAATAATAGCAATAAGGAAAAAATATCTTTGCAAAATGATGAATTGTGACACAAACCTTATACCTTTCATAAATATTAAGTCAAAATGGATCATAAACCTAAATGGAAAATGCAAAATTATAAAGCTTATAGAAGAAAATAAAAGAAAATCTTGGTGACCTTTGGTAATTTTTAGATACCATACCAGAACCACAATAAATCAACAACAACAAAAATAACAAAGGATAAAAAGAACTTTACTAAAATTTTCAAACTTCTGCTTTGAGAAATGTACTACTAAAAGAATCAAAAGACAAGTATGATATACTAAATAATGGATCCCCCCAAAGTTGTCTATATCCTGTGACTATGTTACCTTATATAACAAAAGGGATTTTTGAAGATGTAATCAAGGGTAAGAGGGGGAGATTATCATGAATTATCTGAGTAGTCTCAGTGCAAACAAACGGATCTTATAAAATGAAGAAAGAAGAGAGTCAAAGAGAGAGAAAGTAAGGTGCTATGCTGCTGGCTTTGAAGGTGGAGAATGGAGTCATGAGTCAAAGAATGCAGCAGACCTTTAGAAGCTAGAAGAAAGAAGGAGTTGGACTCTCCCTAAAGTCTCTAGAAGTAACATAGTCTACAACACCATGTTTGTATAACTTCTGATCTCCAGAACAATAAGAGAATAAATTTTTATTATTTCATTCACTCCATTTGTATGATTTTTTATAGCAGTATTAGAAAACTAAAATCACAGGCCATGTCCTGGAAGAAAATTTTTGCAAAAATATGATAAAAGACTTGTATCCAAAATATACAAAGAACTCTTAAAATTCCAGGGTAAGAATGTAAAAACCCAATTAAAATAATAAGCAAAGAGGGGCGCCAGGGTGGCTTAGTCGGTTAAGCCTCTGACTTCGGTTCAGGTCAGGATCTCCCGAATCATGGGTTCGAGACCCACATCGGGGTCTGTGCTGACAGCTCAGAGCCTGGAGCCTGCTTCAGATTCTGTGTCTCCCTCTCTCTCTGCCCCTCTCCCTCCCTCACTCATGCTCTGTCTCTGTCTCTCTCAAAAATAAATAAACGTTAAGAAAATTTTAAAAATTAATAAGCAAAGGGGCCCCTGGGTGGCTCAGTCGGCTGAGCGACTGACTTCAGCTCAGGTCATGATCTCGCAGTTTGTGGGTTCGGGCCCGCATCAGGCTCTGTGCTGACAGCTTGCTCAGAGCTTGGAGCTTGCTTTGGATTCTGTGTCTCCTTCTCTCTCTGCTCCTTCCCTGTTTGTGCTCTGTCTCTGTGTCTCAATAATAAATAAATGTAAAAAATATAAAATAAAATAATAAAAAATAAAAATTAATAAGCAAAGAACTAAACAGACACTTCACCAAAGAGACAAACATATGAGTTTTCAAAAGCATGTAGAAAGAAGCTTAGCTCATTAGGCAATTTCAAATTAAATTAACAGTGAAAGAAAGAATAATGAATTGCCACTGCACATCCTAGGAAAATAGCTAAAATAAAAATAAACTGACAGAGTCAATTACTGGCAAGGACGCAGAGCAACAGGAGCTCTCATTCATTGCAGGTGGAATGATAGAGTCACTTTTGAAGACAGTTTATTAGTCTTTTTACAAAGCTAAATATAGTCTTGTCATATAATCTAGCAATTGCACTCCTAGGTAAATGCCCAACTGACTGGAAAATGTATGTCCAAACAAAAATCTGTGTATGAATGTTCACAAAAGGTTTATTCATAATAGCTGAAAACTGGAAGCAACCAAGTTGTCATTCAACAGGTGAATAAAAACAAAGCAGGATATAAACAAGATGGCGAAAATCCATATAAAGGAATTTTATTCAGCAATAAAAAGAAATGAGCTATCAAGCTAAAAAGATACAGATCAATCCTAAATATATATTGCTTAATGAAAGAAGTTAGTCTGAAAACATCACCTACTATATGGTTTGAATTATATGACATTCAGGAAAAATTGAAAAATTATAGAGCTTGTTAATAGATCCTTGGTTGCAAAGAGTTTGGAAAAGTGTGGCTTATTAGGTAAAGCACAGGGGATTTTTTTAGGACAGTGAAACTATTGTGAACTGTAATGTGTAAATAACACAATGCATTTGTTAAAAAAAAATAGAACTTTACAGAAAAATATAGTGATCCTAAATGTATAAAAATCTAAAAAATCATTTATGAGGTCAAGTGATCTCAGGAGGGAATGCAGAATGTAGTGCAATTACTGGATCATAGGGTAGTTCTATTTTTAACTTTTTGAGGAAAAGTTCCTGTGCCAGTGTGCATTCCCACCAAGGGTGCACAAGGGTTTCTCTTTCTGTACATCTTCACCAACACTTCTGGTTCCTTGTGTTGTTGACTTTAGCCATTCTGACACGTGTGAGGTGATATCTCATTGTAGTTTTTTTTAATTTTTTAATGTTTATTTATTTTTGAGAGTGAAAGAGACAGAGCAGGATGGGAGAGAGAGAGAGAGAGGAAGACACAGAATCCCAAGCAGGCTCCAGGGTCTGAGTTATCAGCACAGAGCCCAACGTGGGACTCAAACTCATTGATCACAAAATCATGACCTGAGCCAAAGTTGGATGCTTAACCTACCAAGCCACCCAGGCGCCCTTCATTGTAGTTTTGATTTGCATTTCCATGATTATAAGTGATGATGATCACCTTTTCATGTGTCTCTTGACCATCTGTATGCTTTCTTTGGAGAAATGTCTGTCCATGTCTTCTGCCCATTTTTATGGTATTATTTGGGGGTTTTGTGGTGTTGTGTTGTATAACTTCTTTATATATTTTAGATACTAATCCTTGATCAGATATGTCATTTGCAAAAACCTTCTCCCATGCCATAGGTTGCCTTTTAGTTTTATTGATTGCTTCCTTCACTGTGCAAAAGTTTTTTATTTTAATGTAGTCCCAATAGTTTATTTTTGCTTTTGTTACCCTCGCCTCAGGAGACATATCTAGAAATAAGTTGCTATGGCCAATGTCAAAAGAAGTTACTGCCTGTGTTTTCTTCTAGGATTTTTATGGTTTCAGGTCTCACATTTAGGTCCTTAATCCATTTTGAATTGATTTTTGTGTATGGTGTAAGAAAGTGCTCTAGTTTCATTCTTTTGCATGTTGCTGTCCTGTTTTCCCAGTACCATTTGTTGAACAGACTGTGTTTTTCCCAATGGACTTTCTTTCCTGGTTTGTTGAAGATTAATTGACCATGTAGTTTACAAATTACAGATCTTTCCCCTCCTTGGTTAAGTTTATTCCTAGGTATTTTATTATTTTTGGTGCAATTGTAAATGAGATTACTTTCCTGATTTTTCTTTCTGTTTCTTCATGATTATTGTATAGAAATACAATGGATTTCTGTCATCAATTTGGTATCCAGTGAACTTACTGAACTTATTTATCAGTCCTAGTAGTTTTTTGGTGCAGTCTCTAAGGTTTTCTATATATAGCATCATATCATCTGAAAATAATAAAGCTAGGATTTCCAATTCTATGTTGAATAAAAGTGAAAATGGACATCCTTGTCTTGTTCTTGACCTTAGGGGAAAAGCTCTCATTTTTCCACATGGAATATGATGTTAGCTGTTGGATTTTCATATATGGCATTTATTATGTTGAGGTATGTTCTCTCTAAACCTACTTTGTTGAGGGTTTTTATCATGAATATATATACTTTGTCAAATGATTTTTCTACATCTATTGATATCACTCATTTTTATTCTTTCTTTTACTGATGTGATGTAACACACTGATTGATTTGCAAATATTGAACCACACTTTCATCCTAGAAATAAATCCTACTTGATCATGGTGAATGATTTTTTTTAATGTATCATTGGACATGGTTTGCTAATATTTTGTTGAGGATTTTTGCATCTATGTTCATCAGAGATATTGGCTTAAATTTCTCTCTCTCTCTCTTTTTTTCAGAGTGACTTTATCCGGTTTTGGTGATGCAGGCCTCATAGAATGAATTTGGAAATAATCATCCCTCTTCTATTTTTTCCTCAAATGGTTGAAAAGAATAGATATTAACTTATCTTTAAATGTCTGTTAGAATTTACCTATGAAGCCATCTGGTCCTGGACTTTTATTTACTGAGAGGTTTTTGATTACTGATTAAATTTCATTGCTGGTAATCAGTCTGATCAAATTTTCCATTTCTTCCTTTTTCAATTTTAGGAGGTATTATGTTTCTAGGAATTTATCTATTTCTTCTAGGTTGTTGGCATACAATTGTTAATAATATTCTTTTAAAATCCTTTATATTTCCGTGGTGCGGGTTGTGATTTCTCCTGTTTCATTTCTAATTGTGTTTATTTTAATCACCACTCCCCCCTTTTTAATGAGTCTAGCTAAAGGTTTATCATTTTGTTGAGCTTTTCAAAGAAACATCTGGTTTTGTTCATGTATTCTAGTGTTACCTTTTTGTTTGTTTTGTTTTTATAGTTTCTATTTCATTTATTTCTGTGCTAATCTTTAGTCATTCCTTCCTTCTACTGATTTTGGTTTTCTTTGTTTTTCTTTTTTCCATCTCCTTTAGACGTAAAGTTAGGTTGTTTGAGACTTTTCTTGCTATTTGATATAGGTCTGTATTATAGGCCTATATTATTAAAGGCAGAAAAGCCTTTGCTGCATCCCCAAAATTTTGGACTGTTGTGTTTTCATTTTCATTTGTCTCCATGTATTTTTTTTTTAATTTTCTCTTTGATTTCTGGGTTGATCCATTTGTTGTTTAGTAGCAAGGTATAAATATTTAATCTCCATGTATTTCTGGTCTTTCCAGATTCTTACTTCTGGTTGATTTCTAGTTTCATAGCATTGTAATTACAAAAGATGCATGGTATGACTTCAATCTTTTTGAATTTGTTGAGGCTTATTTTGTAGCCTAATATGTGATTATTCTGGAGAATATTCCATGTGCACTTGAAAAGAACATGTATTCTGCTGTTTTAGAATGGACTTTTCTGAATATATCTGTTTTATTCATCTGGCCAGTGTGTCATTTAAAGTCACTGTTTCCTTGTTAATTTTGTGGTTTTATGTTATGTACATTGATGTAAATGAGGTATTAAAATCCCCTACTACTATTATATTACTATTGATTATTTTCTTTATGTTTGTTATTAATTACTTTAAGTATTTGGGTGCCTCCGCGTTGTGTGCATAAATATTTACAATTGTTACATCTTTTCGTTGGATTCTCAGCTGAGTGATTATATAGTGTTCTTTGTCTCTTACAGTCTTTGTTTTAAATTCTACTTTGTTTGATATAACTATTGTTATCCCAGCTTTCTTTTCATTTCCATTTGCATGATAAATGCTTCTGCATCTTTTCACTTCTGATCTGCACGTGTCTTTAGGTCTGAAATGTGTCTCTTATAAGCAGCATACAAATGGGTCTTTTTTCTTTATCAATTTTGTCACCCTATTTCTTTTGATTGGAGTATTTAGTCCATTTACATTCAAACTAATTATTGATAGTTATGTACTTATTGCCATTTTTTTTACTCATTTTATCATTGTTTTTGTAGTTCTCTCTTTTCTTGCTCTCTTCTTTCATGGTTTGTTGGCTTTTTTTAGTGATATACTTGGATTTCTTTCTCTTTAATTTTGCATTCTATTACTGGTTTTTGATTTGTAGTTACAATTTGGTTTGTATATAACACCTTATTCTTATAGCAGTCTATTTTAAGTTGATGGTTGTTTAAGTTTGAAGTAATTCTTTATTCCTTTCCTCCCCACATTTTAGGTACATGGGGTCATACTTAATATCCTTTTATTTTGTGAATCACTTGACTGATTTTTATAGATATACTTATTTTTCTGTTTTGGGGCCTCCTATTTTTTTTTTTTTTTTTTTTTTGCTCCCATTTGTGGTCCTTTCTTTCTACTCAAACATTCACCTTTAACGTTTCATGTATGCTGGTTTAGTGGTTATGAGTTCCTTTAACTTTTGCTTGTCTGTGAAACTCATCATCTCTCTTTCTATTCTGAATGATACCCTGGCTAGATTACGTATTCCTGAAAATAGATTTTTTCCCCCTTTTAGCCCTTTGAATATATCATGTCACTCCCTTCTGGCTTGCAAAGTTCTGGCTGAAAAAATCAGCTGATTGCCTCATGGGGTTTCCCTTATATGTAACTGCTTTCTTTTCTCTTGCTGCTTTTAATATTCTGTCTTTATCACTACCTTTTGTCATTTCAATTACTATTTGTACTTGTGTGGACCTCTTTGTGTTGATTTTTTTTTTTAATTAGCCTCAATGCCTAGCCTCCATGAAGCCCAACATGGGGCTAAAAGTCATAATTTTGAGATCATGACCTGAGCTGAAATCGAGTCAGACACTTAACTGACTGACCCACCCTCGTGCCCCATCCTTAGGTTGGTTTTATTGGGCAGATCTCTGTGCCTCCCGAATCTGGATATCTGTTTCCTTCCCTAGATTAAAGAAGTTTTCAGCTATTTTTTTCTTCAAATAAGTTTTTTGATTACCTTTCTTTTTTTTAACCTTTTAAATATTTATTTATTTTTGAGAGAGAGACAGACAGACCAACAGACAGACAGAGAATTAGACACAGAATCTGAAACAGGCTCCAGGCTCTGAGCTGTCAGCACAGAGCCTGATGAGGGGCTCAAACTCATAAACTGAGATCATGACCTAAGCCGAAGTTGGGCGCTCAACTGACTAAGCCACCCAGGCACCCCAATCCCCTTTCTTTCTCTCTTCTTCTAGGGTCTCTTTATGTGAATATTATTATGCTTGATGGTATCACTGAGTCTCTAAGTCTATTCTCATTTTGCACCTGCTCAACTTGATTACTTTTCATTACTCTGTCCTCCAGGTCAATGATTTGTTCTTCTGCTTCATCTAGACTACTGTTTATTCCATCTATTGTATATTTAATTTTACTTAGTGTGTTCTTCATCTCTGATTGTTTCTTTTATATCTCACTGTTAAGGGTCTCACTGAGGTACTCCACTCTTTCCCTAAGTCCAGTTAGTATCTTTATGATCATTACTTTATATTTTCCCTCAGGCATGCTATTTGTATCTGTTTCACTTATGTCTTTTGCTATATCTGTTTCACTTATATCTTTTTCTTTCTTTTGAGATATATTCCTCTGTCTTCTCATTTTGTCTAACTCTATATGTCTGCTTCTGTGTAGTAGGAAAGTTGCATCTTCTGCACTTGAAAGTAATTTCCTAATGAAGAAGAGATCCAGTAGTACCCTGCCATGTAGTGCCCCCTGTACACCAGAACCTTTGGCTCCATGAGTGTCTTCTATGTGTGATGAAATGTGCCTTGCTGTTGTAGTTGAGCCACTTTTTTTTTTCATTCCAGTCATCTGCAGTGACTCTTGCATCTAGTGGGCATGTTTGGTCCCTTTGATGTTAGTGGGCCAGCCTTGGGATGCCTTGGGCTAGAGTTGAGTCAGACCAAGCATTTGCTAGAGATGTAGTAGCACCAAAGTTCAGAGTGTTTTCCTTATGTTGTCCTCTGGGAAGCGTCACTGGTGAGCAGTGCCTGAAATCAGATGAATTGTCTGCCTCCAATTCCCTACTAGGTCTCCTTGTGACTGATGTGTGTAGTTATCTTTCCCTCTCTCTGGGGTAGGAGTTACTTTGGATGGTTCTGGCCACTGTAGGAGCAGCTTGCACAGTGACAGGCCTATGGCACCACACTTTATAGACTCTGGCCAAGAACAGATTCAAGAGGGCATATCAACTTGAGCAAAGCATGGCAAGAGGGGGTCTAGCAGAGCTGGGGTGCTAGCAAGTTTTGCATACCAACATTCCTCTATGGGAGGGGCACTGCCTTGCCAGGACCAAGGCTGGTTGTCTAGACCAAGGCTGCTGGATTGGCAGGAACATGGAGTGGAACAGGCAGCAGTGCTAACAAGATAGGTAGTGAGTCACAAATGGGGCTGTGTGTTTATGCTGGGAGGTGGAGGAGGCAAGTGGTGCCTTCCAATTTCTTTGTTCCTGGAGGAGCTCCCCAGTGATTTCTATCCCTCCAAGACACATTCTGAGAATAGTAAATAAGTGCCCACTGTCTGCCCCACGTGCCTTTCAAACTGCTGTTTCTATGCTGTATCTCCCTGGGCTGTTGTGCTATCTCTTTAAGGGAAAGGATTCAGTTTTCTCTTGCCCACAAGCTCTTCAAGAGCCTAGACTGCTGTTTTTGTTTTGATTTTTGTTTTTTTAATTCTGAGTTTTAAGCCCCACTGGTTCTAACAACTCATGAAATTTGGCTTTTCTGGTTATCAAAGCCATATATTATGGGGATTTGTCTTTCTCATTCAGGCTACCCAATGTGAGGGTCTGTTTCTCTCCCTCCTCGGTGCCTGAAGCATCCCTCCCCCCCACAGATAGTCTTGCAAGTCTGTTTACTTCCCAACCCTGTCTTTGCCCTTCTGACCCTCTTTGATATGGCTTCATCTCTACATTTAGCTGTGGAGTTTATTCTGCCAGCCTTCAGGTCATTTTCTGGGTTACTTCCACTGATGTGAGTGCTATCTAGTTTTATCAGTGGGAGGTAGTGAACCTAGGGTCCTCCTACTCTGCCATCTTCACCAGAAGTTCTATTATGAGGTTTACTTATATGAATGTAGCTGTACACACACACGCACACACACACACACACACACACACACACTTTCAATGGTCAGCATTACATTTAATAGTGAAAATAATGAGATAAAAACCATGATTAAGTTCTGGACAAAACAGTAAAATTTTAAACCAAAAGAAAGATAAATTATAATTATTTGCAAAATATACAAGAAATTCAAATTAAAGTATTAAAATTACCTTATGAGTCTTTGAAGGGTCTATAAATGAGAAAAAATATAGTAACTTGCTCATGTAACAATAATCAGAAAATATATGTGGAGAACATTTCAATGACATGAAAATATGTAGCATAATCCTAAGAAATTATTTGATCTATGTAAATACAGTAAAAGGAAAGAGAAGTTTTCACGTAAAGTAAATGTGTCAAGCACTTCACTGGGAATTTTATCTATAACATACTCAAAATAATCAAGTAAAATAAGCACTATTATCTGTTTTTTATAGATGTGGGTGGTGAAGCTCTGGGTACAAATTTGCACAAAATCATAGGATCTGAAAATATTTGAACAAAGATTTAAATCTGAGACTGAGAAATTTCAAGGTACATGTTATTTTCTCCCATTGTGCTATAAAGTTTTCTCATAGTCTTTTTAATATTTAACTATTAAAACTATAAACTACAAATTATAAGTCATTTAAAAAAACTATAAGTCATTTTACTTTTACTGTATTGGTAGAAATTTATGATATCAGTGGTTTTGTGAACCCCTTTTTTTCCAATTTTGTGGATGTATTCTGCAGTTAAAATACTAAGGGTTTTTAACCTCTTTTCATATTATAAATTTTTAAGAAAATTATTTTAATAATAAAATGCATATACAATTTTAATCCATTACTTTTTTATCCTGGTAACTCCTACCTTTTCCTCTGGTAGGCGTTAAAGATTACAGAGATTTTTTTTTTATACACTTATTTATTTTTGAGAGACAGAAAGAGACAGAGCACAAGTCAAGGAGGGGCAGAGAGAGAGGGAGAACCCACAAACCGTGAGATCATGACCTGAGCCGAAGTTGGACGCCTAACCGACTGAGCCACCCAGGAGCCCCCAGAGTTTTTTTTTTAATCCTACTTATGTGAGAACATCTTTCTGTTGATTTCTTGCATGAACACAAAGTTTAAAAATCTTAAGTTACAAATTTTTTTCTAAACACCTCCATGTTCCTTTTTTCCCCTCTAATGTTTAATGTTGTTTTAGTCAGAGAATGACTCATTTTTTTCTTCCTTTGTGTTTAAAGTGGACTTATACCTGTGGATTCTTCATGCAGTTTGAATATTTTATCAGATTACACCTGATGGTCATTGATTTTTTATTAGCTTTGCCTTTAGTTATTTATTTACTACTTAAAATTATTATTTATTTTAGTTTGTTCATTATTGTTATAAGTATTATAATATTATATACTTATATATATTATAAGTATTTTAAGTACACTCTTTCAATTGTACTTTTTTATTGTTTTATTTGAGCTCTATTTAGATTTGGAAAGAAATTGTGTTTTCATGCTCATAGTAATACAAGAAAACTAAAGGTAATGTGCCAAAGGAGGAAAATGAAAAAAGTAAAAGACAAAAGGATTTAGAACCAGAATAAGGGTAAGTTTGAGGTCTAGGTGTGCAACATATGAAGAATATTGTTTAGGACAAATATAATTCCTAAAATTCACCTTCCATGACTATAAAATGATTATAACCCATGCTCTATAAATTGTGTGGATTAAATAGGAAGCCAGCTGTGACTGTATCCGGCACATTGCCCCATCAAATGACCAACCGTTAGTGAAAAGGAAGAAGAAAAACATTTTAAGCATAAGCTATGATAAGCAAAAAAATTTATATTGCGGAATTTAGTACTGTTAGAAGACTGCTGAGAAATCTGTGAGAAAAATTTTATTAACGTATTGTCAAAAATTCCAAGTTTCATTCAGCTGTTTAAGAACAGTTCTCTTTGTTCTCTGAGATTTTGTTTGGTTTGTGATCATATTTTGCTCTCACACTTTAATTATCATAAAAGCAATGTTTAAATGAATGTGTACCTCTTTTGTTAGGGAATAATAGTAATTTTGATCCCTGTTAAATATGAATTCAAGTGTCCTCCATGCTTCAAACATAATGTACTGATTCAGGCCCCATTGTCATTCTCACCTGTCGGTAACTATAGGAAATAAAGCTATTTTCATTCAAAACAACTGGAGCACAAATATACCAGCCCTGATATCTGGTGCTGTCATTTTACAATGCTGCAGTCTGAATGCATTGTCACTTAATAGCACCAACTAAATTGATAGCTATTTTTTATAATTCAAAAAAATTATACTAACAGGGTTTGAAGCCATGAAGAATTATGGTTTGTAATGACCAATTTTAACATGTTTTATAATCCATCAAAACAGGAATATTACCTTAGGGTACAATTTATTTTTCCTTATCATAAAATTCTACCATAGTTAGAACAGTCATATAAATAAAAAAATGAGTCCCTTGCAGAGGTAATGAAAGAAAAACCATTCAATCTTCTTTCTGATGTTTCATTCTAGCTTTTTTGACAGCTGAAGACACCAAGTGCAATCAAATGCCTTTAGCACAGTAATGAAAAATGTAAGCATTAAGCAAATTTGTCCACATGAAATAATTGACAGTAATATACAGATATTCAATTCAGTGATTTATAAAATATAAGAATCTGATCTAAATTAATTTGAAATTACAAAGCATGAGAAGCATATGTTATTTGGCAAACTAAGGAAGTAGATTCATGTGCTTTCTATTTGTATTTATACTGTCTACATTTATTCCTTTTTAAAAGAAATAGAAGTACAACACATGTTATGATTTTTAAAGAATGTTCTTAGTCCTGCTTCTCTGGTATTCTTTTGAGATATATATAAATAGGTTTGTTTTCTGAGCAAAACTTCATATATGAGAAGTGGAAACCAAAAGAGAAATGAAAAACAAAGACATAGAATATTGACTAACTGAACCACGGGATTTAAATCCCCCTTTTTAAAATGTCCCTTAATTACAATTGAACACAAAAGCTTCCTTGTGCAAAAGGGAAAAGTGATTTGAATTTAAGCATGTTTATGAAAAAAGTTCTTTTCCCCTTTAATAGTGACCTTTTATCCAAAAAAATTTTAGTGATATAACAACTCAGAATAAGGATTTTTTCTTTAAAGTTTATTTATTTATTTATTTTGAGAGAGAGAGAAACAGAGAGTGTGAGGAGGAGAGAGGCCGAGAGAGGGAGAAGAAGAATCCCAAGCAAGCTCCAGCACTCTCAGCGCAGAGCCCAGCATGGGGCTCAAACTCTCAAACCACGAGATCCTGACCTGAGCTGAAATCAAGAGTTGGACACTCAACCAACTGAGCCACCAAGGTGTCCCCAGAATGAGGATTTTAAAAAACCATGTAATTTTCTCATTAACTAAATCCACGCTAATGAAAGTCACTCTTTTAAACTTAAGATTCTCAATATGATAAAAACAACACGTTTGCACCATAGGATATTAGGCTACAATGTATGTACATAGAATTTTTCTACATAGGCAGGATTACAGTGTTGAGGACAAGATAACTAATTCTTCTCTCTGCCTAAAATTATACTTACTCTAAAAGCCAAAGAAGTGTCTTAACCAATTGATAAAGCATTATAAATTATTTCTACTCATTTCGATAAAATTTTTAAAAAGACATAAATATTGAATGTGATGTTAGAAAACCTTACTTTTTCAAACAATATGTAAAAAGACAAAAATTAAACTTTATTTGCACCAGAAAATGAAACACCTGTTTATTTTCATTGTTTACTGTTGAGAAAATACAAAATGGCTGATGGAAAAGTCCAAAGACCTCTTTTTCTAGGAAACCATTCATTTGGAGTACAGCTTTTGTATAGCATTTCTTTATTGGCATTTTATGTCAATATCAAATAAGTTTGAGGCATATTCAAGTTTTCACTATAGCAACGTCTCCCAAGATTTTGGGTATTTGAAATCTTTTGTTTTATCATTTGCATAATTCATTTACATCAGTAGCATCCTGATTAATTTCATTTTATGGCCTAGGGGTATAACAAATGCTCTTTGTTGTTTTTATTTATTTGTTTTCCTTCTAGTTTCTTTTGGAATCTTTCTAACAAAGTAGAATATTGTAAACACTTGATTAGCATTAAGCCCACCAATTTTTTTTTAAATAGCTTCTCACTCCAGCTACCATCAACAAAATATGAGGAAACATGAACTAATATTTGTTGAATTAGAAAATTCTGAGAGACTTTATATGTATTGTAATTTATTTATCACAAAGTAGAGCAAAGGTTTTATTTTATCCCTAATTTATAGATGATAAATAGAGTATCAGAGACATTGAGAAATTTGCCTAGGGATGCCTGGTGGCTCAGTCGGTTAGGTGTCTGACTTCCACTCAGGTCATAATCTCACAGTTCGTGGATTCGAGACCTGCATCCAGGTGTGTGCTGACTGCTCAGAGCCTGGAGCCTGCTTCGGATTCTGTGTCTCCCTCTCTGTCTGACCTTTCACCACTCTTGCTCTGTCTTTCTCTCTCTCAAAAATAAATAAATATTAAAAATTTTTTAAAAAAGAAAGAAAATTGCCTAAAATCACATACAATTAGAAGTAAGAACTAGGTCAATTCACCCAGGTCTACTTAGCTCTAAAGATTAAACAATGTAAACACCAACTCTAACTAATAAAAGGAGGAAAACTTTATTATTTTTCATTTAAATAGGTAAAAAAATATTCAGTAAAAATTACTAGCTGTTTGGAGTTAAAAACACATTAGGAGGACTCGAAATAAAAGGGAATTTTTATAACCTGATAAGGTGTATTTACTGTTAGTCTAGAGCAAATATCATACCAAATGGTGGTCTTATAGTAGAAAGTCTCTTAAAAATCATGAACAAGACAAGGATTGATGCTATTACTATTTCTATTAAACTTTGTCCATAAGGTACTAGCTTAGCATTAAGAACATAAACACATACTTTTTAGATTGATACAATCTCTTGTTTCTTTATTATTTTGTTACTTCTGTGCCAGGTGTCATAACTAAAAAATTATTGCCAAGACTCATATCAAAATATCTTGTTTTTCCCTATGTTTTTTTTCTGTGATTTGTATCATTTCAGGTCTTTTAACTCTGTAATCTATTTCAATGTAATGTTTATGGTCATGAAGGACCATAAGAGTCTAGTTTCATCCTTTTGCATGTAAATATCCAATTCTCCCAGAACAACTTGAAGAGACTGTCTTTTCTACATTAAGTATTAGCTCCTTTATCAAATATCAGTTGACTATATGTTTGGGTTTAATTATATACCCTTGCATCTGTTCCATTGGTCTATGGGCCTGTTTGTTTGTTTTTTTCATTTTATTTATTTATTTATTATTATTATCTTTTTTTAACCTTTATAGTTTATTGTCAGGTTGGTTTCCATATAACACCCAGTGCTCTTCCCCACAAGTGACCTCCACAAAGACCATCACCCCCTTTACCTTTCCCCCTTCCCCTTCCCCCCTCAGTTTCTTTTCAGGATTCAAGAGTCTCTCGTGTTTTGTCTCCCTCCCTCTCCCTAACTCTTTTTCCTCCTTCCCCTCCCCATGGTCCTCTGTTGGGTTTCTCCTGTTAGACCTATGAGTGCAAACATATGGTATCTGTCCTTCTCCGCCTGACTTATTTCGCTTAGCATGACACCCTC
>CM053575.1:72819197-72906805 GCA_028646485.1 Cryptoprocta ferox
TTTTTTTTTTTGTTTGGCCGCATCCCACAAAATTTATAATTTGAATTAATATAATTAATTATATTTCAAATATTTAAAAATTTCTCTTGAGTCTTCTTTGAACCATTAGTGATTTTGTAGTGGTGTCTCTGGTACTTTGTGTTCCTTGCAATATTTCCCTCATAGAGTCCCCCTTAGGATTTCTTGTAGGGAGGTTTAGTGGTGATGAATTCCTTCAGTTTTTGTTTGTTTGGGAAAACCTTTATCTCTCCTTCTATTCTGAATGACAGGCTTGCTGGATAAAGGATTCTTGGCTGCATATTTTTTCTGTTCATCACATTGAAGATCTCCTGCCATTCCTTTCTGGCCTGCCAAGTTTCAGTAGATAGGTCTGTAACCACTCTGATATGTCTCCCTTTGTATGTTAGGGCCCTTTTATCCCTAGCTGCTTTCAGAATTCTCTTTATCCTTTTATTTTGCCAGTTTCACTATGATATTTTGTGCAGAAGATCAATTCAAGTTATGTCTGAGGGGAGTTCCCTATTCCTCTTGGATTTCAATGTCTATTTCCTTCCCCAGATTGGGGAAGTTCTTGGCTATAATTTGTTCAAGTATCCCTTAAGCCCCTTTCCCTCTCTCTTCTTCTTCTAGAATGCCTATGATATGGATATTGTTCCATTTGATTGTATCACTCAGTTCTCGAATTCTCCTTTAGTGCTCCTGGATCAATTTATCTCTCTTTTTCTTGGCTTCCTCATTGTCTATAATTGTGTCTTCTAATTCATCTATTCACTCTGCCTGTTCAATCCATGCAGTGGCCACTCCCATTTTATTATGCACCTCATTTATAGCATTTTTTAATCTATCATAACTATTTTTAAGGTCCATAATCTTTGTAGCAATAGCATCTCTGGTGTCTTCTATGCCTTTTTCAAGCCCAGCTATTAATTTTATGACTATTGTTCTAAATTCTTGGTTAGTTATGTTGCTTATATCTGTTTTGACCAATTCTTTAGCTGTCACTTCTGGGAATTTCTTTAGAGGAGAGTTCTTCTGTTTCATCATTTTGGCTAGCTTTCTTTCCCTTATCAGTTTTAAAATCTTGTTACGCACTCTGCACGTGTCAGTATTGCTATATTAAAGGAGGCTCATTGACTGTCCAGGGCCTGTCCATTCAGGAGGTGTTCTTTTAAATGTGTTCCTTGGTCTCTCTTGTTGTGACTTTGGTTATTTTATTTCCCTACTCATAGTGATATTTGGGACTCTCCACCGTGTGTACTTTGGCTTGTTTCTTGAGGTAGCCCTGGAAAGGAAAACAGATAGACAAACACACAGGGAACAAAAGCACGCAAACACACAAAGAAGTCAAGCAAACCAAAAAGAAAAAAAAAAGGAAAAAAAAACCAAAATCAGTAAAAGACAAAAGACAGTCTAAAAGCATAAAACCAGAAATCCCAGCTACAAATAAAGAGCAGAGTGGAGGCAGTGCTGATGGAAGAGCATATACAAACAGAGAAATGACAAGGGTGGGGAGAAAGAGAAATTGAACATTGACCAGACAGAGAGACTAAAAGGCTTAATTCAGAGAGAGAGAAAGGAGAATACGACAGGATGTGAGGGGGAAAAAAACCGAAGGTAATGTTACCCAGAGAAACTATATAGTCTGATTTTTTCAGAGAGCGAGAAAGGAAGGTAATGATGCAGGTGTAAAGCATGCATCAAGAGAATGGATTAAATATGTCTGTTTAAGCAAACCTATAACCAGAATACCCAGTCCAGAGGAAGGGAGAGATAAGAATGAGATAAGGGAGAATATATCTGAATAGCAAGAATTGATCTACAGTTAATCATGACAATGCATCAGTGCTGATCTTGGGTGAGGGACTGTTTCAGCAGCATCTATCCAGCTCTGGTAACAAAGTAGCAACCCAGTGCAGATGGGTGTGGTTGGGTGTAGGCATATCTTGCCTCCAGTGTGGGTCCCACTGGCCACTCCCTGGAGCCCCATCTTGGTGGTTGTGGGGAGAAAAGTGGTGACCACCCCCCCAGTCACTTCTTGAACCAGGCATTGCAGATCACTCTTTTGGGTCCGATCTCACTGTGCCGTGAGTGCAGCCAAGGTGGGCCGTGTTCCATGTCCCACACCAGCCTTGTTTCCAGATCTTACTCCATGTGCATTAATGATACCGCCCAAAACGTAAACCCACAAGCCAGGGCACTTCTTAGCAGTGGATCGAGTAGGGGACTGGTTCCTCCTAATGCCGACTGCTACTGTGTCCTTTGCATACTGTCTATCCCTGAGGGAATTTCTGGGATCGGGGCACCCAGCCCAAAAAAGCTCCACAGTTGGAGATAGGATCTCTCTCCAAAAGCCCTGCGGTTAGAGATGGGTTGATAGGATCCCTCTCCATCCCGGCTGAGGTTTTTCTCTTCTCCAGGGACAGTTGATTCCCCAGCTGTTCTTTTTCTTCCCTTTATCTCTCCGCAGAGGGGTCTCCCTCCCCTCCATGCCTCCGTGTCCTGGTTGGTTTTTATCTTCCCCAGTTCACAATCATGCACCTATGAGGCTGTCTTCTTAGTGGACTCCATCTCTTTTCCTCCCAGAGTCTTGGGGTTCCGAGTCCTTTGGCTTCAGCCTTTCTTTGTTTGAGAGATGCAGGCGGGAAGTATGGAACTCCCTATTTCTCCACCATCTTGCCCCAATCCCTCGATCCATTAGTGATTTTGAAGTGTGTTATTTGATCTTCAAATATTTAGGATTTTCAGCTCCCTTTCTGTTCTTTATTTCTAGTTTATTCTACTCTCTTACCATATCATTTCCTCCTTTTTTTTTTTTTTGCCTTTCTAGTGGTTGGCCTAACGTTTGCAAAATACATTTTTAACCAATCTGTCTCTATGTTCAAATAACACTGTACCACATCATGTGCAGTACAGGTATTTAGAGTATTCCCCATTTCTGTTCTGTCCCTATAACATTAGTGTCAACCATGTCACTTAGCCATTCATTGTATTAGCCAATATAGAATTACTTGATTTATTTTTTTAAAGTGTATTTATTTACCTTTAGAGAGCGAGAAAGAGAGAGAGAGAGAGAGAGAGAGAGAATTCCAAGCAGGTTCTACACTTCCAGTGCAGAGCCCGACACAGGGCTCAAACTCATTAACTATGAGATCATGACCTGAGCTGAAATCAAGAGCCAAATGCTTAACTCACTGAGCCACCCAGGTGCCTCTGGAATTAATTTAAACAAAAAAGGTACCTTTTATATCATTTAAGAATAAGCAAGGGGCGCCTGCATGGGTCAGTTGGTTAAGCATCCGACTTCAGCTCAGGTCATGATGTCACAGTTTGCGAGTTTGAGCCCCGCATGGGGCTCTGTGCTTGCTGACAGCTCAGAGCCTGAAGCCTGTTCAGCTTCTATGCCTCTCTCTCTCTCTCTTAAAAATAATCATTAAAAAAATAAAAAAAGAATAAGCAAAACTTAAGACTTCATTTTTTTTCATTTATTATTTCTCCGTACTCTCTCCCTCTTTTAAATCCAATGTTCTATTTTCCTAGTTATACAATTTTCTCTCTACTCGAAGAATATCCTTAACATTTATTGAGGGCACATCTTCTGGTAAAGAATTTACTTAGTATTTGTCGGTCCATGAAACACTGATTTGCCTTCACTTTTGAATTATAATTTTTTCTGGATATAGAATTCTAGGTTGGTAGATTTATTCTTTCAAGTCTTTCCATGTTTCACTCTACCCTCTTCTTGCTTATATCATTTATGATAAGAAATCTGCTATAATTCTTATCCATATTTATTTATAGGTAAGCTTTATTCCCCTCCCACTCTATTTTCTTTAAAGATTCTCTCTTTGTTTTTCCCTCTGTGGCTCTCTCTTCTCTCTCTCCCTCTTTCTATGTCCCTCTCTCTCTCTCTCTTTCTTGTCTGTCTTTGGAGGGGGGATTCTGCTGTTGTGTGCTTACATACAGGTTTCTGGGTGTTTATTCTGCTTTTTATCTCTGAGTTTCCAGTATCTGTTTTGGTGTTTGGCATTAATTTTGAAACATTCTTGGCCATTACTAATTTTGATATTTCTTCTTCTCTGCCCTCCTTCTTCTGGCATTCCAATTACATATATGTTATGCCTTTTGAAATTATTCCACATATTTTGGATGTTTTAAACCTTAAAAAAATTTTATATTTTGGTTTCAAAAGTTTCTGTTGGCCTACCTTTCAGCTCATTTATTCTTTTCTGAGCCATGCCCTGTCTACTGATGAGCCTGGCAAGTACATTTTTACTTTCTGCTACAGTATTTTTGATTCTTTCTTAGAGTTCCACCTTTCTGCTTGTAATATATACCAACTGGTTCTTTTATATTGTTTACTTCTTCCATTACATCCTCTAATATATTATTTACATTTAATTTATATTTCCACTCTGATAATTCCAAAACCTGAGCCATATCTGAGTTGTGCTTGCTTGGTCTCCTCATATTCCATTTTTTCCTTGCTTTTTAGAATATCTTGTATTTTTTGTTGAAAGCTGGACATGATATATTTAGCAATAGGAACTGAGACCTAATAGGAATATGAACCAATAGATCTCAAGTGTTATTCTAGTTAGAAATTGGGCTACGGTTAATGTTGCTATAGCTGTAGGTGATAGAAGCTTCAGATTCCTCTAAGGTCTTATTTTTCCTTTCTTAGTTTGGGCTTCTCAAAACACTCTTCTCTAGAGGCAATCTATGTCTTGTAGGTCTTTCAGCTATAATCAAGGATTATTATACTGTTGTATTTATAGGTAGCATGACAGTATAGGGGAAAAGACACATTTTATAATCTTTTAATTATGTTTCAGATTTTTAGTGGACCTGTGACTTGGGACTGTGGACCTCACAAGTTTTTCCTGAATTGGTATGTCTCCCTTTACACCATATTGCCTCTTTCTCTTTTTACTGGGAGATAAATACTAATGTATTTCCTTGAAATCCAACCTCCTGTTGAGTATGTATTTTTTCATCCTTGAAGGGGACAGGAAGGCTGAAGGATCATTAGTTGGGAGGAGTTCCTTTTCCCCAGTAGGGATAAAGTTCCAAATTATATGCTAGCAAATAGTTTTCCTTGGAAAGCAGGTTTTTGTTTGGAGAAGGCTCTTGTCATGTCTTACTAAAAATATTTATTTCCATCTCCCTGCCATGACCCAAAGGAACTCTTTCCAAGATCTTCCCCATGACAACCTGGTGGTTTCCTGATGGTAATGCCCACAAAAATGTGGGGATGCCCTTGAGATTACAGACCATGAAGTTTCTTACTCTCATGCTGGTTCACATTCAGCTTCCCAGAATTTATAAAACTTAACATACATTTGTTCCTATTAATTTATGGCTTCAGTAGTTTCTATTCCAGATAAGCAGATTTTGTTGCTACATCTCTCTGGATGTACTTGTCTCTCTAAATTTTGGGTGTATTTTGATCTTGCAAAGTCAGTTCTCTGATAGATTGACATGGTGATTGATTTTCAGTTTTCCCAGCATTTTTCTTGTTGTAATGATGGACATGATGAGTTCCAAGCTCTTTATGTATCAGAAAGAAAGCAGAAATCAGGAGACATATTTTAGATTTGTAATGTCAGACGCTTTCTCTAAAATTGTATGCTCGGGAATTATTTTAATTTTTTCTCTCTGGAATTATTCATTTTATGTGCATTTTACCTTTTTTTTTTTAAATCAGTGCTTCTTCGTAATGTGCTGATATGGCTTGGTTGATGGAGCTGGTTGCCAGTATAATGTGCATATGGAGAAATTAAGAGTGTACTTATATTCTGTGTTTGACAGAAAGCTAGCTAGTACTTAGCTTAACAAACTTTTTTTCTCAAACCAGATTTCCCTTGAGATGTTTTCATTACTACATATCCTCCCTTTTATCTAAATATTGGAGTGGGGGATGGGTGTAATAGGTGATGGAGATTAAGGAGTCACTTGTCCTGATAAGCACTGGGTGATGTCTGGGATTGTTGAATCACTATATTGTACACCTGAAACTAATATTACACTGTATGTTAACTATCGTGGAAATAAAATAAAATTAATTTAATTTAAAAATTAAGTAAATCTTGGATAGATAATTGTGTGCTATTCTACACTGCCTGATCCCAGAGATTTTTATGTCTTCAGTGAAGCTGAGCCACAGAATGAGAGTGATATTGCCAGATAATTTTCAGTCTCTTCTAGCTATTGTCATTCTTCTTCCTGCAGGCATGTGGTTGTTTGTATCTAGGCTGGGGTTTGCTGTCACCTAAGCTCTTCTTTTCTCTCTGACTTCCCCATTTACTGCTTTTATCAATGCCCCTTCTTTTCTTTCCTCCTCAACACTGTCTAGAGACCCAAAACCTCTCATATTCTGCTTGGCATACTGTACTTTTGCACCTATTTGGAATATAATCATCCATTGCTCCCTCTTTCCCAGTTTTTCTAGTGAATCCTCATTCACCCTCTAAATCCTTCCTCCTTTTAGGAAGCGTTCTCCTATTTTTCCATGCAGAGTGATACCTCTCATCTTGCATTTTCCCAGCACTGCACCTTTATCCACAAATTTATCCTTTATGGCAATCATTTATGTATTTCTGTCCTATAAAAGAATATGGTTGCCTTGTACACAAGAGTGTTATCTCTTATTTTTTCCCACTGGAGCTTAACCCAGAGTGTGGAACCTATAGGTGTTCAGCTCACATATGTAAAACAGTGAATAATAAATGATAAAATCATTTAAAAAATAATTGGTGCTCTCCTAATAACTCTAACTTGACCGTTCCTTCTAAGGCATCATTCTTTTACAGTTGTATTTTCAAGTTTCATATAAAATCCTCTCTTTTCTCTTCTTTCTCTTTTTCTTTTAAACTCCAATTAAAATTGTGTGTAATATTAGAAACATAGGATGTTTTCTTTATTTTTTTCTTCTTCACAAACTACTTGTCACAGTACATAAGCTGAAAGAGTGCATTTCATTTAGGTTACCTATGGGTTTAATGACAGCTCCAGCATCAAGTTCCACTTCTATCTCTGCTCCCAAATTATATGAACTTTATTAGAGCTCACTTCATCTATAAAATAATTTCTTCATATGTATTTTGCAGATGTTTTGGACTTTTAGTAAGTAAATAGTTTTCTTAATTGCACTTAAATAATAATTTGCCATTTCCACTTGAGGTAGAAATGAAAGTTCTTGGACAGAGTCTTAGTGCTGTGTGTTTGCTGCTGGCACTTGTTCTCTTAAAATAACATTTTGAGAAACAACAGATGTTGTAGAAATAAGAAATTGGCTACTTGAGAGCTGAGCTGGTTAATGCCTTTATTGATAGTGGTGGTAGCAACTTCCATTTCTTGTATAACACAGTATACTGGAGTCTTTTTTTTTCAAGTAAGCACTTTTAAGTATTTTCCTATTTAATTCTCATGATATATTTTGAAATAAATGCTAGTGTTATCTACAGTTTACTGAGGAGGAAACACAGCTCTCTGACTCCAAATAGAGATGATAAATTATGAATCTAGTAGACTACTACTCTTCACCTAAAGTTGGCTGCACAGAAATTCTTTCAGTTTAATTTGTAATGTGTGCTCCTGCCTAAACTCTTCTAATGGCACAATTCATCTCCCTCACCCAAACTCTGCATGCAACTGCAGAGACTGCAAATCTCAGTGTCGAGTTACAGACCAGAGACACTGAAAGAACTTTCTCTACTGACAGCAGAAGAACAATTTTTTCTCTTTGTGTCGGTACCAAAATGTACTATAACATGTCCGAATCAGTAGTAGTAAGAATGAGAACCCAGATAGCCAAGAAATCTTTGTGAGTGAAGAAATAGCCTTTAAAGACAGGCCTTTGCAAGTGGCCATTCCCAACCATTTGTGACAGAAACAATTTTTCATTTGCAGCACAGAAATGCATGAATTCTCTGTCAAAAATTGCATCAGTCAGAAATCCAATGCTCATTTTAAATGAAGGTGTCATGTCTCTGCCACCTCAGCATGTCTGTAAACAGTGAGACTTGTGTCTGGTTGTAACGTTTATGATTCATTTGTCCTTTGGCGAATTAAAATGTTTGACATTCCTGCACTAGGCTGTAAAACGCAGGAGGATATTAAGTGGATAGTATAAAACTCTGTGATTCATGACAGAGAGGAATGAATGCACCACATTATCTGATCACCACTGCAGCCAGTTTAGAGCCACTTATCTGCTGTCTTCACATCTGGTGTATAGAGATAGACTATCTTTAACGTCATATCCCGAAAGTGGTGATGAATCATTCTTGGAAGTTTTCTGATTGACACTTTCTCAGGCTTAACATCTAAGGGTTTAACATATCCAGTTGGGATTGTAACCCTGTGGTTTTTCAATGGCCAAATAATTAGATTTGTGAAAATGATCTAACCAGAAAGAACAGAGATTCCTCTCCCCGCCCCCCACTTATTGATAGCACCTCGGTTATCTTTTTTAAAAAATCTAAATGCTATGGATTTGGTGGATTCAATTTATGACTGTGCAGCATAATTCTCTATAAATGAATCTCTGCCTTTCCCAAGGGTGCCAGACACACAAGCTGACAGAAAATCATTTAGTAGTAGAGGGAATGTTTAATATTGCCTTGGGGCACAGCTCAGGTGCTCACTTTATACATGCTTTTCATGCTGGAAGGAATTGATAAGTGATGTTCAAAAAGTAAAATATTCTGATGTAACTGAGCCTAGGATCAACAGAGATAAAAGTTTGTGAGAACAGATAAGGCCTGTTAGAGGTTTCCCATGAGGGGTGTTTGTATTTATTTGGGGAACTGGGAAAACGTGTAGGGATTTTCCTGGTTCTTCTTAATCAGATTCAAATCTCACTTTTGCACAGGTGACCTATAAATAGATATTTGAAAAGCCACTCTTTTAGATGGGCTTTTGCTCCTGCTGGACTCACTCTCATTCCAATCACATCAGAAATGGTGAAAATCAATGTGAAGTGATGCCGCTAAAGGTCAGGAGTGAAAAAGGGTTCAGCACTAAAAATAATTTAGAGCACCGCAGAAGGTATCTCATCAACTATTAAGAGATCAATTGAACCATTATTTTTTTAAAGGTTGTGCTTGACCGGTTTCAGTGCCGGCAGTGGGAAGGCTGAGGCTGTGGAGGCCAGAAGAGAGAACATGGAGAGGGAAGCACGCTCCAGTGACTTGTTCTGATGGAGAACCCATGCTGGGAGCAGCCTCAGAGGCCACAGTGAGAGAGGAGGAAGGAGAGTTTAAAACTGAATCCCATCCTAACACTGCCTTCTCTGATGTTAGTTGTTTGTGTGCCATGGTACATTACAATGTCGTCCTCTGCTCTGGAAGAATTCCTACTCCCCTATTGTCCTTTAATCCTAACAATGTACACTAGGAAAATAGAAACTATACACATTTAAATCTATTTCTTCCCTTTGATTTTGTTTTGATTAGTTTGCTTACTTTGATTAGTCTGTTAGAACACTTGAAAGTAATTTTTATAAATTTTTTAATGTTTATTTATTTTTGAGAGAGAGAGAGATGCAGAGCATGAACAGGGGAGGGGCAGAGAGACAGGGAGACACAGACTCCAAAGCAAGTTCCAGGCTTTGAGCTGTCAGGACAGAGTCCCACGTGGGGCTGGAACTCACTGATCATGAGATCATGACCGGAGCCGAAGTGAGACACTTAACTGACTACACCACCCAGGAGCCCCACTAAAAAGTAATTTTTAATTTTTTCTTTCAGCTATCACTTCTTATTGCTATAAAAATTCCTGAGAAATTAATAACTGAGAAATTGGTACAAAAATTATTTTCTCCTGTGACATTGCATAACCTGCTACCTTTAGGCTGATTAGTGGGTAAGTTGTAGTAGTGAACACGATTCTTGAGCAAAAAGACTCTCACACATATGCAAAAAAAATAGTTTTGGTTTTTCTTTTGGAAGTGGTTTTATATTCTTACAATGGGACTGCCCTTTGCCTCCCTTTCTCATGGGACTTTATAATGTTCTTCTGCTTTCTGTCTTAACCCTACTTTTAATATTATTGTCAACATTTTTTAAAATGTTTGTTTATTTATTTTGAGAGGGGCAGAGAGAGAGGGAGAAAGAAAATCCCAAACAGGCTCCACATCACCACAGAGCCTGACACGGGCCTCAAGGTCACCAACAGAGATCATGATCTGAGCAGAAATCAAGAGTATGCTTAACTGACTAAGCCACCCAGGCACTCCCACATTATTGTTAACATTCTTAATCATCACAATCAATGTTTCTTGAGGACTTGGTTTTGAACACTCTTGAGTGTCAAAAGCTTTGATCTTAATAGAGCAAAGTTTGTTATTTTAAATTTCTATATTGATACTATCAATTTTATTTTTCTAACTATTCTGGGGCATTTGGAGAAGTTATGACCTCATCTTGGTCCTCAAAAAGCTTAAAAGAAATGAGAAAAAAGTTGACAAATTGTGTTGATATGTATTTATGTCAGGACTAAAGAAAAGAATCATTTGGGGTATTTAATAAGGTAATCAGATGTGGTTTGCCTAGGATGTTCTTGTTGTAATTATTAATAGCAACCTCATTCAATCTCAAAGATGTCCTGATTTGGATCATTACATTAGACTTCTTATAATAAAAAATAAAATGATCAGAGAGGTATTGTTGTTAAGTTTATAATAAAAAATAAAATGATCAGAGAGGTATTGTTGTTAAGTTTTAAGTCAATCAATGACTTTTATCAGTAATATTTCAATTGAAACTTAAACTGTCTAAATATACACAGATCATAGGAATACACGTTGTCTCAGAAGACATCTGTGGATAACTAGCATCCATAACAAGAACTAGAACATTATCAATGTTCCATGACCTCTCTTAGCTTTACCTACCCCTTTAAAGGTCGTATATCCAAATAAAGTCGCATTAAGCCTTTAGCTATGAAGTTTGGAGGGAACACAATTCAGTTCATAACAGTATGTTTGAGAGATGTCAAATGAAGAATATTGCTGGATCAGAGTAAACAAGGGAAGGACAGAAAGAGATAAGATCAGAGAGGTAGTGGGTTTAAATCAGGTGAGCTATGATGCAATATAATAAGGATATTGAATTTTGCTTCTAATAACATGCAAAGCCATTGGACAGTTTTTAAAACTGAGATACATGATGAATTTTTTAAAAGGGATCACTGTGGCTGCTGTTTGGAAGAACGGATAGAAGCAGACAAAGATAGAAATGGGGAACAAATAAAGAAGTCACTACAGGGTATAGCTATGGTTGCTAGGACTAGGTAACTAAAATTTTTCCAATGCTTAGTGATATCCTTAAAGATTATCTTCTCTTTCTTTTTTAAATATTTATTTATTTATTTATTTATTTATTGGAATAGCACAAGTGGGAAAGGGGTGGAGAGAAGGGGACAGAGAATCTGAAGCAGGCTCTGTGCTGCCAGGCTGACAGCAGTGAGCCAATGTGGGGCTCAAACTCAAGAACTGTGAGACCATGACCTAAGTCAAAGTTGGACGTTCAACCAATTGAGCCACCGAGGTGTTCCTATATTTTCTTTCTTAATGTGTACTGAATGAATGGATAGTTAAGTAAACAAAGGGCATAAATACACTTAAACAATTTTGTGTTATTAATTCTATTTTATTTTATTTTTTTAAAAACCTGATCAATTCAATTCATATATGAATAAAATGATACATTTTAGCTTTGTGGAGAAAATAAGTCTGATTACATGACTAAAACTTTTATTTGTAATTATTTGTCTTAGAATAAATTTGTGAGATGAGTTCTAGAAACATCTATTGAATACCTATTAAATATAATACAATGTGCTAGAAGCTTAGGATAAAAAAGATAGTCAAACACTGCCTGTAAAAGTTTACAATCATCTTGAAAGTTCAAAGAAAACTTCTTGATGGTATTGAACTGAATGGAATCTTAAAGTTTGAATAAAATTTATCCAATTAAATAATAGGAATATAAGAATTCAAGACAAAGTAACAGTATGTAAAAAATGAGAAGGCATGACTTCTTTAGGATATTAGAAAAATTCAGTATATTAGTACATACAATGAAGGTTCTGAGCATTGGTGATGGAGATAATCAGAAGCCAGATCTGAAAGTCGTTTTGCTATGTAAGATGTTTACAGCATACTTCAAGAACAATCAGAAAACACTGGACAATTTTATATAATAAGAGAATGACATGATCACAATGTTAAGTGTTCTACCAGTCATGGTAGGCTTTTAAGGTGTGGTAACAAATCAATCCCCAAATATTTGTGGCTTTGGCTGGAAGAACTGGGGACTCAGACCTAAATATTCACTGAAGAATCCTGGCTAATAGGACGGTTTTTCATTTTGGTTCCTAACACAGGGAAATCCAGGCTGGAAACTTACACATGGACTTTTCATCACCTTCACCTGGAAAGAATCACTTCCCCACATATACCACTGCCCAAAGAAGTAATGACCCTACTAAACTATAAGAGGTCTGAAAAGGCTGGTGATTTTTTACGTGCAGTGAGGAAGAAGAGCTGGAAATACTGGTGAGTAGTAATTTCTACCACTATCGCACCACTTTGGGGGCAGTCTGAAGGATGGGTTTGAGTGGCACAGTATCAAAACCAGAAGGTATCTAAATGATCAAGGGAGGGCACCTGGGTGCCTCAGTCGGTTAAGCGTTTGACTTCGGCTCAGGTCATGATATCACAGTTTGTGGGTTTGAGCCCCGGATTGGGCTCTGTGCTGAGAGTTCAGAGCCTGGAGCCTGCTTCGGATTCTGTGTCTCCCTCCTTTCTGCCCCTCCCCTTCTCATGCTCTGTTTCTCTCTGTCTCAATAATAAATAAAAACATAAAAAAATGATCTAGAGAAAATGTTATGAATGCATTGACCAGATTAGTAGAGAGATGTAGATGAGGCCAAGGGAAATGATATCATACATAATTTGGGAATTAAAATAATCAGAACTTGATTATTTTATTGAAGTGTAATTTGGGGCAAAAATGAAGAGAAAATCTAAGATTACTCTTGGATTTCTACATGGGTAATTGAGTAGATGGTAGTATGATTAATCAGACTAGAATAGAATACTGAAGAGACCTAAAGTTTTATTTGTGGGGTGGGAAATATAAGTTTTGGAATTTGTTGGTTTAAGGTGTCTTTGCAATAGGAAATGTATAAATACAAGTGTATAAATATAAAGCTGAGGATGAGTCTCAAAAAGAGAGTGTGACATAAAAAGAAGAGTAGGCCAAGGGTCAGGCCTTAGGGAATTCCCAGAATACGCTGAAGGAGAACATGATGCAGATATAAATGAGTGGTTAGAAATGTAGGAGGGGAGACAGATGAGAGAAGAGTCAAAGAACCTGAGTGGAAGTGCTTCAGAAGTGAGTGCCCGACTTCATCATATATGTGAAGGCTCTTATACCTAAACAAAATAAATTCCAACTGGAATAGGATCTAGTGACTGTAAAGCTCTAAGAAAATACAGGAGAATGACTTCCTGATATTGGAGTAAGAAAGGATGTCAAAAATCTTAAGCTATAAAGAAAAAAAATGAAACTGTAGACTCCATTAAAGCTTCTGTGTAAGGTAAAAATCAAAAGGTGTCTGTTAGGTTTGGCAGTATGCTTCCTGGGTCTTGTGCCAGATATGTTCCAGTGACTTCAGCAGAAACTAGAAGAGGCCACAGAGTCAAGGAAGGGTTATTTGTTTTTTAATGGAACAAACATGAACATATTTATGGAACAAGAGGAAATGGTCAATAAAGAGATGTAATTTTAGGATGGACATACCTTGAAAGATAATTTAAAGATAACTCAAGTGTTAGGACTCTTACAAAGTTGGGAGAACTATACTTTTATTAAAGGAGAATTTTGTCTGCCTAATAGAGGCTTTACAGATTACCTAGGTGTTTCTGGAATTGCCTATGCTTGATCTCAAGTGTGGCAGCAGGGATGATGATTTGGGCCAGAGGGACATGGAGAAAGTATTTTGGTTTAAGTTCCTCTGGAAGCTGACCTCAAGAAAGGATTTGAGTGAAAATAGACTATTTGGGAGATGATACTAGAAATCACTGGTAAAGAAATGGAAAAGTACAACAAGGAGGGAGGGAATCCCTCAAAGAGGTGCATTATCCAGCCAGCCTACTATTGTGGGCAATTGGAGCTTAAGTCCATTGGAGAATTCAGGGTTATCTGGGTTGGTGAAGGAAAAAGTGAGGAATCTGGAGTGTCTATCTAACAAATCCTTGTCTATTACTTATTTAGAGCCATTTTCATGGCACTAACTATTTGTGCCCTGTATGCAGGCTGAAAGGGAACATGAAGTCAGAAACAAAACCCTTAGAGAGAACCTTTGATGTCAGTATTACTGCATACAGGTGAATCTCAAGAGCGTATGGGTGAGGCACTGATGCATCTTCTACAGGTCAGTGCCCAGGAAAGGACCCCAGAAGGGCAGCAATGCACAAATGCACCATTAGTGTCTTAGAAGTGTTCTTTTACCTTCCTAGATTAATCTACAAAACTGGCTGTGCTAGTGTGCTAGGGCTGTCATCACAAAATGCCACAGACTGTGTGACTTAAACAACAGAAATCTATTTATGCTTTATAGTTTCAGAGGCTGTAAGTCCAAGAACAGGGTGCTGGCAGTTTCCTAAAGCTTCTCCCTTTGGTTGCAGATGGCCCTCCTCTTTCTGCCTCTTCACATGCTTGTCCCTCTGCCCATGCATTCCCCCTCATATCTGTGTATCCACATTCCCTCTTCTTATAAGAATATCAGTCAGATTGAATGAGGGCCCACCCTTATGACTTCATTTTAACTTAAACACCTTTTGAAAGGTCCTATCTGCAAATACAGTCACATTCTGACTTTGACAGAATGCCAGGGCTTTGACATATGAATTATGGGGGCCACAATTCAGCCTATAACAGGTTGGTCAGTTTGGCAGTCCCTAAGGTGTATTCTAAAAACATCACTTCTTTTTTGCTTTTTAAGTGCCTTTTTCATAGCTCCATAGCAAGTTTTTGACAAGTTTGATCTTCAGGCCTTTTTTTTCCCAAATGCTGCTTTCTTCTGAAAATGATTTAATCTTCTTTCATCTACACTGCAGTTAACTCTTACATGTACAGTCCCATTTGATCTCATCAGTAAGAGATCTAGACCACCACTCTGAGATATTCATCAGGCACACACTCCACTGTCAAAGGAAAGCTTTCACCATCTAACATTTCTCCCTGTATATCTTTAGTGGCCTGGGAGAGGCAGTGCTGTCCCATGTATCAGACAAGAAACTGCCAGTCAGGGAATTTGGAATTTTCAACTATGTCTTTGAAAACCTGAAGCAATTCACTTAACCTCTCTGTATCGCAGTATCCACATTTAGAAAATGAGGGTAAATGGTATCTATCTGAGAGGCCTGTGATAAGGGCAGATCAAAAGATGCTGTATCAAGTTTGAGTACTTAAGTATTGTAATAAAAAAAGTATGCTATTATGTAATGACTTTTCAATTCATGTCCTGATGATTTTTAACTGGCAAAAGACTCAACTTTTAAACTTGGACTATATTCTCTTGAAAAGTGGCTCTCAGTGTTGTGTCTCCAGATGCCTGGGAAGGGGTAGGAAGAATATTCAATGTGCTCAGAGAATTTCTAGGTAGACCAAATATAATCTACAGATTGAATAGATATGCTTTTCTTTCACACACACTCATATACACTTATTTTTCAAATACATGTAAATACTGTGGAGCCAAGTAAAACATTTAAAAAGTTACTATGTTAATAATAATGTAGTTATGTATAATTCAATTGGTGTCCAAGAAAACTACAATTATTAAGATGAGAGTCAAATTTTGTTGATATTAAGGGGCACTTGTACATGAGAACCAAAGGTCTAAAATGCAATTTTTCCTTTGGAAATTAGTTACTATATGTAATTTTGTTTAGCAAATCTTGTTGTAAATAGAGCGTAATAAAGATTATTTCCAAAAATTTCATGGGCACAATCAATTAGCAAAAAATTCAAATTTTTATTACTTTTCAGATACTGCTGGGGAAGAGTTTCCAACTTACAGATGATTTTGACATGCTTGCCCGGGCCTTCTGATTAATAAATTTAGAATCCTTAGTGATTCTGTTTTGTATCTAAGTTTGTTAACGACTGTGCTAAACTGCTTCCCTTTCAATTAATCAATAAATATTAACATTTTATTTAAAACCCTAGACTTTGCAAAGAAGTCTTAATTTTTTACTTATAGAAGCTAGTATTCTCATTAGTGAATTAAAATGACTGGTTTAAGTTGCTTGTCATTATAAACAAACATTTATTTAGTACCTTCTAATGATAAAGTATTGTTATGCACTATAGGAAATAAAGAGCTGATTCATGCTTTTGGCATCAATGAGCCCCAGGCATCTCCCAAAATAATTTAATCAAGTCAGAGGTGAAGGTTGTACTGAGCAAATGCTGAATATGATTGACAATTTTTAGACCTAATCAACTATATCCTCCGAGAGCACCAGCCTGCTTCTTTTAAGTATTCTTGAGAAGTCAGAAGAAAGGAAGTCCTTCTGCAATCAACCAGTCAGGCTGAATGTGAGTAGCTTGAGCTGGGTCAAGGGACAGAATCATGATTTTTGATTTATGAAGAAGTAGTATATTCTTGATAAAAAGAATTTTGCTTGATCATGGTTATTTTCTGTTTGGATGTTTAAGGTGTTAGGGCCAAACATGCAGCTGGTTAACTAAATGTTCATGGTAATCTATGGATGGAAATTGTTCCAGAAGTTGTTCTTGTTTTTGTTGTTGTTGTTGTTCTTGTTTGTTTTTGTTTTTTGTTTTTGTTTTTGTTTGTTTTATAGGATGGGCTTTGAAATGATAACCTGGTTTGTAGAGTAGGGCTTATTGTAAAGTGACTGTGATGGTCCCGAGAATGTATCTTGTTTGCAGTCTACCAAGTTATCTTGTTATAGTCTTACAAATGCTGGAAGAAGTAACAAGGCACCTGGGATAAGACAGAAAGCTTTATTACCCATTACATAGCAAGTTACCTGAGATACATGCTTGACTGGGCATTGTGCTAGGTGCTGGGGACACATGTATGGAAGAAAGAGGCCTTTTTTGTCAAGCAGCTATCCCTTTAATAGAGGAAAAAGAGTAAGCACAGTTTCCTGTGAAATCCTAGAGAAACATACCTATTCAGTGACATGATTTAAGGAATGGCTTGTTTGGGAGATATAAATTTATAATTGAGTCTTGAAGGGTCTACATTACCAAGGCAGAATGTAGGAAGAATAGTCTAGGAAGAGGAGAAAAATGCATGCGGAGAAACTGACAGGAGAAAGAATGAGGTAAATTCAGGGAACATCAAGCCATTCTGAATTACTGACAGCTAGGATGTGTGTGGGTGAGTGTTGGAGGTCAAACTGCAGAGTAGGCAGGCATCAGAATAAGTGGAGACTTGTGTGTCAAGCTAAGGAGTTTCAAAAATCTATGCTTATCCTTTCTAGACAGTCAGTGTAAAATCAGATCTAAACTTTAGAATGATCATTCTGATACCTTTAAAGAGAATTAACTAGGGGAGAGCTAGAGTTTAGATTAGAAAAATAGAATAAAAAAAGAAACTTAGAATGTTAATATAGTAATCAAGATCTAAATTAAGGGTGTGCCAATGGGTGGGGGGAAAAGACACATTAAAAGGATATTTAAGGAACAGAAACAATAAAACTTGGTGACCAATTCAATGTTGGGAGTTGGGAAGGAAGTCTGGGATACCTTTACTTGTTTGTAATAGGACAATGGTTCAAGAAAACAATTTGAGGAGAAGAGCAGGTTTCTATGTATGTGTGTGTAGTGGTGATAGGTGATAATATGACTATGAGTTTTTCTTGTAAATAAATAAGATCACTGCAAAAAAAGAGAAACAGAGGGTCAAGAATGGAATCCTGGACATCAATATTTAAGTGACAGCTGTAGTTGTTAAAAATTCTGTATTAACTTCTAAAAACTTGATATGTTACAAGTGAACCTATCATTTCTTCTAAAAACCAAAAATAAAACTAATAATAAGGTGCTTGAAACTCCACAAGCATAAGGTTTTCTATGTCTTGAAATAATGATAAACTGAGGATATGCCATTATATGTAGACAATATGGTTGAAATGTGTGGTCCTCAATCTCGCTAAAGCTGGAAGAAGGGTTGAAAGTTCTAGAAAAGGGAAAGTTAGATGAATTGTTCTTATAGGAAAAACTATTAGAAAAGTATTTACTTTTATGTAATGGCCATGTTTTTAAAAAAAGTGGACTTTACAAAACTATAAAATAGAGCTGTTTGCTAAAAGGATATATTGGAAGTATTCATTTTGTGCCGCCACAAGAAAGTAGGTGCTTTTCAAAATATAGATAGTTATTTGACCTTCAAGAGAATCTACTTGGATACTGATTATTATACTATTGTTTCCTTCATAGACATTCATTTAAGGTTTTTTTTATTATTCTGATAAAATTGATTTAGTATATAATAAGGCATTCTCTTAATAGAGCTATTCATCTGGAAGGGTTAGATTCTATCAGATTTTATTGTGCTCTGTAGTACATTCTTTTGCTATGTTATTTTAACCAGGTTTTCATTTAAACAATTTAAGTAAATGATAAGTATACTTTTTGGGTTTGCAATAAGAATTATTGGCCTCTCCAGCATATCCTAATGCCAATGATAATTTTTGGTCAATAAATGTATGATAAGATGTACTGTGTCATTAGCAAGCAATGGAATTTAAAAATATCTATCACTTCTGTGTTTTTTAGTTCAACAAGCAAATTTAAAAAATGAAGATAATCAGTACTGGTGTGGATGTGGGAAACTTAACCCTCTCACTCATTGGTTAAAAGGAATGTACAATTTTTTTTGAAGGTACCAAGTAACAGTTACCAAAGACCAAATGAGTGTTTTACTTTTCACCCATAAATTGCACTTCTAGGAAACACTCTAATAGAATCATTGGGAAACTATACAGCTTTATATATAAATTTGTTAACTTTTGAAAATTGGAAACAATTTAAAATTGTGTCAGATGAGGTGTGTTTAAATGATTCTTAAAATATACAGAGTGGAATATTACTTTGCAACTTTAAAAAATGATAAGAATTAGTCTTATTGACAAAGTCTCATAATATAGTAACTAGAAAAAAATAATATTTCAAATCACCTGAATAGATGAGGGCCAATTCATTCTATTTTGAGCACTGTTGGTTCAAAGTACAGAGTCCAGTAAAAAAAACTTATTATGTAATTATGGTATGAAATGAACATTCTCAGTGCACAACAAAATATCTTTAAAGTCCTAATTGTACATCTCACCACTCTCAATATCCTCCAACTAAATGGTACCTGGTCACAGGTCCTGGATGATGACTTGTTTCCCAGCTCCTTTCAGCCTTAGGTTTATATTTGTGCCTTCTCTGAAGCAAATCACCTGTCTTTGCTCTTCCACTTTTGCTTTCTCCTATTTATTTCTCTGTTTTCACATAAGAAAAGTCCAGAAAAGACTGGGGCAGTTTAGTATCTGTGGTAACAAAAAAAACATATCAGTTTTGGTAGAGTGGAGAGTGAGCTATGAATACTCCAAAGCTAATAGTGTAGTATAATATTATGTAATTAAAAATCATGTATACATAAACACATACTATGTATAGTCTAGAATGATATATATCAGAATAGTAAAAGTTGTTATTGCACAGTGTGGTAGGTCTTCAACCAGTCTCTATTTTTCATATGCTTTTCTTTAAGTTTTGCATTTCTTACAATAAGCTGATATTGCTGTTATAATCAAAATGTTCAATAATGTTTTAAAATGAGTTTCCATAAATATATGAAAGACCATAAATTTTGAAAGGGGCCTGGTGTTACCTTTATTCAATGCTGGGCACATATATTAGTTCTCAAATGTTAGAGCAGCAGATTTGCACGAGCCTTCACTACTGGAAATTTTAACCTTGAGCTCAAGCTCAAGCTCAAGTATTTCAGTATATAAAATGTATTAAGTGTACCCTTTCTACTAAAAAGACTTTTACAAAGAAAAATCTAATACTTTATTTTCTATGTCAAAAATTGATTTCATATAATTAAATTAATTTTATTAAAGGAGAGGGGGCTCAGTGATGATTCTCAAAGATAATACAAAACAAATGAAGTCCTTAACCTGTTCTGTTTCATATAAAACAAAAGGGGAATCTTCCTGACTTCTCACTTTGAAACGACACAATATATGGTGTTTTTTCTTAACAAGATGATAAAAAGTTTTGATGATCTGTCTCATTTAAACTATAAATATCCTGTTAAACATGCTTATGAATACCAAAGAAAGCCTGGGTTTCCACAAAGGAACTTACTCACTTTTATCTTTATTTTTTTTTATAATAAGAGTGGAAATTTCATATTTTATCTGAAGCTCTGAAGAGTGACAAATATGCTATTCACCAGTTATTAATTTCTGGGACCTAGTTGTGAAGGCCTCTTTCAGCTCTAGGAGATTTAGCCAAGTTCCAAGTGAAGGACTCCATCCCCCTTAGGAGAGGAACCAATGTGGTCCTGAGGCAAGGAAGTGTCACTGAAAATTTACACACTTTTTCAGATATTGGAAACTTAGCTATTTACTAGTTTTGTGACTTTTCAGAGAAAGTTGGATGAATTTCAGGGTGAGCCATGATTTCTTCTCATATTGACTGTCTACCACCTGAAATTTAAGCTCATTCTCTGTGGTAGAAGTAATATATTTTTGAAATATATCAATGTGTTTTTTCCCTATTTCTTTGTCCTGATCATCCTTTCCTACAGCCAAAGGTATATGTTTAATGTGGGGACTGCATTGTATAATCAGGATGTGTTAGAATCGATGCTAAATAAAATCAATATTTATCTTTTAAATCAAGAGAAACATTTTGAATCCTCAAGACCATAATCAAGAAAATAAGCTGAATTGGGAAGACAAGAGGATTTTTTAAATTCATTTAGCTTTCATGAATATATCAAGAATTATTCCTGAGAGACTCCATCATAAAATTCTACAATAAACCAGGGTGCAACAAACTGAAAATATATTTAGATATTTATTTTCCCCTCAAAAGAGTGGGTAAGAAGCTTACCTAGTTTGATCTTAGAGGGTTGCAGAAAACAGGGAAGTGAGTCAATGGCTCTACTTTCTCTTCCTCAGCATGAAAGCTGAGGACACATTTCTAAACACAGTCTGGGAAAGACTTCAGGCATCTAGGAGAGAATTAGCAGAATGCAACATCCTACAGGTAGGAGAGTGAGAATGTAGCATCAGGGAGTGGAGTTATTAGGTAATTGAGAAGAGTGAGCCCCAAGGAATGCTCTGCTTTTGTGGAAGTTTCCTTGGACCTCGTAAGGTCATGTAGGATAACTGGGAGAATCTGCAGTACAACACTACTCAGGGTCAAGATAAAAAGGATTGCAGACTCCTCAGTAGAAGTATTGACTGCCATAAACACAGCTTGAAAAGTATGACTCTGTGATTAGACCACACAGTCACTCTCCTGCTGAGATTGCCAAGGGTTCTAAAATACAACATAGGCAAATTGGCCACTTTACCCCTGCATCTATAATGGCACAGATTACACTTCCAGATACCATCTTAAATCATTTTGCAAAAGGATAAAGAGGGAATAAAGCTAGAAGCCTAATAATTTACCAGAAAGTGAATGAAGAGAAGAGATTATTTAAACTGTAATGGATAGAAATTTTCAGCAGATTTAAAGTTTATTTCTCTCTCTGTGTCCCACTACTCCACTGTGTGTAAGGCTCAGAGGGAAGATTAAAACAGTGAGAAACAAAGATGCTGCATTTTTATCAGACATCAGAGTATAGAGCGTTAAAATTTTCACATCTCTATATCTGTCTATTATATGATGTTCAGAGTAGAGAGTATGTTGTAGGATCCAGCTTTGTCTTGAATATCAGAAGTAGAATAAATAATAAAATATCTAGGGATCCCTCACAGTATGGGGATAGGGACCACAATTCTACAGTGTAAACATTTTCCAGCACCACAGCTGAAAGGAACAGCTAAAGACTAGGTTACAACCTTAGGGCTATCGATATACTGGAGTGCTATACTTGATCCACTACTGCTAGTATATAAATAAAGGCCCATGGAGATCGAGGATAGTGATTTGAACCAATTGTCAGGTGACCTTAGTTCTGAGTTCCAGTATGGCCACTAACTTGCTCTAAGATACTGAACAAGCAGCTAAACTTATTTGCTATTTTAAATAATGGCTCCAAAATGGATGTTGGTTGTCTGGACTACATGATACTTGAGATCTTTTTCAAAATTTTATCATTTTCTGAATAGATTTTACTCTTGGAAAACCATTTGAAAACCTTTAGATCAACCCTTTATGTATTCTCTTTAGGGAGCTTTATGGCAGCTTAAACAATTCAGAAGGCAAGAGAAGAATAAACAAGAGGGTGATGTAATACAGTAAAGGATGTGGGCTCTGGGCTTGGGCTGCCTGGGTTCATATCTGACTCCAACACTTAAATCTGTTTGATCTTACTTAACTTCCTTCATATGTAAGTTGAAGATACTAATAACGCCCATTTCCTCTCGATTTTCCTCTTCCTATCCCTCAAGATGTCAAAGAAATCTTTGACTCAAGAATGCAACCCATCTATGTGCAAACTTTCTTCTAGATGTTCTACTCTCCTACTTGAAAACTGGAAGAAGAAATTTCAGAAAGGAAAAATACTTCTAAGTCATATCTAAGTTTTTTTAAGTTTATTTATTTATTTTGAAAGACAGAGACAGAGAGAGAGCATGAACAGGGAGGGGGAGAGGGTGGGGGAAGAATCCCAAGCTGGTTCCCCACTTGAACTCATGCACTGTCTGATCATGACCTGAACTGAAATCAAGAGTCGGTTACTAAACCGACCACCTGGTGCTCCAAGTCATGCCTAAGTTTCTTAAGACCAGTGATAACCCGCAATATAGAAAGACCTCTTTTTCCTCTTTAACTAAGAAGCAATGGAAATGGCGGTGACTGCCTCTTCTCCTCCTCCTTTTCCTCTTATTCCACCTCCCTCTCTTCTTTTAATGATTTATTCCTTATATAAAAATATAGAGCTTTGAATTAGTTTTGATTATTTTATAAGGACTTAGTCTAAATATTAAGTAGACATATGAGGCTATGTCAGGGCAATCGTTCTCTACTCTATAGTAACAAACATGTGGAAGATCCATCAGGGTAGGTTTGATCTGGATATCTGCAATTACCTGCACTCTAACTGCATATCCATCTTTTATCTTGCCAATAAAGAAAACATACCCATAGATGCACTTAAAACTACCATTATAGTAGAAATAACATTGAATCTCACATATTTAAAAAGTAAATTATCCACATGTTACTTATGAAATACATTCTTAATGGTGGGTTGTACCATTGAATATAAGAACCATTGCTTTAGAAATTTAGAAATTCTGAGATCTTGAATTGGGCATTTGCTATAAAGTATGAAGTTAGGGAATCTAGATGCAATTCCCTGCTCTTCTGTTTTCTAATTTTGTGCTAATAAGCAAAGACTCCAGTTTCTGTGAGCTTCACTTTATCATAGGAAAAGATACAAATATTTCTGTGTTCACAGAATTATTTTGAGGCCTGAATAGGGTTGTGTGTAACAAGGTCCACTGTACAAATATTATTTATATCTCTTGTTCTTTGAAAGTGTGTTTAGATTGCCATTGCCTTTATTAGGTCTTTTAAGGCTGTTGTTGCCTACTGTTTTATGTTCATTTAAATGGAACATTCTTTTTCTTTAACTGCTTTTTATAATCTATTAGACTGAATGTGAGTAGTAGACATTATGCGGGAATTTTAATCCTAGATTTTTTTATAGCCCATGGCTATAATTTTCCCAAGCTTCATCATCTTTCTTATAGGGAGTAGATACAGAATGATAGAAAATTTCCTAAAAGCGGCATTATGTATATGGCTGCATCTGCTTTTTCAGAGTAGGTTCTCAGGAAGACATCAAATTGCCATCTTTTGGGTAGTACATCTGATATGACAAATTCAAAACAAAACTTTAAAAATGGTAAGTAAGTAGAATTTGTGTGGATTTCTCTACATTTTTGAATTCATTCTTCATTTTCTTGGTATTGAGAAGTTTGTGGAAACTTGGAGACAATCGAAGCTTAAGAAATCCCAAAAAATGGCTCTTGGCATTTACTTGCATTAAATTCTTTATTTACACAGAGCCAGTATCTAAGAGATGCTCATCATAAAGTGCTTTGCAGTGTGTTTGACATGGACACCTTTTTAGAAATAGCTGCTTTAAACATTTTCCAGGCTTGCATTTTAGACAGCCAAGTCAGAATCTCTGAAGGAGAGCTCAGCAAACCATATTTTTATCAGGCACTTAGGTAACCTTAGTTGATTTTTATGGGTATTATGGTTTGTAACGGATTTCCCTTTCACAGAAATACTTGCCAATTAGTTTCAGTCAATAGCCCACCAGGAAGCAAGTATGAAGACATAGGTCAGAGAAGGATAAAAACTCTAATTAGGTTTTAATAATGCTGAATCCTCTAATTCCAGGGGGGAAAAATGGTAGATGGTAAATTTGGGTCAAGGCTAAAACTTAACACTTTGTTTGTGTTAATGATCAGTGGATTACTGATAGTCCCTTTCTTTCTAGTTTCACACTGTTCTGGGATTCTAATTTATGTACAGCCAAATAAATCTTGACTTGCATGGCAGATGCTTTATCGTTATTATCATTATAAGTGATCACTTTAATAACTCTGATTATATTTATTTCACAATGGATAGCTGACTTCATTGCTTCCTTGGGTGGATGAAGTAATATTGCTTTCACTGGAAATTTACTTTAAAAAAATGGTTATTCTAGTTAGTCTTCCTTGAGAAGGAAACTATTACACAAATATTTAAGGAGCAAAGTACAGGGATAGGTTTCTTAGGAGATTAATAAGATATGGTCTCTACCCTTTGGGAATTTAATAAAAAGAACCAAGTCTTCATCAAATATCATTCAATTTCCTGACATTTGATGATCACCAATTCCAACCACCTTGCTGGTCCTATCTGCCAATCAAAAGATCAGTAAGAACATTTATGAGGCAATTTGTATTCTGATGAATGAATTTGGAATATCAAATTCCTGTATGTCTTCTTTCTCTTGAATGAAGACAAGAGCAGGACAAATTCTTAAAGAGAAAATGAACTGTACAGTGGTTCCTATGCAATAATAACGATATTATTTCATCTTTTATAATATAAATCTGAAGTAGCATTAAACATTTTATGACCATTGATTAGAAAAGGAATCAATTACTTTTGGAAAATAACTGTGAATATTTTATAATAATATTTGTGAAATTGCCTTAATATAATTTTTCTTTATTCATCTGCTTCACAAAATGACATTATTAACACATACTTTTGGAGTTGGTGTCATTTGAACTGATATTAAACTCTTTTTACAACTGAGAATTAATACTTTTCTGTATACCAAAAAATATAACACATTTTGGTAATGACAAATTAATTCCTTATTTTAAGTACCCCTCTTGAGAATATCTAGTTACCTAGATTTAAAAGCTCTTTTTTATGGGGAGCCTGCATGGCTCAATGGTTAAAGTGTCCAACTCTTGATCTTGGCTCAGGTCATGATCTCACAGTTTGTGAGATCGAGCTCCATGTCAGGTTTGCACGCTCTCTGCCTCTCTCTCTCTGCCTCTCTCCCTCTGCCTCTCAACAATAAATAAATAAATAAGCATTAAAAAAATCCCTTTGCTATAAGTACTTGTTTATATAGTGGTTATTACTCACCATGGATGCAGCCTTGACCATCATAAAGAACAATGAGATATGACAATGACTTGGTAGAAAGCTGCTTCTATCCCACAAAGCCCTTCTTTGGGGCTCTATTTCATACTTTATAACAGGCTTCCCTTTGTCATTTGGTGGGTTGATGGGGCAAAGAAAATAACACAAGAGCAAGAGGTAGCACTGGGATGAATTCTACAAGAGAAGTGGTGACAAAATGTTCTTAGAGTTCAGAAAAAGGAGAAAGAGAGAGAGTCCTTAGGGTCCCTTTTATTGGAATTTTTTTCCATTTTGGGAACCTGAGTTCAGAATCAGAATCAAAACAAAATATTCCCAGGCTTAAACTATAGGATGCCAGCAACAGACTAATAAAAATGAATTGGCAGCTAAGGCCAAATATATGTCTATGTTTATATAGCTAACTATCGTGTTGTTACTGATAACATATATTAAAATGGGGGCACCTGGGTGGCTCAGACAGATAAGTGGCCGACTTCGGCTCAGGTCACGATCTCACAGTTTGTGGGTTCAAGCCCTGCGTCAGGCTCTGTGCTGACAGCTCAGAGCTTGGAGCCTGCTTCTGATTCTGCGTCTCCCTCTCTCTCTGACCCTCCCCCGCTCACACTCTATGTTTTTCTCTCTCTCTCAAAAATAAGTAAACGTTAAAAAATTTTAAAAACTATAACAGAAACTGATGTATATAATAAATACTGTGAGGTAAGTTCTGGTTTACTAATTAATTATTTAGCTTTTTATATAAAGTCTCAAGTAAAGATTCCCTCTGATTTCAGTAGGGATGTTTATCCTAATAGGCTTAGTTAATATTTACTCTCAATATCTTTGTGCTCAGCATGGATAGAACATCACCCAGAGCATAATACCTGGACAGAGCCATTCTTGTTCATATTATAAACTTTTTTTTTAAATTTTTTGTTTATTTTTGAGAGAGAGAGAGAGAGAGAGAGAGAGAGAGAGAGAGAGAGAGCATGAGAGTGGAGGATAAGCAGAGAGAGAGGGGGACACAGGATATGAAGCAGGCTCGAGGTTCTGCGCTGTCAGTGCAGAGCTCGACCCAAGACTTGAACTCACAAACCACGAGATAATGACCTGAGCTGAAGTTTGTGCTTAACCAACTGAGCCACCCAAGTGCCCCTGGATTGTAAACGTTCTAATTTCTAGTTACATCCTCAATTATATTGCCAATTCCATTCAAATATCCAAACACTTAACAATTTTTCTAACATAAGAATTTCAGGTAACATTTTAACCAAAATGCTATCAAAACTGTCCTTTAAATCATGCCCCTCACTCTTCTCCCTTCCCCCTCCCAAAGCTCTTGATAATTATTCAGGATTGTGTAATTTTTCTGTTATCATTCTCAGGTTCTTTGTTACCTAACCTTTGTGTAATACTCTGTAAAATAGTAGTAGATTGAGACTGTGTTTTTTCATTTGTAGATGTGGATTTATATTTCTACTTGCTCTGTCCATTCCTCTCCCATCTGCCAATCACATTGTAAAGATGCTGAAGGGCAGAAATAAAGGTTCCTACTTTGGTTTCTAAGTCCATGGAGTGCCCTGAACATGGTAGGAATTCAATCAAAGGCAAATGTTAGCCAGGTATTAAGGCCTTGACTTTGACATAACATACTGTACAAGCTGGAAATTGTGGAATTTATTGCTATTGCCATTTCAGTAAATGTCTTGTTACTAGAGATGCTGAAGGGGATCGTGGCCTATTTACCACTTCATAAGAGATTAAAATCCTGAGAATGACTGTAGCAATGTTCTGGCAGAGAATATGAATTGACTTCACCAAATATAATGTTTACTGAATAAATATCCTTGGTGAGTTAACTGAATAGCAACTCTGGTTGCTGGTAGTTTTTATTGGGTTAATTGGAATATTAATTGATTTGTTTAAGTGGCCACATTTCTTGTAATGAATATTCCAGAAACCATACGATAAGCAACATGGGAACATCGAGAAGTCCTCTTCATTGTATGAAGGAAGCAATTGTAATGGAAAACACAATAGTTTTATCACCATTTCTTTAAATACCTCAAGTTACATTTATTGGTCTTATGCTGCAAACATAGAGAATGGTTTTATGATATTTAGGTGGATCTGTTATATTAGAGATTCTTAAATTGGGATTTATATACATGGGTGGGTTTTTGGGAGTTTGCAAACCTTCTGAAATTGTGTTAACAAATTTGGATTTGGATATATGCTCCTTTTTCATGGAAGAGAGTTTACTTCTCTTAGTAGACATAAGAAGCAAAGAATTCTAAAAGATTAATGCAAGATGAACTGGAATAAGTATTAATATAGATGCTGTGCAAACAATTAATGGATTAAATATTAGAAAGCACCTTTTTACAATTCTGTGATTTTAATAGAACAAGCAAACATTTTGCTCATTGGCCTAATAGAAATATTTATATTATCTTTCACACATTTTGGCTTCAGTGCAAGTTCACAGACAACTGTTTTAAAGCTTTGAAATGGGTATCAATTGAGTGTATTGATGCCTGATGTGCAAGCCAAATAATTTCATTTATTCTTTTTTTCTCCTGTCAGCAACAATATAAATTCTCTGGGAGTAGGGAAAAAAAGCTACAGGGTCCAGGTGGAAAGTGGCAGATTAGGACTTACCGGCACAGCCACCATTAACATCAGTGGGAGTCAGGCAGCTAAATTTCTTGCACTCTGCATTGAAAACATGCCCCCGAGAATTAATATATTTCTGTACCAGAAGAGTTTTTTCAGAGTTCCTGTGTCTATGGGAAGCTATCATTTAATCTCAAGTTCCTTCAAGGAAGGTCTGTACTCCTGAGGCCTGGCCCCATAAACCTGAAGTTTCTTTGATGACTGAGATCACCTGGTTCTTGGATACTCTCCAGAGGTTGCAGAATAAATATGAGCTTCATTGTTTATTTTTTTCTTTTTCTTTCTTTTCCCCCTGAATTCTGTGAAGGCTTTTCTTTTTATGTTTGTAGAAGATCCTTTGCAGTCAGGAATGTTGAAAGATGACCAGGTTGTCTCACATCTTGCCTTCCAGCCCCACTGGGAAGAGAATTTGTATTTACTGCAAATAAAATAGTGGAGGGAAAATAAGTGCTTCTTGCAGTAGTCTGTGCATGTAAACAAGATATCCAGAATAGTGTGATGTATATACAACACAAGGGACTTGTCTAAAAGAGAGTCAAGTCAGGTTGGACTGAAAAAAGTCTAATTCTCCCCATTTATTCATTTGTCTGTGCTGATCCTGAATTTCCTGAGTTGTCTCCAAATATCTTTGGGCAAAACAGACACATGTGTCTGTCTTTCGTTTTTCTTTCTCTCTCTCTCTCTCTCTCTCTCTCTTTTTTTTTTTTTTTTTTTTTTGTCTACTTAATATATTATCCAGTGAGGGAGTTTTTATATGAGGTGTGTGTGTGTGTGTGTGTGTGTGTGTGTGTGTGTGTGTTTAGTTTTTAAAACGCTGCCCCCATAGATTTAATGAGTTACTTGGCTGTCGACATTCCTTTCATTTTTTTGCCACCAATCCTTGATTTCTTCAAACGTATGCAAACTTTAATTTCACTTTGTATGATTAAAAATTGTTCCAATTTATCTTGATACTTACATAATTATTTAAGAAACAGGCTTTTCTCTGTCTTTCTCTAGGGTTTGGCTGTTTCTTCAGCAGTTCTAGTTTTGATGCCCTGCTTTGATAAAACAACTTAGTGGTCAGGTATGTTGAACATATACTGTGAGAGCTGGAAAGAGGCTGGAATCTGACCCTTAGCTTTACAGATGGGAAATCCATAGCCTTGAGAGATAAATAACTTCCTGGAGGTTTCATAGTGATAGAGAGAGGTGACAACTGGGATTCTGAGAATGCTCATTAACACAAAAAAAATGTAATAAGAGAACAGAGTAACAACTTACTTGGATATTATTACTAGGAAACAGCTTTTAGTCACATTTTTCCACCTCACCTTGACTTCACCTTGGGACAGAAGGGCATCAAGTTGGTCTGGTCAGTGGAAACAAAAAATACATGACAGCTTGATGCCCTCCACTATCATAGGTTAAGGTTATAGAGCATCTTAAGCTGAAGTCAAAGAAACAAACTTTTCATAATTTCTGATAGGCTGGACTGCTTTTTATCATATTGCAATGTTTTGTTCAATATCTCATTCAACCACCTTGTATTCTAACAACCCCATCTTATTGTAAGCACAGTCATTTTTAAGAAGGACAAATTTATTTTGTTTTTCTCCTGGGTTCTAGTGTTCTTCTTATGAGCCTGGCATCTTATGGTCTAGTTGTCTTATTTGCTATTGAGAATAGATTTTGGACATAGCCCTAGGTTGCACAAAAGTATCACATTTATTATTACTCTTTGTAAGTCCATATCCAAATTTCTATCCTGCCTGGCTGGTGGAAAAATTAACTATAGTGATTTGGGTTTTCCATTCCTCCTAACTCCTATGATTGTGCTAAGGTTTCCAGATATCCATCTGGATGTCTTTAGTTATATTTGACTTATGAACAACATGGATTTGAACAGTGAAGGTCCATTTACACAAGGACTTTTTACAGTTCAGCACTATAAATGTATTTTCTGTTATGATTTTCTTAATATTTTCATCTCTCTAGCATATTTTAAGAATACAGTATATAACCTGTATAACACACAAAATATGTATTAATCAACTATTTATGTAACAGTAAGGTTTCCAGTCAACAATAGTTAGGTTTTGGTGGAGTCAAAGTTGTATGCAGATATTTGTGTGTGCAGATTTTTGATGCTCCTTACCCCTGCATTTTTCAAGGGTCAACTGTAGTAAAATACTTTCTGCTGACTTGCCCCATTGTATCTAATTCTGTAGCTGCTCCTTTAGTTTGGATGGGTCTATAGTTTCTGTCTGTAAGAAACTCCAAAGAAAATCCAAAATTGGAAGTAAGGCAAACAAAATTGACCTCATGACTTACATTGTTTTGCTGGGGCTTTGTATGGGAAGGGTTTCCGATCTCTCTAGAGTAAAGTATATTTTTTGATTTAATATTTACTATTGCATAGGACCTTTTACAACTTTATATGAATAGATTTTACTTAAAATGTCCAACAAGATGAAACTTTTATTGTGAAGAGATACAAATTATTTCTGCTCCATAAAAAATGCAATTCTAAATATTGTTCTTCAATGTCCTGTAAGACAATGTTAACTGGTTTTTTAATTTAGCAATTTCATTCTGGAATTCTCTATTTCTTTTTTATTAACTTTGTGTGCATGAGTTTTTTTTTTTATCATTCTTTGAACAAGCTTTGTCATCTGATAATAACCTCATTAATGAGTTGAAACACACTCCACATTTTTTGTGTTAGAATTACATTCTTAGCATTAAAAATATTTTTTCATATGCCTTACATTGGTGGTATAAAATATTTGATGATATTGAGACTCTTTCCCTTAAACCTGGCTCCAATGTATATCATACAGACATTCCCTCTGACTTCTGTGATTTTGTCAGTGTGTTGTCAAAACCTGGTCCTAGATAGGTCCTTGTCACTCTTGCATTACCACCCACAGGCGTTTCCAGACTGGAGTAGTCACTTCCACTCTGTACCCTCCAAAGCCTTTCCCTGTCCTCCCTTTACATACGTACGTGTGTGCATGCTTGTACACACACACACACACACACACACACACACACACACTTTTATCTTGTCAAAAGACTGACAGTTTGAAACAACAACTAGCTGACTTCGGGACTTAGTGTTTTCTATCATGCCACAAGTCTGAGGTGAAGACTTACAAAGTATGAAATAGGGTTATGCCTGAGAGTGAGGGAAAAACATTTCTTATTTCAACAATTTTTTTCACCACAACACTGTAGTTAATAATAATCAGTCAAGAAAGAGCCACATTTCAAAATCAATCCTTTGATTCTTTCTATTGCTCAATGTTTTTCTGTGCTCTGATCTTTATTTTCCTTATTTTTTCTGAATGATTTTGTGAGAGAAGCTCAGGGAAGATTTCAGTTCTTTTTCTTTTATACACTCTTCTTTATGTCAATGGCATTATATTATGCATTGTTGTAATTTCAGCTGACTGTATTAATGTAGACATGTACTCACCTTATTAACAAGGCAGGCTTGGTGGTCATTATATATGTTTATATGGTGTTTCTATTTCTTGAATGGAATTATTTAAAAATAATAGTATGTCTTAGTAAACATGTGTAAGGATTTTAACAATTTTAAGATCTTTGCCTTTGGTATATGTAAACTGTAATATTAGTATAGTGAGAGAGCATGCTTAAATATGAATCTGTATACCTTTCTTTTCCACACCTCTTCTGTTTCTTTCTAAAACACCCTTGCCTTCAGCAGGCAGATAAATATATTGCCTTGAGGAAAATTAGGAGAGTTCCAGGAATGAGAATGATTTTTTTTTTTACATCTGAAATATCCATATCTTGAAGCATATATCAAAGGTATAGTTTGAAAGCAAAACTTTTGGTATGTAGTCTACCCTTCCCTTTTGTACTCTTATCCACTTTTTCCTTTTCTATTTTCTATTTTGTCCACAGCACTTATCACTATATATTTTACTTATTTGTAGTGTTAATTGTGGATTTATAAGAGCAACAATATTTATTTACTTACTTATAATTCTGAAATATGTAGAATAGTGTCTGGTATACAGATTGCAATTAATATGTATTTGTTTTATGAATGAAAAGGCTCTCAACTTTCAAAAGTAAAGCCACTAAAGTAAGTAGAGCACAGAAATGATGCTATAAATACAGACAGAAAAGAGATTGTTGGAAGATACAGATTATTTCACTCTTTGGGAATTACTTTCTTAGGCTCAAACAGGAAAACATAAGTGGGAGATGGGAAGTTGGTTGGACCTATGCAGAGGGTACATAGGACCACCTAGAAATAAGGAAATTAATGCTAAGAAACCATGCCACAGTATGTTTCAGATATAGGGAAACACACTGAATTGTCTCAGTAACTCAAATTATTCTTAGCCATTGGAATAATAAGCTCTAAAGTTACCTGAATATCTTTTCCTTGCTCTCTAGTGAAAGCTTTCCATTAACAGAAACTTGCATATTGCTTATGAACCATCCTGCAGAACTGATATGTGTCCAGGCCTTAAAAACTTTGTTGAGTTCCATCTGAACTCCCTCTTACAGGCACTCTACTTTTTAACAGCCCTGGATATTATAAGGCTTCTAAACCAGAATTAGGACTATGACATTAAGAGGGAGGTTGATGGCTAAGAAGAGAAAGTTGAGCATTGATACAAGTTAAATCTCTTGTTATATTGGTGGTAACCATTTTCTCAGCTTGCAATGTATTGGAAGACTTCAATAAGAAAATATAGGCCTTTGTTTTTACATTAAATATTAAGTATCAATACTTAAGGATGGCATGACTTCAGAAAACATTAGATACTTGCCTGAATTAAAATGTATAATGTATGTGGTTTTACAACCGGTCGTCAAGTTTTTTGACACTTCTTATAAAAGGACATGTCTTGTGAGTATTGAGCCAACATAACAAGTCTGGCTACACTGGAACTACCATGTTAGAGAGATCATACGGAGAAAATACAGAGATACACAGAAGAGATATTCAAGGAGTCTCAAGTGTTCTAGTCCCAGCTGTTTTAGGGCTCATTCAAAGGAATGAGAAAATCTTTGAGATGACCCCAGCTTCAGCTACATCTGACTATAACATAATAAGAGAACTCCAAACCAGAACCACCCAGCTGAGCAGCATTTTAATTCCAGAACACTGAAATAATGAGAGATAAAACTTTTGGAATTATTTGTTACATAAACATAACAGCTAGAAGAAGCCACCTGACAGAAGGCAGGGAATGGCCAAGACTTTCATTCATTCACTTATTCAAAATATGTTGCACCAACTATCAGGTGCTGTGCTATTTATTGTTAATACTCTGGTTGATAGGATACAATTTTTGCTCTCAGAATCCATGCTCTTAAGAAAATTATAGTCTAGTCAGTAATATGTGTCTACGTATAATGAATGAGTGCAATTACGAGAATGGGAACATAGATAATGGTGAATTAGCACTTAAGCCTCTTTTCGGTTAAATAAATTGATTATTTAAACACTTCTCTATGTTTTGGCGCATGCTTTTCTGTAGTAAGAGATTAAAAAGAGGAAGAGATAAAACATTCATTTTTCCTGTTATCATTTATATTATTTAATATGTATTTAATATAACATTATATTATATACATTTAAAATATATTAGCCATATTTGTTTAAAATCCATTAACCACAAAGGCAAGTATTTTAAAAATGAAAATGAAAAACAAAAAAATGATAATACTTGATATTATGATGTAAATAATCAGAATCACCTTTGGTCTTCATTTACTTTCATATTACCAGTAGATAATATTACAAAAGTTTCTCCAGAAGTTATTAAGTATATAATATAAATGCAGTTGGTCTTTGTAAGGAAGTATAGCAGATTTTATTCCAAAAATCTTTTAAAAATTTTTAGTGTTTATTTTTGAGAGAAAGAGAGACAGAGCATGAGCAGGGGAGAGGCAGAGAGGGAGACACAGAATCCAGAGGAGGCTCCAGGCTCTAAGCTGTCTGCACAGAGCCTAACGTGGGGCTCGAACACACAAACCATGACATCATGACCTGAGCCAAAGTTGGACGCTTAACCAACTGAGCCACTCATATATCTTTTAAAATTAAGGTAAAATTATTATTACCAACAGCAACTGGTTTCTAATTTTATAAAATTAGAGGAGAGATACATGCTAATAATATAATATCTGACATTAAAAATCCATTGTATTACTTGGGGTCCAATTAGGGAAGCAGAACTATTATGAGTAATGTGTGATAAGAGATTTATTATACAGTTTCAGGAGGAGCTGAGGAAGTAAAAATTCAAACAAAAGAGCTGGAAGATCAGAGAAAAGTTACTAATCCCCCTCCTAAAGCACTGCAACAGTGAACTAGGAGCTTTTAGGGTATCTGACAAGCAAGCTGCCAGATAGGGACAGTGAGGGATGCTGGTCTGTGGATTGTTGCTGCTTTTGTACAGTTAATACCTGTGTGGGTGCACAGATTGGCATCTGGCGGTGAGCTAAGGTTGTTGTTAGTCACCTTGGCCAGTAGCTGGGAAGGAGAAGCTAGACACAAGTTGGAGAAAAGGGAGGGTAAGCTGGATCCAGCTGGACATCTCTGTGTCTGTCCATTACAAGATTAGACCTTGAAGTCCTTGGGAGAGTGATGGCCATGGTTACATTCCTCCTTCTCGATTACCCAATTCTAACCTGCTTCCATATAGGGAAGAAATTCTAGAACACATAATTCCCACTTTATGAAGCCGACAATAGAGTGATCTGGCATATCTAATCCTCATATTGATTTTACTCTGAGGACCTTATCTATTCCTGCAAAACATTTCAATAGTTATACATTTTAATCTAAAGGATATTTGTGTATGTATAACTGTCAGGTATGTGGATATGTCTAGTAATGTATTTTTCTTTTTCCTCTTCATCATTTACTTTCTCACCGAAACATAATTTGGCATTTAAAAGAGGAGTCATTTTAATAAATGTTGTTTTACTTGGTCAGTGCTATAGATGGAATATTATGTCCCTTCCACAAAAGTCATGTTAAAATTCTAACCCTGAAAGTGGTGGCATTGAAAGCTGATGCTTAGGGGAGGAGACTAAGTCAAAGACATCTTGCATGGGATTAGTGCTTTTTTAAAAGTGGCCTTTCAACAATGTGATGACACAGCAAGGAAACAATTGTCTATGAACCAGAGTGGGCCTTACTGGGTAGTGAATCTGCTGATACTTTAATCTTAGACTTCCTAGCCTTCAGAACTGTGAGAAATAAATTTCCAGCTTATGGTATTTTATTATAGCAGCTCAAGCTGACTAAGATGGTCAGAGTGGTCAAACTGAGGATATCAGAGAACTGATTTAATGACAACTGGTGAGGCCACATACGCAGGGCTTGCTGGCATATCATCGCTAGTCTTCTGACTGGCTGGATATCTACAGAGTCTCATATTCTCTCTCTTTCTGCAGAACCAAAACAAGGAGAAAGGAAAGAACATTGTTTGTATTCAGAGTTCTTATGATGGTCTAGAAAGAGTCTGTAAAAATTGTGAGTTAACGACTCAGTTCTGTTAATTCAATTCATTCAAGTTAAGTTCAATTTATTCCAACACTACAAATATTGTTATAGCATTTACTCTGTGCCAGGCACTATCTTAGGTACCGTGGATAGAGATTGTTAAATTAATTAATAGGAGGCCATTAGAATGAAAGAGCTCTAATGCTGTGATGTCCAATGTAAGCAAACCCAAATGTAAGCCTGTGAATGCTTTAAGGTTATGACATTGAAACCTGAGGACAATCAATCACAAACAGCCAACTGGCTTTAAGCTATGGCCAATTAATAATTTCCTTACTTTACTTCTGTCTTTTCTCTGGATAAATATCTCCTTGAGCTCCTGTTGGCGGGTCACTACTGACCACTTCTGGTTTGGCACTACCTAATTTGATTAGATTTTTTTCAAAAAAAACTCTTAAAATTTTAAATATGCCTGGGTATCTCTTAACAAGATGAACAAGATACCAATTGTCTCTGCCTTCATGTAGCTTTCAGTCTAACAGAGAAGATAACAACTAATTATGTGTAGTGAGGTGTAATAAGCATTGTTTCCAGAAAATGCTTTAGCAGATTCTTATTTTACCTAATTATTCTTGCTAACTTGATGAAATTTCTAAGTTCTGAAGTTTCTAGTTGTTGATGGAATGTATATGTTGTTAATGTTTTAGTGTAATGAGCTGAAAATATCATCCAATTTTTAAATAATAACCAGTGTTGACCACTACAAGAATGTTTAGAGGTACATAGAAGAGATAGCCTTTTAGAATTTACACATAAGTATCTATATTCTATTTCTCTTCCCCCTGAAAGTTTTTCTTACATGCCTGTGTTCAAGATAAATAAAAAGATTTTATCTGTAATGTTTCAATATAATATGCATTTTCTCACATTTCAGGACAACATTTGGGATACAAGCAAATCTATTGGATAACTATTCCCCAATAGCAGCAATTATATCAATTATGCTTAAATCAAATAAATAGTTAACAGATATTAAAAACATTTGTCTAATCTATCTGTGAATGTATTTTTCAGATCCTAAAATTTCCATTCTAGAGAGACCATATGAAGCTTCTTTATGATGGAATGACTGGTAACTTCCACTATCAGTCTTAGGCCAAAAACAACTTTTCCATGTATTATTGTGTAGAACATCAGTTTTTAATCAAACATATGTAATAACATTTCAGTTAATCCAAAACTGTTTTCTGAGAATAGTCTGATATTTCTATAAGTAATAGTAAAACTCATCTCCACTCTAATGACCACTGTGGTGATATTCTAAATGTAAAAAGTACAAGCCATATTTGTACATATTGAAGGACATCTTTGCTGCCTCTTTATTACATGTATGGCTGGAACTAAAATATATTAGTCTTCTTTCAGTTAACTACACAGCATCACACATAGTCTGATCAAAATCCACACAGAGAATTGATTACATGAATGGTGAAAGACTTGAAAAGCCAAACAGGAGACTGTGAGAAAATCCAGAGATTGTTAGCAGCTACTTCTAATTTTGGGGCTCCTCAAAGTCCAGCAAAAGAAAGTACATGGGATCACCAGACCCAAAAGTCATGGACTTCAAGTCCAAGGTCTGCCTCTCTGGAGCTGGTACCATAGAGAAAGTTGCCTAGTAGAGTTGTAGCCATAGAAGAGACTGGACCAAATTTTTGTTTTTATTTTATTCTATTTTATATTTTATTTATTTTATTTTAAGTTTTAATTCTAGTGTAGTTAATATACAGTATTAATTTCAGGCATACAATATAGTGATTCATCATTTCCATATATTACTTAGTGCTCATCAAGATAAGTGTATTCTTAATTCCCTTCACTTATTTCACCCATTTCCCTACCCAAGGGTCTGATTTTTGGTTTGTCTCTCTTTATTTTTCTTTGTTCATTTGTTTTGTTTCTTAAATTCCACATATGAGTAAAATCATATGCTATCTACCTTTTTCTGCCTGACTTATTAGCTTAGCATTATATTCTCTAGATCTATCTATATTGCTGCAAATAACAAGATTTAATTTTTTATGGCTGAATAATATTTCACTGTGTGTGTGTGTGTGTGTGTGTGTGTGTGTGTGTGTGTATCAGTTCTTTATCCATTCATCTATTGATTGTCACTTGGACTGCTTCCATAATTTTGCTGTTGTAAACAATGTTTCTATAAGCATAGGCATGCATACATCCTTTTGAAGTAGTGCTTTTTTATTCTTTGGGTAAATACCCAGTAGTGTGATTACTGAATCATATGGCAGTTTGACTTTTAATTTTTTGAGGAACCTCTATACTCTTCTTTACAGTGGCTGCACCAGTGCATTCCCCCTAACGTGCACAAGGGTTCCTTTTTCTTTACATCCTTGCCAACACTTGTTTCTTGTGTTTTTTATTTTAGCCATTCTGATAGGTATGAAGAGATGTCTCACTGTGGTTTTTATTTCATTTCCCTGATGATAAGTGATGCTGAGCATTTTTTTTTCATTTGTGCATTGGCCATCTGCATGTCTTCTGTGGAGAAATGTCTGTTCACGTCTTCTTCCCATTTTTAAAATTAGATTATTTGTTAGGGGCTTGATGTTGAGCTGTATAAGTTCTTTATTTATTTTGGATACTAACCCTTTATTGGATGTCGTTTGCAAATATTCTTCTCTTACTGATTGTGATATATCATATTGACTGATTTGCAAAAATTGATCCACTCCTGCATCCTGGGGATAAATCCCACTCTATCATTGTGAATGACTTTTTAATGTATTGTTGGATTCAGTTTGCTAAAATTTTATTGAGGATTTTAGCATCCATGTTCATCAGAGAGATTGGCCTATAGTTCTCTGTTTTCTGTGGTATCTTTGTCTGGTTTGCGTATCAGGGTAATTCTGGGACAAGGCCAAAATTTTAAATGCAGCACTAGGTGGGGGTGGCAAAAAGGGAAGGCATGGTGGTGGTGATAGGTAGGCCTTGTCTCTCTCCCTTTCCCTGCTAATATCTTACCAGTACTTTCTAATGACTAAACCTATGTGGAAGTCAGATAACATAGGATCCTGGGAAAAACAGCCTATAGGATCGGCCTTTTCTCTTTTTCCACACTAACAAGAGACAAAAGAGAGCAAGGCAAGGAAAGGGATGGATTTGGGGGCAAACATTCAAAGTCCTATCAGACACCTGGTTAAGGCAATCAATATTTTGAGACTATAGTAAACTATAAAACAGTGGTTCCCAAGTATGGATATGGATATTGGAATTAGGGTCTTTACTATAGCTTCTCATACTTCAATTTAGACCAATGAAGTCCTTGTTTTTAGTAAACGCTCCTGATCATTCTGGTATCAGCTGCATTTTGGAAACGAGGGTTTATTATCTAGTGGGTTTATTCCGGCTAGGATAAAGTTCATACAAAGGCTTCCAATTCTTCTGAATACACATTGTATCAGATTATAAGAAAGTTAAATGGTAATAGTTTTCCTTTAACTTTCTAAAATAACACATCACATAATTATAATTTTGTATATGGTGCCTATTTCCTGTCCTCTCCAATGCTTATTTTTTAATTTGTGTATTGTTATATAAATCCACTGAGGAAAATACTATGTATTATGCAGTTTTGTTTCTCCTGATTAACTGTTCTGCTTCTCTTCTTAGTTGTCAATAACAGTTAACATTATTATTTTTGTTATTTTGTCTTCTTCCTATGGCTGTGAAGAAGCTTAGTAGGAATTCCTGGTTTATTTAGGTTTGTTTTTTTTTTTTTTTTAATGCAACTGTTTTCTATTTCATGTCTTCCTTGACCCTTGACTTTTTCTTTTTTCACTCAGGTTGTGAACTTAAATGCGTTTTATTCAACCAGTATCTTTTCTTTGTGGGAGTGTCTTCTTCCCATTACAAATGGTTTGTTTGAATCATTCAACTAGTGTTCTTTTCCCATTTGATGCAGGGGTGGGCATGTGACTCAGATTGAGCTGATTGGTCCTGCATCCTTGAGGACAAGGCTAGAACTGATAGCAAACTCAATCAACCAATCCAGTTTACATCAAAATACATAACAGCTGGGAGGGGAGTAACAACAAAAGAAGTCTCAAAAGCCAGCAACATGGCAGACTAAGAATGTTTTTAGCCCAGTGCAAATCTTCATTTCTGAGTAGGGAGTCTGACAGTCCCAACATAGAGGAAGTACATACTTTAGAATCATTCAACCAAGTTCTTATCTATCGTGTGTATCCTATTTATGACTCTCAATGCAGATATAGTCAAATATAAAGCTTACTTAATTGTAAAAATTACATATATACTTCTAGGCACTGGATCCTCAAATTTACTGAGAGCAAAAATTTTAATTTTCTCCCCTATTTTTGATTAAATCCTCATCCATAATAATATCCATAATTAATCCTGTTGTTAAAATTTCTGTTTCTCTTGGGTGAATGGTAATGTATTTGACATAATCATTACTTAATCACTCTTTAGACTTCAACTTCCATTTATTTAAATTTTTTTGAGTATAATTGGCATAAAATGGTATTTAATCACGTGTACAGCTAGGTGGTTCAAGTTCTGTATATGGTATGCTATGCTCACCACAAGTGTAGATACCATCTGTCACCAAACAACACTATTATAATATCATTGACTATAGTCCTTAAGTTGTAGCCTTTATTCCTGTGACTTATTCATTCCATAACTGGAAATCTTTGTGTCCCACACCCCTTTACCAATTTTGCCTATCCCCTCTGGCAACCATCAGGCTCTTTTTCCATATTTACAGGTATGATTCTACTTTTTGTTTATTATTATTTTTTTATATTCCACATACGAGTGAAGTCATAGAGTATTTGTCTTTCTCAGTATGACTTATTACACTTAGCATAATCCTCTTAGGTCCATCCACATTGTTGCAAATGGCATGATATCACCCATTTTTATAAAATATAAACTTAACTGCATAATATTCCATTGTGTATTTATATCTTCCATTCCATTATTTATACATCTTTATTAATTTGTCTATTGATAGACACTTAGGTTGCTTCCATATCTTGGCTATTATAAATAATGCTGCAATAAACATAGAGGTACATATATCTTTTTGAATTAGTGTTTTTGTTTTCTTTGGGTAACTACCTAGTAGTGGGATTATTGGATCAATATTATTTCTATTTTTAATTTTTTGAGGAACCTCCATACTGTTATCCACAGTGGCTGTCCCAATTTATATTCCCACTAACAGTGTACAAGTGTTCCTTTATTTCTACATTCTCACCAACACTTGTTATTGCTTGTCCGTAATACCCTATGCAATCTATAGATTCAGTGTAATCCTTATGAAGATACCACAGGATTTCTTTTACACCTAGAACAAATAATACTGGAATTTGTTTGGAACCATAAAAGATTCTTAATAGCAGAAGCAATCTTGAAAATGAATAACAAAGGTGGAGGTATCACAATTCTAGATTTCAAGGTATACTACAAATCTGTAGTAATCAAAAACAGTAAGGTATTTGCACAAAAATAGACAAATAGATCAATAGAAAGGAATAGAAAACCCAGAAATAAACCCACAATTATATGGTCAATTAATCCATAAAGATTAATCCAAAGGAGGCAAGAATATACAATGAGGAAAAGACAGACTCTTCAATAAATGGTGCTGGGAAAACTGGATTACACGATTCACAATAATAAACTTAAAATGGATTAAGACTTAAATGTGAGGCTTGAAACGATAAGAATACTGAAAAAGAACAAAGGCACTAATTTTTCAGACATTAGCCATAGCAACATTTTTCTAGATATGTCTCCTGAAGCAAGGTAAAAAGACAAACAAACAAAAATAAACTATTGGGACTACATCAAAATAAAAAGCTTTTGCACAGTGAAGGAAACCATCAACAAAACAGAAAAGAAATCTACTGAATGGGAGAAGATATTTGCAAATAATATACCTGATAATGGGCAAATATAAAAAATATATAAAAAGCTTACACAACTCACCACCAAAAAAAAAAAAAAAAAGGAAGAAAAAGCCACAAAGAATGCAATAAAAAAATGAACAGAGGCCCTGAATGAACATTTTTCCAAAGAAGACATCCAGATGGCTAACAGAAACATGAAAAGATACTCAACATCATTAAAAATCAGGGAAATACAAATCAAAACCACAATGGGATATCACCTCACACCTTTCAGGATGGCAAAACAAAACAAAACAAACCACTTCTCTCTTTTCTGCAGTTCTTTCTCCATTTCTCCACTTTGAGCCTGTATATTCATGGGTGGCCCTCTCATTCTTGCTTGAAGATGGGACATCAGAGAAGAAAGGAATGTCTACTTTATGTGATGGGCAGTGGATAGAGGAAGCTATTCTCCTACTCAGTTTGGTTTGTTCTGATGTGTGTGGTGTTGGCTTATGCTTTTATGCATATTTCTTTTTGGTAGGTTTGCCTTGGCCTTCACCCTTACAGAAAGATAGAAGGACAGCTGTGTCTCTATTTGAACCCCGCCTGCAACATACCTTAAAACCTCTTTTCTGACTTGTTATTTTTTAGCTTGGCTCAGTAGCCACCTGAACCAAATGTTATGGTTCTATACAACCTCCTATAGAATAATTTATTGTCAGGCTTCAGATATCACTAGCAGGGAAGCAAAGATCCCAGTTTCCATATTTAAGTTTATTCCATTTAGCAGGAGATGGATCTGTGATACTGTTTTCCCATTATCCAGGGAGATGGGATAAAGGCAAAGAAGAACTAAGAACTATACCCTTAGCTTTCTATGTGCTTTGTTTTCCAAGCCTCTACTTATTCCCCTCCCATTTATATCACACAGTATTAAAAACAGAAAGCTATTTTAGCCTCTACAGAACCCAGAACCCAGAAACATCTAGGTATCTCATAAGAATAAGTGATAAAACTCTGTCATTTGGAATTACTTTTTTCTAGACAGTTTGCTATCCTTCCACTACACAGTGCACAAACAGTGCAGTCACTGAACTGCAGGGCATGTATTTCTGGGAATGGTGTGGGAGGGCAGGCTGAGCAAGAAATGATTCCATCCATGTTTTACACGTTTTTGTTACATACAATTTATAAATTGCCTCAATTCTTTTGCAAATAGGAAGAATATTAATTGACAAGTATAAACAAGACTGATGCATGCTCTGTGTAACTTTGCATTTCTATTTACCTTTTCTTAGGTATATTATAAACTTGAGTTATCTTTTTAATATTTAAAGGAAACTAAAAATAACTTAGCAATAGTTTTATCTTTGTTTAATTTATAGTACATGTACATATAGTGCATTTGGCTTTATTTTGGACATGGAGACATAAGAACTATTTATAATGTTACTTTATGAAAAAATATCTTTTTTCCTCTCTATATTTGTTTTGAGCATCTGTAGTATATGAGAAGACTGACTCACACTTCATCTTAGATTATATTTCATTTATACATTATTTCTTTTTTTCCTAAAAAGATCTCTTCACACTGTTTACTTTCTAAATGCAATTTCTTTTGCATGAAATTTTTCAATCTCACAAGGTCATTTTAATTTTACTACTGTTCTAGATCCTTCTTTAAAAAATTACTTGGGTTATTTATTTATTCACTGTGTGCCCTGTTTATACTTTAAAGATGGACCTATTTTTATAATGTGAGTTTATTCTCTGCAGCATAAAATGTTTAGAGTTAAAATCTGGCATGTTAATCTCAATGTAATTTTTCTTTTATTTGTCCATTAACAATAACAACGCTAGTAAAAATGATGAGTAGAAAAAGGCAGCCTTTGTGAGTTCTGATATGGAGGGTATTTGTGAAATCTATCCAATTGTGTAAAACTCCTTGGCTTATAACTGCTATTATAAATCACAGGGTCATGTGGTTAATCTGAGCGCTTCAATAAAAACGATCCAACTTTGCAGCCTCCCACGGCTTTCAATTTCAGTCATATCTGAATCCTACCTATAAACTCAGGGTCAATAAACAGGTTAGAGATAAATAGAAGAGAAATTTTTGATTAAAAATAATATGAAATGCTGAGGAAAGGTTAGCTAATTCAGGAAGAAATAAAGGTCTGATCATTGTGGATGATTTAGAGGCAGAACACCTATAGATTGGAGAGCTGCAGCTGGGCCAATGATATCCACTTGAAATTCTGCACTCAATAGTTGTTGATTGATCTTTGTAACTCAGTCTCCACTTATAATGAGCACATCAATAGGATATATATTGACTTTCTAATGCATTGGTTTTATTAAAGAGGGAACAGTTTTATAAGTGGAGAGCTTCTGTAACAATTGCTACATTACAATTTTAAGCATTATTTATAAAAGTCATATAGAAGTGCTTTCTCAAAATCATTATATTTTTATTTAATTCTTTATGTACCATAATTTTTTAATGTGTGTATTGAAGACATATTACAGTGAAAAGGGGTCCTGGATAGAAATTAAGAGCCTAGTGCCTTAGTTTTCTTTCTGCTATTAATTAGCTCTATGAGTTTAGGCAAATCACTTATTCTCTGTGAACTTAAGTTCATCATATTTAAAAGAAATGCTAAGAGAGTAGATCATGAGAATAGATTAAGGACACCCATTTTCTCCTTTCTCGTCCAAATCATATTGAAAAGACAGAGAAAATATCTGTGTCTTTACATACCTATATCTAAGAGGTATATATTTTTATCTGCATTGTCTATCCTTCTAGAATAAACCTATAATGAGGCCAGAAACAAGACAAGGTACCATTAAAAGATTAGAACTTTTTATTTAAGATTTTATTAATTAATTAATTTATTTATTAATTTATTTATTTAGGTAAGTAATCCCAATGTGGGGCTAAAACTTACAATTCTGAGATCAAGAGTCACAGTCACACACTCTACCCACTGAGCCAGCCAGATATCCCATATCAGGTTTTAGAAGATCTTAGCCAGAGAGATTGAACCAGAGCACAGAATACAGATTTAAGCAGAAGCTATTTTCCAGATGAACTTTTAAAAATGATTTCATCTCAAAGATATATTCTATTTAATAAAACACACCTAAGAGAAACAAATTAAGTTGAAAAGAATGATGGAAAGACAGACTAGATAAACACTAAGAAAGAATAAGATATGAGAAGTACTAGTAAAATCAGAAAAGATAGAATATTAAGATTAAAACACTAAATGGGACAAAATAATAGTAATAGTAATACGTTTTTATCTCCAATATGTAGGGGTCAGATACCACTTGGCTGCTCCAGTCCAGAGATTCCATATTGGTAACCAGGCTGGGAAAGGAGGGTATAGGTCTTGTTTTAACACCCATAGACTCTCACAATTCTTATCAAGTTTTAGTAGATTTTCTTGAAGAACTATTATTTCATTTGCTGTCTGTACCATTTCCAGAGATTTCAAATAGTTGGGTTTTAAAATAGTTTTCATCAGTTTCCCTGGAGTCTAGATCCCTGGAGTTTCTCATAGGGTCATGTAAGAAGTAGAACTTCATCAGAAACTTTTGAAGTCAGAAATAACTCTTAATACATGAGTAGAGGAGAAGTGTTAAGTAAGACAGAGAGCCATGGAGATAAAGATGGATCACTGACAAAGTCAACCAGTTGCAGGTCAGAGTTACAGTGTACAAGTTTTCTTAGAACTTAAATTTTTATGAGTTTGCTTTGTAATAACCTAGCTGAAGAAATTATGGCCTATCAAATGCTCCCCACTACCTCAAATGAAATATGTTTGGGGCCTGTAGACATCAGATAATACACTAGATTTTTCACTTGAGTAATGCATAATTTTTTAGTACTATTTGTGACAAACATGAAAATTGGGCCTAAAAGATGACATGTAGGATTTTGACCTGGAGCCAGACTCTTCAACTCCACCCTTGATCTTTCTGGGCCAGACTAGAAACATCAGCTATCACATTATGGGCCCAAATGGGTTAATTATTCTAAGGCAACAGTGGGCCAAGGCTATGATCAAAATCACTTGAAGCAGGATAATCAGACTCACCTGGAGCCATGGATGCCAACAATTTCCAACTATTTCCAAGTCAAGAAGAGATGTCCCATAGCCCATCAGGGTTTACTGCAGAGAACCAAGAGACTTTCTTTTTAAGTCTCATAATCAACTGTTTCACTTCACCAGTTTTATTGATATAGGTGAAAAATGAGGTGTTGTAAATCACAGACCCACATTATCTAATGTTACTTGGGTCAAAGAATCGAGGCTGGCCATTTGTGCCTTCAAAATTGAGGTAGCATCATTAATGACCACAGCAAGGTCAGGTACAGATTATGCAAAGCATTTTCCAGTTGAATGATGCTAACAATGGGGATAATCACATGGAGCACACTCATGAGCAGAAAGTTGGTAATGCCACTTGTCAACTCTTTTAAGTAACTGGTCTGCCTGGTTTTAGAGCCCCCACTTGAGTCAGCATAGTGTGATGTGTTCAACTGGAGGGACTGCTTTGAATAGTTGGTAATGCCACTTGTCAACTCTTTTAAGTAACTGGTCTGCCTGGTTTTAGAGCCCCCACTTGAGTCAGCATAGTGTGATGTTTTCAACTGGAGGGACTGTTTTGAATATTTGGATGTCTCTGATTAATGCCTCATACATATATATTACATTGGTAAGAGGAAGAGAAGTGAAGGCCTGATTTTTGCAAACAAAATTATATCCTAAGGGGATTCACAGAGTGTTGGGAGGGTAGAATCATTAATTACTTGAGGGATAAACCAGCTAAAATTTCCTCTTGGTGGGCAAAAATTTGATTGGAATTGAAGAGTCTGTGTGGGACAGAAGTGAGCGTAGATGACTGGAGGAGGAGACTGCTGTTGTGTAGACCTAAATAGCCTTGATAGTGTATCCTAGGCTCCCTTTCCCAATTATTCCAGTTGCTCCTATAAGAGGTGGAGTTGATGGCTGGGAGACATTTTTCTTCTGTAGTTTCAGAGTCTAGTTGTGGCAAAGCCTTAGTACAAATTAATAAGGCTGGAGTATCTAAGATACCAGAAAGATCTGTGGTTAGAGAAATGTCCATTCATGGTTTTAAGTAGTACATGAATCAAATGTTTACTTGTGAGGTTGGGTAGTGAGTGACAGCGTGTCACATTCAGGGCAGTGACAAGGCAGATTTAGCAACAAATTCACCTATGCAGGAGTCACACAGGCTATCCTGTAGGAGAGAAGAGAGGTTATATTCCCTTATCCTTCCTATACTGTACCCAAGCTCTTTGGTTCAAAGGTTCCTAGCAGTCAAGAAGACCTTGCCCCACTGACTGTGGTGTGGGTACCCTTTCTTGTACCATGGGCGAGGATAGCACTCTTAATGCTTCCTCTGGAATGATGTACCCAAATCTCTTGTCTTGGATCCTCTTGTGGTTCAATAAATGTTTCTATTCTATATACTGATATTGATCCCTTTTGGTACATGGTGCAAAGCAGCAGGACCACCTAATGGAAAATGCTGAAGTAGAGACTTCAAATTGATGGTCATTGTTTTTGAAGTCCTTGGCAAAAATCGATCCTTTGTACCTGGGTGGTAAATGGAGGAGGTTACTGTCTCCCACTCCTCATTGTTTAATAGCCTTTTTAATCTCTCATCGATTTGAGTTTTCAGGAGGGGGTTGAAAAGGTTGGAAGGGTTTGCAGGGTACCTTACAAAGACTATGCTGTCAATATTTATAAAAGAGAAGTGTACAATCGAAGGAAGAGGCCATATAGCTTAGTAAAGCATATGACATAAAAGTGAACTATACTTTCAGGGAATTGCTGCATTGAGACCCCACATTGATTGCCTGAGATTTGTATTCCAGGCTGGAATTTTCTTTACCCTGTGCATCAGTCATTTAAGTTTGTTTTTTAATTGTCCATTAAAATGCTCGATCACCCCTGTAGCTTGGGAATGATGCAGAACAAGAATCTATTGTATGCCTTGTGATTGGGCCCACTGATGTGTAACTGGGGCCACAATCCTGGGGCTATTATTAAATACACTGTGCTCAGGAAACCTGAAAAAGAAGTAAATATGATCTTGTACAATCTGGATAGTATGGCCCAAGTCAGTGGAGTGCATATGATCTAGTGGAAACCTCTGGGTGGGATGAGAGGCCCAGTGTAATCTATTTGTGAAGAACTCCCTGGCTCATTGGCTTGAAAGATTTATCTCTGGTCATTATTTTTAGCTTTGGGCACAGTCTGACATGTAGGACAGATTCTTCATGCTGCTTTGGTATCTTCAGGCAACAGTGGATATCCATGGGTGTAGGCCAATCTAGGATGGTGTCTGAATTTCCATAGACTGCCCTTTCATGGATTGAGGAAGCAATGGGTCTTACTCTACTTGCTTTAAGTCTCTAAATTTAGCTGACAAATGTAGTCTGCTCATAGGTTATATTTTCCTTTGTCAGTGGAAAGCCTTCCTGGTAAATATCTACACAGGTAAATAAAGCCTACTAGAAGCAGACATTATACAAATGTCTCATACTCACAGAGGGGTTTGTTTATAAGGAAGTCTGAGGCCTCCCCAGCAGCCTGACCAAACAGCTAAGTTAGTTGTCACAGCCCCATGAGTCAGTGAAAATATAGCACAGCTCATTTATTGGGATGGTTAGGATAGCCATACCTCATGAAGCTCTGCCATTGTGGCAAGCATCCTTTACTGTCTCACTTAGGTTAGATGAGAGCTATGCTCATTCCATCCTGGTAGAAGTTAGCCAGGAAAAGTCATTAGTAAACCAGAGCCATGTGTGATCCATGAAGATTCTATATCTGAGTTTCCCCTTGACCAGTGAAAACAGCAATATACTTGGGGGGGGGGGCAGAGGAATACTTGAGCAATATAGCACTATACCTGTGAGACAGAGGAATACTCCTGAGATTTTTTCTTGGTGTTGTGAGGCCCCAGCTTAGCCAGATTTTATCTACTTCTATATGTACTAATTCTATTTCACTAGAGAGAACTCTTGAGTTGCACCCACCCAGTGATTTGAGGATTCTGTTCAGAAGCATGGCATGATTTCTTGTCACATGACTACTGCATGGCCATGAGTCATGCACACAGTATTCACCAAAGTACAATTACATGACAGTAATGGTTTCTCAATGAAGGTGCTTCGTTAAGCAGACTCTGGAATTATACAGATCTGAAAGCTCAAGGAACATTTCTTTTTTTTAAATTTTTAATGTTTATTTATTTTTGAGAGAAAGAGAGACAGAGTGCAAGAGGGGGAGGGGTACAGAAAGAGGGAGACATAGAATCTGAAGCAGGCTCCAGGCTCTGATGCAGAGCTCAAACTCAAAACTGTGAAATCATGACCTGAGCCTATGTTGGATGGTTAACCAACTGAGGCACCCAAATGCTGCTCAAGGAACACTTCTGTATAATATGTGACAGCATCCTTCCATCATAGCCTTCAGCTGGCAAATTGAGGAGTTGCTGAAATCTGTGATTCAAGTAGCAAATGTGAATTGGTGGGGCTTAGGCAGTGGGAACAACTTGGGTGGACCATTGGAGGACCTCCAGGGCATTCTACTGTTTGAGGCCCTTCTCCTTTTTATTTATGGGATTAGAGAAGGCCAAATAACTGGTAATTGTCTCCTCCAGAAGTCAGCATTGTTCCTCTTTCCATATTGTCTAGGAATTTCACTTGAGTCCTTGTACCTTGTCTGTATTAATAACCTGTTCATATTGTCACATGTGGGTCAAGAGGTCATCCAATTCTTATTAGGAGGTGGCCTTGTCTGTGCCCACCAGGAGATGTCATCAGTATAGTGGAAGGTTAGTATTCTCTGGAAGTGGGATTTTCTCCAGGTCATGGCCTGACATATAGCTGGGGGATTTAGGTAGCCTTGTGGGAAGCCATTAAAATATTCTGCAAGTCATTCCAAACAATGACAAATTGATCCTGATAATCAAAGTGGGGAGGGATATTTAAAACACTATTTTTTATATCAGTTCCTGCATACCAAGTTTCCTCAACTTGAGCAATATCCTTTGTGGCAGTACCCATAATTGAGGCTGCATGTGTCAAGGGTGAAACTGACATTGAGTCACCAATAATCAAGGGTAAATTTCTAGGTACCCAAACCTGTGGACATACCACAGGGGGCTATTGAGTGGAGAAAGAGTCTCATGGTGAACTTTGGATTCCTTAAGTGGTTAGTTTTGGGGGGACAATGACACTAGATGCCAGTAGTGGGGTAAGTTCATGATCTTCCATATGGACAGTAGGATGGCCTTAACTGTCATCTTAATCTTAATGTCATCTTACATGGCTGTGGGTTAAGGAAAGTATGGATGCACGTATATAATACATCTATACAAGTAATACATTCAGTAGTGGGAGCAAAAACAATGGATGCTTGTGACACATCCACCACATCAGGCCTGAGAGAGTTCTGGTGATAGTGGCCTCAAACTGAACACTGGAGGACATCACCTATTTTCCCTTCAACCTAGTAGTTTCAGGAATTGTGAGTACCATAGCCACCTATGCACTGGTCTCCACAAGGCACAACATGTACAATTTTCCCCATCTCTCCATTGAACTGTGACCTTGGAATAGAGCCTCAGAACCCATAGGAGAAAGAGAAATCCATATAACCCTTAGTGCTAGTTATTTTAGAAAGTTGAGAGGTCTGAATGCGCCTTTCAACCCATCTTTAGACCCATCAGGAAGGGCAGAGAGAACAGTATCCATGTCAGTCACAGAGTAACTTTGTGCAAAGTATGTAGACTAAAATAAATCACTATAGAAATGGCACCATGTAAAGCTGTCCATTCCACTTAAGTTATTAAATATTTCATCATGTAAATTATCTCCATGTCTTTTTTATAATAAACAAATGATTTGTTTAAAAAATCCAGTGGGGTCACAAAATGGGCTTCCCATAGCATTGTAATTGGCCATGAGTTCCTCAATGAAGAACATGTCAATCTCCTTATTTGAGACTACATTATTGAGTGACCATATTCAATGATATTTTCAGCAAAAGACAAATGATCACCCACTTAGTGTGAAAAAAAGTAGCCCTGTGAAAAAACACAGAAAATGGTAAATGGCTTGGCTGGTTGGTCAGTGGCATATAGGATTAAAAAGGTCAGAAAATTTGGGTCAAGGGAACTTGGGTAACTCTGTCAGTTAAGCACCTGACTCTCGATTTTGGCTCAGGTCATCATCTCAGAGTTCATGAGGTCAAGCCCCATGTCAGGCTCTTTGCTGACAGTGCAGAGCCTGCTTGGGATTCTTTTCTTCCCTCTCCCTGCTCATGGTCTCTCTCTCTCTCTCTCTCTCTCTCTCTCTCTCTTTCTCAAGTAAATAAATAAATAAACATTTTTTTAAAAGAAAGAAAATTAGGATCAAGAAGTCTGGTAAAGAGGCATGAGGACATTAAATATGAAAATATTTGTATTATATGTTAATATTCATCAGAGAACATCCACCAAGAAGGAGTCCTAAGAACATATATATAGATAGAATGATTCGGTCATTAGACATCAGTCAACATCTGTCATTGGCCACTCTGGTGTTGACACATGTATAAGTGAGTGAAACTGCTTTAAGGACAAGGATGAAGGCTATATATATGCCTGAAAATATGGGCTCCCACTCACCACAGTTGCTCAAACCTTCATCTAAATTTCCAACAAAAGACCTAGTCTATAGCACCATTCCTCAAGATCAACCAATCACTTGATCAGTTGGTATCACTGGATACCTTTCATCCTAGAAGGAGCAGAAATTCATTCATCTTGTCTAAAAATGACACATATTTTGATTAAGAATTCACCTTTTCTGCTTATGGGGCTACAGTCATCACTACTATTTGAAGGTTTAGGGAATGTTTGATCCACCAACCTGAGATCCTCTTTCAGAGCAAAGGATACATGAGAGAAGCTATGTGAACATGGGCTGCACTAGTTCAATCACATACTACACCACTCAGAAAATACTAGTCTATAGAGTTCTGGTGAAGGTGCAGCTATGGTACCCTCTTGCAGATGATAGATACTCTGAGAATATGGGTATTATTTTTCATGATGTTGTGTATATTCCAAACCAATGACCTATATATGGTGCTGTGTCTCCAATAGGTAGAATACATAAGTCCAGAAACAAAATAATAGATAAAGTAATGACTCCACTTGCTGTCACTCCCAGTGACTCACTTATGAAATATTCCCACAGTTCTTGGCTCTGGAAGTTTAGAGATCTTACTTAGAAGTTTAGACAAGGAATGTTTTTATTTTATTTAATAAAAGTTATTTCTAGGACTTTGATGCCTCATGGACGAGGCACTCTACCAAGTAAGTTATCTTAGCCAGCAGAGGTACTTCTCAAAGGTGAGGGATATCTAAATAAAATAGAAGAGAGATAATGTGGATCATTTGTGAACTTGAAGGATTATAGGTCATTCCACTAATCATATCATTAATTTTCCTGAATAAAAGAGGAGCACTAGATTAGGGGTTTCTACAATAATTTGTATAAGACATGTGGTTATAATTGACACAAAGGGGTGGACAGTAGTGGATTCTTTGGTTCACTGGCCAGATCCCTGCTTTCCCATATACTGAAGCACTTATTGTCTCAGCTGCTGAGAGTTGGTAGCTGGTACATTTCAGTTGGATGCTTCTCTGAGAATTGAGGGAACCATATTGCCATGCCCATGCTCTTTTTCTCATCTAATCAGTGACTGTGAAGTGTAAGCCTACAAAGGCTCAGCTCTTTTAGCTCAGTAAGGAACATCTCTAAAGTGTCTATCAGCTCCAGAACTGAGAGGTTTTGGCTGAATCCTTTGCTGCAACTTCATTACAGTTCATCTTCTGTCACTCAGTCGTAGGTATTAATCTCTAGAGTATCCCCCAACAAATTTCTTACACACAAATATTTATTTCAGTGTCTGATTTCCAGCCTTGCAACAGTAGCCTAAGAATATAAAAGTATATATATAATTTTAACAACAAAACATTCTCAAGAACTCATGTTATAGAAATGTTTAAACATGTTCCCAAGATAGATGTCCAAACATGTTTATTGTAACATTGTTTTTAATTGGGAATATACAAATGTCTATCAGTTTGACAGGGGTTATGGGATATCCATAAAATTCAGTGCTACTTAGTTATTGAAAGAAATAAAATCTAAATATCCTAAAATGGACAAAAATACTGTAAAAGCCATTATTAAGCAAACAAAAGAAGAATTAGAAAAGGTTTAGCAACCCATTTGTGCAAAATTTCTAATTCTTTAAGTTTTTATTTATAAATAAAAAGACCTGTAAATATAGGGTGATGAAATTTAAGTACCAATCATGAAGATAAAATCCTCTAAATTTTCAGAGATTAAAAACAAAAGTCACCTATGAAGAAACCAGACAGCTATTATTAGACTTCTCTTTAGCAACACTGGACTAGAAGACCATGGAACATTCTCAAATCTTGAAAAAAAATTATATTCATCACAGAATTTTATACACAGGCAGTATCTAATGACTTGAGGGGAGTTCATTTGATGTAATATTAAATCAGATGTCCAATATTATGACAATATATACAGCATGGAGAAAGCTGTGGATAATTTTATATATGCATACTTAGAGGTTATATTGACTTACAGTAGTTTATCCTAAGTGATAGGATTATGAGTAATTGTTTTCTTCTCAGAATTTTTTCTCTTTTATTTTCGAAAATTTCTACAGAAGTATATATGCACAAAAAAACAAAACTAAACTAAATCTTTATTGGTTTGCATTTTTTTCATGGTCACTGGAGTACTTGCTTCAGAATCACATAGTATATATAGAGTTTTTGAAGCCCTGTATCAGGCACATTGAATCAGAAGCCTTAGAATGGGCCTGGTATCCTATGCTTTGAATCAGCACCCTTCTGTTGTTTATATATATTGAAATTCAAAAACCACTCACTGAGGTGGCAAATGGAATTCTGATTATGATGAATTGTCTTGGCATGTCAGATATTAGTATTTTCATTGAGTTTTCTTGCTGATTGAAGGTTGTGTACTACTTGGTAGAATCTGAAACATAAACCTGAAGAAGACCAACGTTCTCTCTCCACTTTTTCAGGGACATCCAAATTAATTCTGCTTTCCTATATCATTACAATATTCTAACTACAGATATTACGATTCCAGTTCCAGAAAGAGAAACTTTACTTAGTCCACATTTCACAGAAAGTATCTCTTCTGTAGCTATTGTTTAATAATTATTGGTCTTTTTTTTTTTTTAATTTACTTGACGAGGTGTTTTATTAAGATGTCCAGCATCTTTCTGATTTTTTCTGGGATTGTGTGCACTAATGCACGTACAGCCTCCACCCGGTAATTTTCATCATCAGATTTTATAGCATAAAGGTTACAAATGCTTAAGTTTTAATTGCATTCAATTGTGTACATAGACATTAGTAATCTGAATTTTATAAACACTCCCACCCTCATGCCTCATGCTTCATGTAGTTCATCACTATCATTCTCTAAGGCTTAGAGAGGTTGACTAACTTGCCCATGGTCATGAAGTTAGTTAAGTAAGAAGTCAAACTAACCCAGTTTCATCTAATCCAGACCTGCATTCATAGACACTGAACTTCTGTACAACACAACTCATTGCCTGCTTTGGTTTTGCTACACATGGACAGAATCAAAACTTTACCAATGTGATAATCCTTCAGATTATCAACTGGCTAGGTTCTGGGAGAAAAGTTTGTCAATTAAAGAAATAAGATACACTTTAAAAAATCTAGTTTAAAATATCATTCAAGGAATTTTATATTCTCTTCTAGTAAGTATAAAGATTTCTTTAAAATTATTGGAAAATCTTCTGAAATTCATTGTTGGGAAATTGGGGAGGATAAAAAAGAAAACCTAGAGAAGGAATATTACTCACTGTAGAAGGAAAAGAAAAATATAATTACTGTAGGATACCTTTTGTGTCAAGCATCTCTTGCCATGAAGCTGATTAAATAGCACATAGTTCTAAGATTATTTAATAACTCTCAAAGATCATTTTATGATGAAAGTGGAAATTCTCCCCTTTTAATGACCTCTGTCCACTTTATTTTTCTATGTAGATTTTTCATACTGCCCCAGACCCAAGCATTCCACTTCCTCAGCCTCAGTCTTTATCTGGATCCCAAAGGACAATCTGCCCTGACCAGTTACTCTGGTCCATCATAGCTGCTGTGTTCATTTCCTGGGCTGTGCTCACTTGGGGCAGAGGACAGAAGTTAAAATAAGTTCCATTTTCAAAAATGCTTATCTCAGGAAAATGTTTGATATGATTTGCTTTCAACAGAAGTTTCACTTATGAGCTATTAAATTTCCATTGTGAGTTAGTTGTATTATGAATTTAGGAATCCAACTGTTTAGTCACTTAAAACTTTAGAACCTAATGGGCTAAAACATTTAATGCTACTATTTTGCCTACAAGGGGTGGGAAAAATCACTTGGGATCTTATGAAGAAAATTTATTTTGTTTAATTAAAGGCATATTAATTAAAATGCTATTTTATTCATTAATGGTTCCTTTAAGATGCATTTATTCATCTTTCTTCTTTAAGGACGAATGAAGCAATTATAAGTCCAACATTTCTTTAATGTAAGGTGTGACTAGGAAAATGTATGATTTGCAATCTAAGTGAATGATGGTCAAAATAGATTTGCATTTAAATCATTAGCATAAATGACATTGAGTGTCTGTCATAAGCTGGGAATGATCATCGGCTGAATTGTGAAATAGAAAAATTTAATTTGTGATCCAATTCTTGTCTCCTCCAGTTGTTTACCTCTCCCTTCCAGTAGGCTCATTCCATGTCATCCCCTTAACCTCCGTCTGCATTCGCCATGAAAAATTTCCAGAGAAATGGTTCAAGTTAGCTTGCTGAGTTGAAAGATTTCTTAACTGAGTTCTCAAAAGAGACCAAACTTTGGAAAAAATGTTATAGGGGCTAATGCAGGGGTGTTGAGGTATTATCAGTGAATGTTTCCTCTTCATGACCTCCATTTCAGTTATATTAACTACTTGTATATCTGTTTTATCTGTTTTACATATAAGTTTCTCTGTGATTTTTTTTGATGTAAGTGTTCCCCTACTAGTTATATGATCACATCAAAACAAAAATGAAAATGAATATAGTGACAGGAACATGGGCCTATGGATTTGGATTTTAATTTGTGACTCCAGCAATCATTACCTAAGCAAGTTAACCTTTCTGGATTTAATTCTCCTTATCTGAAAAGCTTTGAAATAATTTAAAAACATTCTCATAAAACTATTGTAAATATGGAAAGAGAAATCTTAGTAAAAACAAATCCCAGGTGCCAGGCACATAGTAGGGTTATAAAAATGTAATCACTTTGGCCTTTTCTGAATTCCAGTCCTACCTCACTGTGTTTCCTTGATGTTTGTCCCTCACCCTTTGCTGTACTGAGGACTCATATAATCATTTATGTGTAGATAGAAAGACAAAAGTAATAATGTCAATCAGTGTGGAACTCAGGGATTGCTTTGTGGTGGGTACGACATCATGGCTTCCTCAAAGCATGCCATCTATAGCTTAGGGCAAAATGTCATTCTTGTAAATTGTAATCAAAGTTATTGCTCTTGTAATTGCTTAGCTACAAGAGGGACTTGCCTATTAAGATGATACCTCAGAACCAGGATGCACAAGGTAATATTGAATAAAAATCTCGCTTGGTATAACTTTCCTGTCTACAGCAGGACATGTTTATTTGGGGATTTGGAGAATTAAGAAACCCTGACCTTCCTTTTTCTAAGATTAAGCAGAGCTTACATAGATTTGAACCCAGAAATAGCAGCATCTAAACAGCTTCCTCATCTGCCTCTCTCTTCATTTTCCAGACTAGTTCGCCATTGAATGAGTGAGAGAAAATAAGACAGGGATGCACAAACCCTGTATCATGTTGTTAGTGACAACATTGTTGAGTGAATCTGACCAGTGAGATAGGCTGGAACTCCTTTAAAATGTGGATTTCACTAAATGAATTATTCACCCCTCTGGACTCTTGTTTTCACACTGCTATGCACTTCTTATAAGCTCTGAATAATTTTCACTCTATAAAATAATAAAAGGTACCCCACATTTTTATATCATCATATAATTTTCAAAGTGTTTTCACGTTTCTTATTTCATGAGGTCCTAGCAAAAACCTGACAAGATTATATTTTATTATGATGTTTTACCAAAGAGGAAAAGGAGGTTCAGAAAGGGCAACTAACTTAAGACCATTCTTTATGTGACCCAAATGCTAGAAAATTTAGAATTGCCTTTTTTCTCATTCCAAGTACCAATTAGTTTAATAGTGCTTCTTGGTGAATAAGGGTTGTGTTTTAAACCACTTTCACGTCACATAACACTAGCATATGCTCAAATTTGGCTGTTGCGCTTGTCAATTCACTTGGATGTTGATATATTTTTATAGCCTTTTGTGCTTATTTTGATAATGGTATAGAAACAAGTGACCATTTTCTTTTTCTTGGATATTTGACTAGAAAAACTCTTAAGTTCTCTGGAATAATACTCTTTTCTTTTCTTTTTTAAAGCCATACAAGCATTTTTAATAACATTGGTGCCTTTCATAGATACTTAATTGACACAAATTCAGTAAGTGTTTAAGATTTACTGCTCCCTGTGGATCTGAGCAAAGTGAACTTTCCTCTATTTAATTATACAGTATCATTTATCTTGAGGTGATTTGGTAAATAGAAAAGAAAATTGATCATTTATGTCTTTCTATGGTTAGTTTTAAAATGTCACATTTTTGCCATAATTACTATAATTTTTATTCCATCATGCTACCAGTTTGTGAATTTGTGTGACTTTTGATTTTGGAGTATGAAATACCACATCCCTCAAGATGTATGGACGTTACATGCTATGGAAAAAGTTACATGCAGAAACTAATCTTCAAAATTTTTAAATAATAGTTTAGTTTAAATACCTGAAATTATTTACAATCACTTGCACTTTCCCTTGAGATTGTCTTATCATAATCATCAAAAAACTCTAGTCTTCCAGGCACAGAAGGAGGACTTTGAGGTCACCTCATCCTATAGACACAACTAGATAAGACTTACATCAGGGTAAATAACCCAGAAAATGACCCAAAGACTGGCAGAACAGACCCTCCACATCTAAATATGAAGAAAAGGCCACATAAAGCGAGGGTAGGAAGAGCAAAGACATAGTTGGGAGCTAAAGGGAACTGTAAGACTCTCTGTGGTAAGGAGAGATGCCACCGGCAGGGAAAGGGAGAGAAACAGACTCTCTCACAAGGGATCCTGCATGGGGGAAAAGAATCCCTATAACATTTGTCTTTGAAAATCAGAGGGGCCAAGTTTCATGAGTCCTCACAATCAGCAGGGCTTAAAACCTGCAAGTTAAAAAATCAGTAGCCTCATGGGAGCATGAGAGAGTTAGAGGAAATTGAGTCCCCACCTTTAAAATTTGTGTATGTTTTTAATTTATTTTTGAGAGAGAGAGAGAGAGAGCGCAAGCAGGGGAGCGTCAGAGAGAGAGGGAAATACAGAATCTGAAGCAAGCTCCAGGCTCTGAGCTAGCCATCAGCACAGAGCCCGATGCGGGGCTCAAACCCACAATCCATGAGATCATGACCTGAGCCAAAGCCAGATGCTTAACCTACTGAACCACCCAGGCGCCCCAAGTCCCCACCTTTAAGGAGACAGCCCTGCAGAAATATAGCATAGAAGCAGCAGTTTGAAAAATACTGTGGTATATATGAGGGAGATTTTTTTTTTCTAATCTCAGAGACTGTACTTGAGAGGAAGGAATCATTGGGAGACTTCTCTAGGAGCCAAGAACTTGGCAAGCACCATTTCCCTCCCTTACCCATCTGCATAAACACAAGGACAGCTGTAGGAATCAATGAGGTGTCAACAATAACTACCTAACTTGCTAACAGCATGCCCTATCCCCGTGTTCTCCTGCCAGGTCTTGGCTCTAGGTCAATCCAACTCAGGTAAACCTTGTAACATCTGTGTCCACACCCATCTCCCCCTCCCGAGATGCTTCTGTGGATCTGCCCCCTCCAAACCAGCCTGCCTCTGTCTCATGGCTGCAGGTCCCATCCCACCAGTGGGACTTTGTTGGTACCACATCCTCCCCCTCTGGATTCTCCTGCAGTTTGGTGCTACTGCATCTCTGGCAAATGCCTGGTTTGACTCAACTCAAGCCCACAGCAGCCCTAGGCTGGCCCACTGACAACAAAGGGACCAAATCCTGCCCACAAAAGGCAAAGAGCCACTGCAGATGACTGTTCTAAAGGCAAAAGTAGCTCAGCCACAGTAGCAGGGCAAATGTAACTCACATAGGACACAATGAAGCACCAGGTTCTGCCATCTGCAGGGTACCACTACAGGACCTCTTATTCATAAGACCACTACTTTCAAGAGCAGAAGATATAGCTGACTTTCCTAACACATAGAAACAGACACAGAGAGTTAGACAAAATGAAGAGACAGAGGAATATGTCCCAAATGAAAGAATAAGATAAAATCACAGCAAGATACCTAAATGAAATGGAGATAAATAATATGCCTTATAGAGAATTTAAAGTAATGATCATAAAGATACTCACTGAACTTGAGAAAAGAGTGGAGATCTCAGTGTGACCTTCAACAAAAAGGTAGAAAGCATAAGACTAGAGAAAGCACAAAAATGGATCAGTGACCTGGAGGACACAGTAATGGAAAGCAACGAGGCTAAATAGGAGAGGAAGAGAAAAATAATAAAACATGAAAATAGACTTAGAGAACTCAGCAACACCATCAACGGTAATAATATTCACATTATATGAATCCCATAAGAAGAAAGGAGAGCAAAGGGGGCAGAAAATTTGTTTGAAGAAATATTAGCTGACAACTTAATCTTGTACAAAGAAAGCAAGAATATCCAATGGAAAAGACCGTCTCTTTAACCAATTGTGTTGGGAAAGCTGGCCAGCTACATGCAAAAGCAAGAAACAGGACCACTTTCTTACACCATACACAAAAATAAACTCAAAATGGATTAAGAACCTAAATGTGAGATCTGAAACAATAAAAATCTTAGAAGATAGCACAGGAAACAATTTTTCTGACATCAGCCATAGCAACATCTTTCTTCTGATATGTCTTCTGAGGCATGGGAAATAAAAGCAAAAATAAATGATTGGGACTACCTCAAAATAAAAAGTCTTCTGCACAGTGAAGGAAACAATCAGCAAAACTTAAAGAAAACCTACAGAGTGGGAGAAAATATTTGCAAATTACATATCCAATAAGATTATCCAGAATATATAAAAAACTTATATAATTCAAAGGCAAAAAATTAATCTAATTAAAAATGGACAGAAGGTATGAACAGACACTTGACCAAAGAAGACCTACAGATGGCCAACAGACACATGAGAAAATGCTCAACATCACTCATCATCAGGAAAATGCAAATCAAAAGTGCAACGAGATATCACCTCACACCTGTCAGAATGGCTAAAATCAACAATAGGAGAAACAACAGGTGTTGATGAGGATGTGGGGGGAAAGGAACCCTAGTACACTGTTGGTGGCAATGCAAACTGCTATAGCCATTGTGGAAAACAGTATGAGTTTTTGAGTTTTGAGTTTGGAGGTTTCTCAAAAACTTAAAAATAGAATTATGATATGATCCAGTAATTCCACTGGTATTTATCCAAAGAATATAAAAACACTAGTTCTAAAAGATATAAACTGAGGGGGGAAAGGGAAGGGGGAAAGTAAAGGGGGGTGATGGTCTTGGTGGAGGTCACTTGTGGGGAAGAGCACTGGGTGTTATATGGAAACCAACCTGACAATAAACTATAAAGTTTAAAATAAAAAAAAAAGAAAAAGATATAATCATACCTATGTTTATTGGAGCATTATTTGCAATAACCAAATTATGGAAGCAGCCCCAGTGTTTTTTGATAGGTGAATTATTAAATATATATATATATATATATATATATATATTTAATATATATATATGGATATATACATACATACATGCATACTAGAATAGTACTCTTCCATATATATATATATACATACATACATGCATACTAGAATAGTACTCTTCCATAAAAAAGAACAAAATCTTGCCATTTGCAACAACATGGATGGATCTAGAGAGTATAATGCTACATCAGCCAGAGAAATACAAATACCATATGATTTCACTCATACATGGAATTTAAAAATCAAAATGAATGAACAAAATAAAAAGGATACAAAAGAAAAAACAGTCCCTTAACTGTAAGGAACAAACAGATGATTACCAGAGAAAAGGTGGGTAGAGAGACAGGTAAATAGATGATGGGGATTAAAGAGTACACTTATCATGAGGAGCACAGAGTAGTGTATAGAATTGTAGAATCATTATATTGTACACCTGAAACTAACATAACACTGTATAACTATCCTGGAATTACAATTTTAAGATATACCTCTTCTGTAATTATCTTTACGTGGGGTAGAATTTAGAATGCATTTAAAATATTTATTCATATGTATATTTATTCATATGGATATCCATATGTATATCCATAATATTATCCATGTAAAATATTATTCATATGTATATATATAATTTATATATTTATAGACATGGATATATATTTATAGATATGGATATATATAATTATGTAGAAAGGATACATCCTTAACAGCTTTAGCATTGTGATTTATCTATACTCAATCATCTATTTCCTATCTATCAGCTACCTCTGTATCAAGATATCTGGATATCTATGTATCTATCTATCATCCTTCTCTTCCCAGCATGAGAAATGTGTTGGTGTATATATATATTCTTCAGTTGCCTCCCTGTAGTACTAACAGGAAGCTTCATGGAGCTATCTGTTGCTCATGTGAGGGGTGATTGAACCTAAACTTAAACCTCTATTAATTTCAATAGCTATACAATGAAAAAGTTAACTTCTCTGATTTTTAGCCTTTACCTGTGAAGTGGGAAATAAGAATACTTTATGTTTTTTTTTAAGGACTAAAGGAGATTTTATATATATATACACACACACACACACACACACACACACACATATATATGTATATATGTATATATACACACACCATAATAATATATATTATAATATATTCACATATAATATAATATAGTAGAACAATGCCTGCTACATATAGTTATTATATTTTTTTAATTTTTCACACATCCTCTCTATATGAGGAGTTGACAACTATCACTAAAGAAAGAAGAGCTAAATCATTGGCTAATGTAGTATTCCAAAACATGCTCTTAAATTCCTAGTACCTCTGTACTTATCAAATAAACTTGTCGACCAGATAGTCTTTCAAATAATTAACTTTAATTAGACATCACATTTTTTTCACTTAATCAATCAGTTTTCCAGAGTTGGATAAAGCAACTGGTGGTTTTTGTAGTGGAAATAGAGTTATGACTTCCATTTGGAGCCATTTCTAACTGAATACAGAGTTCCCAGAAACACAGATTGTGGTAACTCAGAAAGGAACCAGAAAATTGTTATTTCACATATATAAATGTTACAGGTTTGAAGACTAGAAGCACCTGTGTTATTCCCTTTATACGTAGATGCCAACAAAATTAAGAATCCACAGAAACAATGATCACATCATCAAATATGGAGAGACAGTGGGAATGAGAACAATCTGAATTTTTAGCGTTAGTCAACTACCTTATGTGTATTTTACCAGCTTGCATTTTATCTTCCTTATTTTTAAAAATATTCATGTGTTTTCTAAAAACATCAGGCTTCCTCTCGTGCCCAGGTTAGAGCTTCTCCCCTGCCAATAGTTCTGACTGGAAAAGTTCCATGTGGTACATTCATTAAGGCAAATAAGAATGATCAGAGTGGTGCAGTCTGTTACATTTTGATTCTGTGAAGTATTTCAAGTAAGTACTAACATGATTCTTATATTTGATACCAAGCTGATAAGTTTGTTCAATTCTATTTATCTTTTCTTCAGATAAGTGATGCTAAAGACCTTCTAGGCAGTGGGCGTCAGCAAGTATCTTCTTTATGTTTTGTTACTGCTATGCACAACTGTTGACATAGATTATTTTCAAAAGAAAGAGTATTTCTTTTGAGGTAAAAATGGTAAAGTAACATATTTTTTATTGTGTTCCACTGCTCATAGCTTTCAATTTACCTGCCCAAGACTGTATTTGCTCCTCTTCTTGCATGTATCTATTATCTCTTGGTATTTTTGTTCGTAGCATTTCCTCCACCATATTATTATATAATTTTCCTACCTTACTTTATTATTATAATAGTATCTTCTTAATGGAAGTAATGTGTGTCACTCATCTTTTTTTTTTTCATCCCAGAATCAAACACAGCAGCTGGTGCATAAAGGATGGCACTGAACACATGTGTATTGACTCAATGAATGGTCTGCAACTCAGCAAAAATTCTTCCCTAAGAGAGGAAAAAACAGGGTACTGGCTACTTTACTCGTGTACATATCTGCCAGCCCTTAGCTTTAAAGTTTCCATTTTCATCAATCAATCCCTCCTAGTTAATCATCTTGAGATGAAAAGATAACTATAAAAAAGCTTCAAGGTAGTTAGAATCAATATTTACATATTTCTCTGACTTCTTAATTAATATTTTAGTTTTTGTTTGTGGACATGGGCCAGAATTGTCTTCATAGCTTTACTATAGATAACAGGTAACTAGAAGATAGATGATAGATAGATGATAGATGATAGATAGATAGATAGATGATTTTCATTAAAGAAAATATTATATCAGAAATTTGGCTACAATTTTGTGTCAAGGATTACCTTTTCTTAACATTCCAGGATGAGATTCTTTTCATCTCATTTTTTATGAAGGTTTTTTATGAATGATTAAGATTTTTTTAATGTTTATTTTTGAGGCAGGGTAGGGGGAAGAGAGAGTGTGTGGGTCTGGGAGGGGCAGAGAGAGAGGAAGACACAGAACCTGAAGCAGGTTCCAGGTTCCAGGCTCTGCACTGTCGGCACAGAGCCCAACACAGAGCTTGAACTCAAGAATTGTGAGATCATGACCTGACCCAAAGTCAGATACTTAACTGACTGAGCCACGCAAGAGCTCCTATGAAGTTAAATAAATGGTTTATTTAGTAAGAGCTATCACAAAATATCTGATTGTCATATCATTCTCAAATGAATCTGTGCACTTAGTTCGTATCAAGGACACTAGCTAGCAAGCAGCATAGGCAAACCTGGAAGAGGTCTTGAACGTCCCATGTGGCTTCCCAGGCCCATGTTTTTGTATCAGACATTTTTTCTTGCCCACAGTAAGGGAAAGGTTCTCTAGGTGAGATTCGTATGTGTGAGCATTTGCTATGAAACATTTCTATTTTATACCCATATTATTACAGAGCTTTCATGACATTTTCCAGGAGTGTGTGCTATGTAATTTCATAGAGTTTAGATTTCTTTACTATGAGAAATCCTAATTTTTAAAATTTTTTTATGTTTTTTATTTATTTTTGAGAGACAGAGAGGCAGTGCAAGCAGGGGAGGGTCAGAGAAAGACAGGTTCCAGGCTCTGAGCTAGCTGTCAGCACAGAGCCCGACGCGGGGCTCAAACCCAACAACCCTGAAATCATGACCTGAACCGAAGTCAGACGCTTAACCAACTGAGCCACCCAGGTGCCCCGAGAATTCCAAATTAAAGAGCACCCTTCTAAGAGTATTCCATAGAGAAGCATTCTCTTTGTAGCAAATATTGTTAGTCTATTACCCTACATTGTGTTGTTAACGTATTTGCAAAGAAGTTCAGCTGGAACACCTGCCTTTTCCCCCTACCTGGGAATGTTTCAAAGTATTCCTGATTATCTTTTCCTCACTTCCGTAAAGGAAAGAAGAGAGAGTAAAGTATTTCTAATTACCTACAAAGCTGATTGAATAGTAAAATCACTCTCAGTAGCAAACAGAAGTGATGTTTCAGATGTTCCCACTGATTTTTGACTGAAAGTTTTTAAGTTTTACAATTTTCTGTCTTTTGTTAAATCACACATTTATTGATTTTTAAACTCTACATTGTTATTTTAAACCTTTGACTATGAGTTTCTTGAAGTATTTCCATGTGACCATCCATCATTTGTACTAATCCCATTGATTTAATTGCTATGTTAAAAGGCAGCACTGATATATGTCATGATTGTCTTTTATTTTCTTTGGAAGTTTCTCTCTGCATTACAAGACTTTATTTATTTATTTTTATTTATTTTTAATTTTTTTAATGTTTATTTATTTTTGAGAGAGAGACACAGAACATGAGCGGGGGATGGTCAGAGAGAGGGGGAGACACAGAATCAGAAACAGGCTCCAGGCTCTGAGCTGTCAGCACAGATCCTGATGTGGGGCTCGAACCCATGAACTGTGAGATCATGACCTGAGCTGAAGTTGGCCACTTAACCAACTGAGCCACCCAGGGGCCCCACAAAGACTTTATTTTAAAGTTTTCTAACTTAGGGAAGTAATACAATTTTGGAAAAAGTGGTGACTGGGGGTCAAAATGTCTGAGTGATGTCATTGGCTCTATCATGAAGTTCAGAATCAGATAGTTGATAGATAACATTTTCTTTACTACAATGAGTAATTTACAAGGAATTGGACCAGGTGGATTTACTTTTTGATCCAATTTAGATCAGCAAGTAAATGGTTTCCAAATTTAGATTAGTAGAAAAGACTATTGTAAATAGAATGATGAAACACGCTGGCTATAGTTGCATAGCTGGTTCCAGCAAAGATCATGTGAAATGTCACTGATAACAAATGTTCATATGAGACCCTTCATTCCATGGCCTTAATCTTGACACCCAGATAGGAGTTACATGGATGTCAGTCCCTTTCTGCAACTGCTGGTACTATTTCTAATGCTAATGTTGGTTCCATTTATAGGAAATCTCCCTCTTGTCTTATCTCTGTCTCTGACAACTTGAACATATCCATTGAAAAGAAAGGTGATAGGAGACAAACAAGAAGCAATAGTTTAGGGAAAAGGGGAAGATTTTCACTTTGTGTTAGGAGCAGATCATCTGAATACAGCAACTCACCTTTCTAAGATTAAATAAACTGAGTTCAGACTGTCCTCAGCACCTACCCTTTTCAAGAAAGGTTAATTTTGACCAAAATATATTTTTGGCTTTTATTCTCCATCTTGAAAAATAATGGAATTATTGTCCATATGCACTGGTCTGAATAAAATGTTCAGTGATCTGGAATTCATGCACAGGAAGAACAGCTGATGTGGGGAAAGCACTGCAAGATGACAAAATTGACTATTCTAAATGCATCCCCAAGAGAATTGAGAGGCACTAATATTACACATTGCACACCCTCTGTGCTACGTGCCTGCATAATCACAGCATTGAAATTGACATATTTGTCACACGCAATCACATTGGAAACTTTCGGAAGCCATAAATAATGGCTAGGGCAACTATAATATTTTCTAGATGCAGAGACAAGGCACTTAATCTTGATGTAATCTGCACAAGGTAGAGCCCAGGGGCATTCGGTGCTCATGCCTGGGTTATTACATGACACCCAGAGCTCCCCAAATTCAACAAGCCTCTTTGGGTGAGATGAAATCTTACAAGAATATCTGCTACAGCTTTACTGCCTTAGAGATAAATAGTCCTAGTGAGATGATTATATATACTTCTTTAAAAGATTCCCTGAGATAAATATTCATGTATTCACAAATATTTACTATTAAGAATTAATACTTGTTGGCCACATATCCTACATGCCTGACACTGATCCAAGAATATATATATAATTTTAATTAATAGTTAAAAGATCTCTGTTAGAGAAAAACTAATTTTTGCCCTTATTTTTTGGATGAGAAAATTGTGTGCAAGAAAGTTAAGGGCTGGTGTTAATATTCCATAAAAAGCAGTGGATTTTAATGATGGAAGGTATGGTTTCTGAGGCTCTAAATTTTAAAAAATAAAATCCCATCTGTTCTACCTATTACTTCTGTGACATTAAGCAATATATTTAAATTTTCTTCACATCAGTATTTTCATTGGTAAAATGTGGATAGTAATTATGGCTACCTCAAGGATTATAAGCATTACATGAATTGAGGTTAACCTATTAGAGTAGTAACTGACCCATAATAGATGCTCAGTAAGTGTTAATACTAAACTATTCTGTTTCTTATATGAAGAATGTTTTATGTTCTGGCACTGTATTGAAATGAGAAACATTTTATGTCTCTTTTCCCTATTAGGCTGTGTGCTCCTCAATTATAGGGATATGGTTGAACTCATGCTAAGTACCTAGCAAGATAAATGTTACACACAACTTCACTGAATTCATACATGAATAAGGCATGATGCCTCTTTTTTTTTTTAATAGTTTATTGCCAAGTTGGTTTCCATATAACACCCAGTGCTCCTCCCCACAAGTGCCCGTCTCCATGACCATCACCCCCTTTCTCCTTTCCCCCTCCCTCTTCAGCCCTCAGTTTTTTTTTCAGTATTCAAGAGTATCTCATGATTTGCCTCCCTCCCTCTCCTTAACTTTTTTCCCCCCTTCCCCTTCCCATGGTCCCCTGTTAGGTTTCTCCTGTTAGACCTATAAGTGAAAACATATGGTAACTGTCCTTCTCTGCCTGACTTATTTCCCTTAGCATGACACCCTCGAGGTCCATCCACTTTGCTACGAATGGCCAGATTTCATTCTTTCTCATTGCCATGTAGTATTCCATTGTATAGATAAACCACTTCTTCTTGATCCATTCATCAGTTGATGGACATTTAGGCTCTTTCCATGATTTGGCTATTGTTGAAAGTGCCGCTATGAACACTGGGGTACATGTGCCCCTATGCATCAGCACTTCTGTATCCTTTGGGTAGATCCCCAGCAGTGCTATTTCTAGGTCATAGGGGAGTTCTATTGAGAGTTTTTTTGAGGAACCTCCACACTGTTTTCCATGATGCCTCTTTTTTAAGGGTGGCACAATACAGTAGAGGAACCAGAATATTGCAATACACAATGACTAGAATACAAGGCACTGTGTAACATGATGATAGCAAACCTAGCCATGCTTCCTGGTTCCTATGGCATTTTTTTGAAATAATTGTTTCATAGTATTCATATTAGGTTATAATGTTTCTTTTTACTGCTTCTTTTTCTTTACTAAACTGAGACCTTCTAAACTACTAGGGGCAGCACGCCATTCATCCCATCATCCTTCAAGCTGCAGTGCCTGATTGAATGATTGTGTGTATGTCATGAGTTTATGTATGTGTATCTGTGTGTGCATGCTTACATATGTGTAAGTGAGGTGCAATGGCAGCCTCAACACTGCTATAGCAGCTGTTGTGTGCTTATACTGTGCTATCAGTAAGAGATATGATTGAAGGCCCCTGTTCTGCCCCTTACTTATTGGTTGGTTTTGTGCAAAGCACTTGGCATGAGTTGCTGTGGATGTTAGAGCCACTATGCCTTTAGTCCACTTCTTGGTAGCTCCTTGGAAACTGCATCCCTTAGTGGGATCTATTGTAAACTATGATGTGACTCATGTTTTCCCCAGGACAAATCATAAACTAATTTTTTAGGTACATGTATCCTGGATTGAAAGGACTAGTATATTGCCAGTAAGACTTCTGGCTTCAGGAATCTGTATTTCTGCAAGGAAGAACAAAGGGCAATCTTGAATAAATGTTGGGATTCTTCGGCTAGGTAATCTGCTTTGCAAATTCCTTTGGCATACAAGAACAAACACAAAGTCAAGGCTTTGCATACCTATCTTTGAAAACAGGCAAAGCATCATGAGCTTACATTCATCAGGAACTCTTCCCTATTGCCTCTCCCCAAATCTGCCTCTTTGTAGACTTGCCAATACAGTATCCACGTATTGCTAAAATAAGAGAAGAGGCAAAAAGGCACTCAGATATGAATTAGCACAATGTGACATAGAGGACACTGCTACACAGCCTGTTTTCTACCACTTCTGTTTATGGTGTAATCTATATTTTGAATGTATTTCTTCTCTACGGCAGTGGGTGGAAACTTTCAACTTGAGATCAGTGAGGTTAAAAGAGTTGTCATTTGACTATTGCCAAACTTTCCGTTCAGAGGAACTCAAAGCCTTTTTAGTTATTTTGTCAAAGGAAAAACTCATTTTCAGAAGAGCTTAAGGTGAGAGGCTATTTTCAGATACAGTGGCTTGTAATCAGCAGATATCTATTGGAATTTAAACATGTTTTAAAAGGTTCTGTTTTCTAAGACTTCTTAATCAGAGAACCACCCTTTCACAGAATCTCTGGCAATGGAAAGCACCAGAGAAGTACCAAAGTACACATCGACGTATACTCTGAGGATCTAAAAATTGCTTTAAGTAAGGAGAGGTCACAGACATTAGTTATCCTATTATTCAAGAATTGTGTTAATATCAAAAATATTCTAGTGAGGGTTTATTTTTTGTCTTAGGAGCCTAAGGAGTATTGGTATTTGAGTGGTCAATGGGTGAACATAAAACAAAGGAATGGAACTGTGATTAAAAAATATCTTAGCTATAGTTCTTATTTTTGTGGTGTTTAAAGACAGAAGGTAAAGGACAGACAAGCACATAGAAAATGAAAACAATTAAACAGAAAAACCTCAAATATTTAATCTATTCATTAGACCACGTTAGGTTGTCCTGAACTCAAGTAGAGGAATTTGGCTATATAGCTTACTATTGTAACTACAGCTATCATCATACTTCTCACATTACAGTCTAGCTTTCCATAAGCTCACTTACCATAGATTTTGATTTATGTTTTTAAAAGTACGATCTGTTTCCTATTCTTTTCACATGCCTGTGTCTAGCATCATGTCTATCACATAATAGATGTTTGATACATTTTATTAGAAGTCTATCTATAGAATGAGACAATTGCTTATATGTATGGTTCTCCTTTTTTTTCTAATGTATTCTCTAAGGTAATCCATTTTTCATGCTCCATTGAGAGAAAATCCCTGCAGGACAGATGGATCCTCCTAAAATCTGGCTCTATTTTGCATGAATTCTCCACATTGTAGGGGATGAGGCTTTTGCCCTATTCCTTATCTTATCTCTCTTCTGCATGCTTATAATTCTTGATTTGCATTGCAAAACTATTATTCTTTGTTCTGCTTTGAGTTAAGGTTAGTTTATATATCTATTTCTCATTACTTATTATTAAGTTGTTGAAGCCAGACACATATCTTTATTGTGTGTCCTCCATAGCACTTAGCACAGTGCCTCATAGATATGAGAAAGCTTGTTAAATTAAATTACACTGATAGTGATCACAGGTTTGGAAAATGGAATACTTTAGAAAAGATTAAAAGAACACAGATTGTTTATCTTAAACAAAAGATCAAAAGCTATTCTAAGAGTCTACAAATCAATAAAGATTTTTATATCCCCAGTGGGAGAAATGGGAAGTCATAGTAGAGTGGAGTGGTTACTGACTTCTTCCAAATATTTCTTTATGATTTTGGACAGAATGGCCAAGGACATATGGCCTTTCTGTGCTTTCTTGGTTATATGGGCTCCGAATTTTTCTAGAATCATATCTCATCGGCTCTACTAGGCTCTAAAGAATTCAATCCTAAACTTATTGTACCTGCATTTATAATTGTGGAGCTATTATTCTTTGGCAAACAGAATCACATGTTACTTATGACTGTTCCTCTTTTCCAGCCAGATTATCTTTATGATCTTAACTTGTTTACTTTCACTGAAACATATATATTTTATAAATCTTACCTTATTCAACAAATATTTATTGAGAAACAATTCTGAGTCATGTCATCAACTACACAGATCTAAAAATGAATAAAATATAGGTCCTGCCCTTGAAGAGCTAATAATCTGGTAGGGGGATATCAAAGTAAAGCAAAATTATATAACAATATAATGTGTGATGATAAAGAAATGGGCCATTAAGTTCTGTGGGAACAAATGGATGGGAAGGAAATGATTTGTGTAGGTCAGCACTGCCCAACAGAATTATAATGCAAGAAATATGTAATTTAATTTTCTAGTAGTTATGTTAAAAAGTTCAATTGACCCTTTAACAGTATGGGTTTGAACAACAGTCTACTTATATATGGAATTTTTAAAAAAAAATTTTTAACTTTATATATTTTGGAGAGAGAGGGAGAGATACAGAGTGTGAGCAGGGGAGGGCAAGAGCAAGGGAGACACAGAATCCAAAGCAGACTCCAGTCTCTGAACCGTCAGCACAAAGCATGATGTGGGGCTTGAATTCATGAACCGTGAGATTATGACCTGTGCCAAAGTCAGACACTTAACTAACTGAGACATCCAGGCGCCCCTACTTATACATGGATTTTTAATAAGATTTCTGGTCAACAGCAGGCTATTGGTGGTTTGGGGGGAGTCAACAGCAGGCTATTTTGGGGGAGTCAAAAATTCTAACAGATTTTTGATGGTATGGGGGTCAACACCCTTAACCTTCATTTTTTGTTCAGTGATCAACTGTAAAAAGAAATGGGTAAAAATGGTCTTAATAATGCATTTTATTGAGCCCAATATAAAAGTCATTAAAGAGATATTTTGAGATATTTTATATTATCTCTCTCTCTTTTTTTAAACTAACCTTTGGAATCCAGGATGCATTTTATACTCCTAAGCAAATCTAAATTTGGATTAGCTACATTTCAGGAGCTCAATAACAACATACGGCTAGTGGCTGTCATATCAAAAAACACAAATCCAGAATTTAAAGAAGGAATATTAGATAATTTGATAGTGAGTTGGATCTCAGAGTTTGAAGACTTCCCAGATCTAAGAGACTCAGTATCAATGACATGGGAACAACATATGCAAAAGCACAGAGGCATCCAGGTGTGTTGGTAGAAGTTCCACATGGGAAGCTACAGCCTTTCAATTGTCATTGAAGATCTAATAAGACTAGTTTTAATAGCTAAGAACTCATTATAATATTATTAGGTCTAATAACTAGTAATACCATTTTTTTGCTTTATGCAAATGTGTATATAATGATTCTTACATGTCAGGAAGAGCTCTAAGCACTTTCTACAAAATAATTTGTTTAATCTTTGCAACAGCACTATGAGGTAGGTATCATTATTGCCTACCCTACTTTACAGATGATAACATTGAAACCTAGGGGGCCAAAAAACTCGCCCAATGGAATACAATCACTAAGTGGAACAAACAGAATTTGACTCTGGAATCTGTGTTCTAAATTGTTATGCTATATTAACTCTACAAATCACTACCCCCTCTATAATATACAGACCCAGTGCTGACTTTAATGTTCTATACAGATCAGGCTAAATACTTAAGAACTATTAAAGTTGTAAAATGAGCTAATAAAACAAATTTGTTTTTAAAAATAAAAACTGATTGAAGACTAAATAAAATTCAAAGTTGTAAAAACAAATATGGTAAATAGTTCATTATATTTTAGGAATGTGGTGCATGTTACATAAATAGTCCCTGATGTTATTTTATTAATAAATATAATGAATAAATTTGAAAAAATTCATTTTGCCCAAGTAGTTTCTATCAATTTTGCAGAATATAAAAGAAAAATACATTTATGTTGCATATAAGAAACACACTTAAGATAATAAGTTTGGAAGTAAAAGATGAAAAAGTTATACCATGCAAATACTAACCAAAGGAAAGCTGCTGTTGTGTCATCAGAAAAATTGAGACTTTCAAGCAAAAGGCATCCTAGAGATAAAGGGGGAACACATCATGATGATCATTAACTAAATTCACCAGGAAGATATAATATTCAAAAGTTTTATTTATCTAATTGCATAGCCTCAAAATATATGAAGTAAAATTTGACAGAATTAAAAGAACAATAGAAAAATCTATAATTATCCTTGGTGAATTTAACCATATATCAGGAACTTACTGAAAAATGCAGACATGAAAGCTGTAAGACTATAAGAAGCTGACATTCACATTTAACAAACTTGATACAATTGACTTATATGGAACGTTATACCCCTGAACTGCAGAGTACCATTACTTTAAGTTCACACAGAAGTTTTATAAAAATTGATCATATTCTGGATTAGAAAGCAAGTCTCAATAAAATGCAAATGATTTAAATTATAAGAGTATATTATTGAATCATAGTAGACTTAAGCTAGAAGTCAAAGATGTTTAAAATCTCCTTATGTTTGGGGCACTCGGGTGGCTCAGTTTGCTGAGTGTCTGACTCTTGATTTCAGCTCAGGTTATGATCTCAGTCATGAGATTAAGCCCCAAGCCCCAAGGCTTAGCATGGAGGCTGCTTAAGATTCTCTCTCTCACTCTCTCTTTTTCTCTGTGTCTGTCTCCCTCTGCTGCTCTCACCACTTGCTGTCTCTCTCTCAAATAAAATTTAAAAAATAGTAAAAACATAAAATCTCCTTATGTTTAAAAACAAATAACACTTATGTTAAAGAGGAAATGGCAATTGAATTTAGAAAACAATTTTGAATTGAATATATCAAAAATCCAATGTGTCAAAACTTGTGAAATGCAGATAAAATGCTCATAGAGTAGAATTTATACCAATGTATAATAAATTTTTTTAATGTTTATTTATTTTTGAGAGAGAGAAAAACAGAGCATGAGTGGGGGAGGGGCAGAGAGGGAGGGAGACACAGAATCTGAAGCAGGCTCCAGGCTCTGAGCTGTCAGCACAGAGCCCGACGCGGGGCTCAAACCCACAAACCGTGAGATCATGACCTGAGCTGAAGTCGGAAGCAACCGACTGAGCCACCCAGCCGCCAAAAATTCTGAATCCATGAACTCAACATCCATCTCAGGAAACAAGAACAATAACAGCAAATTAAACATAAATAAATAGTGGAAAGAATAAAAATGAAAGTAACATAATAAAACAAAAAATACTAAATAATGATTATTTGAAAAGATCAATAAAATCAAGGCAAATGTCATCATATTAAAACTTCATAAATGACAGAACAATGCTTTAATCTCTTTCAATCTATCTCATTTTCACTCTGTCTCTGTAATGGATAAGATTAATTTTCAAAGTTGAACTTTTTTGCATAATAAACATGCAAAAAAAGAGGGGGGCCTGAATTGAGCCATGAAAAATAATTAACACTTTCTTTTATTTCCTGTCATAAAATTAATTATGCACATATTTGATGTAGTACACATTGCTACTGTTATTGTTTTGTTCCTCTTGTTTCCCCCTGCCTCTTTCACTAGGTAGTTGTAGCCTCTCTAGGGTCTTTAGAGTAATATAGTAAAATACAGAAAAGTTTGACTCAAAGAGCCTTAGGAAACTTTATAGTCTTCATGATCTTCTCTAGTATTATGAGAGCTTATGATGCAATACCTCAAACTAAGCCTAAAAAATAGATAAAGCCCTTTATCAAGTATCAACATTATCATAGTCTTCTTTCAGATCAGTGCTCTCCTGAGACAAAACGAATCTATACAATCATAATCAGCAATGAACAGGAGAGTTTGAAATTCAAAGCTGCCAATGTCAGCATCACTCCTAATTTGAAGTTGATTTTCCTTAGCAATCCCAAAGAATATCATATTTCTGAAAGTCCTGGACATGTTTTGAATTTGGCTCAATTATTAGTAATTGAAAACACTCCTGTTGGTTCTACATACTTTAACACCTAACAGCAAAGATATGCTTAAGTCCATGCATAGCTCTGCCTTAGCATACATCATAGATAACACAGATACATAATTTAAACAAAGCCAATATGACTGATATGGGAATGCTAAAAGAAGGTCTCAGCTGTAAGAGGGAGTCTTAATCAACTCTAGATGTTCTCTAATCACAAAAGGAGACTAAAAATAGTTTTAAAAGGAATGTCATCAGATAGCACAAATCATAGATAAGAAACTGCAGTCTGTTGGAGCCTAAAAATACTTCTGAGGCAAAGATAAGAAAGAAGAGCACAAGCCAAGTCAAGCATAAAGTGTCTTCTGAAGGGTATCTTAATTATTTTTGCAGTATTATGATAAGACTATTTCTTAAATTTTTGCAGAAAAGCAAAAGAATTGCCAAGACACATCTGACAAAAATTGACGAGGTTAGCAACCTGTCTGCCAAATATCTAGACTTATTTTAAAGCTGAACTAAGACAATTCAAGGATGGATACATGATACAGTGGATCAAAATAGAGATCCCAGAAGCCTAAGTAAAACCTAGACATGACAAGATATCTAGGAGAAAGATATTTCTTTGCTAAATGGTATTGAGCAGTTGATTTTATTGAATCAGGCAGATGAAAAACTTGAATATAAATATGACTGTAAATTTTAGAATATAGCATAGAAAAATTTCTTTATTATGTCATCATAGGAAAGTATTTTCAATAACCCTGAAAGAGCACAAACTGACACATTATGTTACATTAAAATAATAACACCTACCCATCAAAATACAGTATTAAGAAGGAGATAGAACAGTACAAAAGTTGAAGAAAAGATTTCCAATGCATGTATCTCACAGATGATAGCATCTACAATATATAAATTTGTGCAATTAGTATTTATATATTTTTTTCCTCCAAATGATAGAGAGTGACAACCCCAATAAAAATAAAGCAAAATTATGAACAAGCATTCCAATGTCAATGTCCAGTAAACAAATATAAATATTTTTTGCCTTACTAGTAGTTGAGAAAATCATAAGGAAACACCATTTTACACATATCCTACTGGCAGAAATTTTCTGTAATTATAACAATATTGGCAAAAGTATTTGGCAAAGTGAACTTCTTATAATACTTCTAAAACACTTCAGAAAACAATTTGCTATCACCTGCCAAAGTTGAAATAAGTCTAGCATACAATGCTATAAGTGCTTTCATAAGTATGGAGTTAACAGAAAGTTTTGCACATATGCAATGAAAAATGGAAAAGAAAGTTCATAATAATCTTGACTAGGAAGGGAAAATATACCATAGGAGGAAAATATCCATTTGCAAGAGATTGGATAAAAAAGAAATGTGGTACAATTATACAATGGAATATGACCCAGTAGTGCAAATAAATGTACTGCTGTATGGACTAAGAATGATTTCTCAGAAACATAATAATTTGTGAAATGAAGCTAGTTGCAAAATCGTACAGAGTAGGGTAAAATTTATAATGTATCAATGGAAAAGGCAATATATTGATCATTTATATGTATATATACATCAGTATAATTATTCAAATAATCAAATTAATGAGAAACACAACATTTAAGCTAGTAGTTTCTTCTGTGATGAGGAAAGGGATCTGTTTGGCAAATGGTATACAGTGGTTTTGAAAATTGTTAAATTTTTAGCTTTTTATACTGGTTAGTGAGCTATTGATTTTATTATTATTCTTTGTATTTATATATGTGTTTTACATGTTATTTGTATATACAGCACTTACGAAACAAACTTTTTTAAAAAATAAAAGAGAGAGGGGAGCCCTTAATCATCAATTTGAGAGATTTGTAACATTGAGCAAACATAGATCATCTTTATTTAATAAACAAAGCAAAAAAAAAAAGACACAGAAAACAAATAACAAACAAACAAAACAAGAACAAATTAGTACAAAACCACCATCTGCCAACATAGTTTTATTATGCCAATTAGGATATTACACTCCATCCTCTGGGATATAAAGGACCAAGACTGGATGCAAAGGTTGACTGAACTCTCACAACATTTTGTATCCTAAACCACGTACCCTGTCCACCTTTAAAGTGCACAATCAGATGCAGTTTTCAGAGTGTACTTTTAAAAAACCATAGTTATAATTTCTTTATTTTTTGATGAAGAACATAGACAATGCACAAGAAAACAGTATATCTTAAGTAGATTAACTGTTTAGCAAGCATAACTTGGGAAACACAGAGGTCTAGCAGATATTAGACAACACCAGCCTGAATGAGAAGTGGACTGCCTTAATCAACACTTAACTAGGAAGAAACTGGTTTTACTTGACCTCCACACACATGAGTTATAAGGTGTTCTGTACAGGGGCACCTGGGTGGCTTAGTCGGTTAAGCAGCTGACTTCAGCTCAGGTCATGATCTCACAGTTTGTGGGATCGAGCCCCACACTGGGCTCTCTGCTGACAGCTCAGAGTCTGGAGCCTGCTTCGGATTCTGTGTCTCCCTCTCTCTCTGCCCCTCTCCCGCTCGTGCTCTATCTCTCCGTATGTCTGTCTGTCTACCTCTCAAAAATAAACATTAAAACAAAAGGTTGTTCTGTACAAGTTTACAGCTAAGTACATATTGTTCTTATCCCATACTACTCTTTACTCACTTTTGTTAATCATTTTTGTGCTTATACATATTTATTTAAAATAATCTTTTTTATTTTAGAACAGTTTTAGGCTTTAGAAAATAGTTTTAGATACAAAAAGCTTGCAAAGATCATATAAAGAGTTCCCATGCAACCCAATTCAAGTTTTGCTATTATTAACATCTAATACAGTTAACCCACATAGGGAACTACAAGATGGAACCCACCCCAGGAGCCTAGCCCGCATCAGAAATCTAAACCTAAGCCAGTCTGCACTGATGGAAACACCTATCAAGGAAACTAAACAAACACCATTCATAATTCTCCACCTCAGCCTTAGCTAGCTTAAAGAAAATAGGATCTTCTGGCCTTATCAGGAAATTCTCAACCAAGAATGCCCTATTTCCATGTTGTCCCTTCTAACACTCTGTAAAATTTGCTCTTGCCCTGAATGTGGTAAATTGTATAGAAATCTTGTGGAAGCCAAAATCCAGCTCTGAGACCCTTACATGATTATGTGGGTATTTGTCACAATCCATTTCTCTTTGTGATTCAGAGGCTGAGAGAAAACTTGCATTTGCAGTGAGAGGTTACTAGCAATATATATTCCATATTTACTATCCACAAAATACAACTCTTACACTGAATTCAAAAGGAGGTCTTAATATAGTTCCTGATTCTTTACTTCTGTTTTACACTTTGGATACCAAACCAAAAAGAAAAAGAAAAGAAAAGAAAAGAAAAAGATATTCTCAGAAGAAAATCATACTTTAGGATCCCTGGAAAATAATGATGTCAAAATGAACTGCGATTAATAAAATTTGTTGAGAAAATAATTAAGGGGCCTGGCAAAATTAGAAATGACAAAAAGGCCAGTTAAATCGTGACAAACTTTGCTTCTTACTGTTTAAATTCTCTGCTCTTCTTGAGTGTATGGGCAGTCACATGGTCATTGTGAAGTTGTTGGGTTGTTTTTGTTTTTATTTTAATACTCTCTGAGGACTGAGTTTTTGGTAGTATCTGATATGTGGTGGTAGACCAGGTAAACAGACCCGGTCACTTTAAATTCTGAAACTCATGTGTGCATTTTTGTTTTCTTTGGTATCTCACAGATTATCTAACTGTGAAATAAAATTATAAACATTCTAATACAAGCTTTTTCCAACAAAATGACTAATGTTACATCAAACAAACATAAAAACCCCTCAGTCTTTCCCCAAATCCCTCTGGAAGAGTGCTCACTGCTTCTGAGGCACTGTATTTCTCCAATCCATGGATTGTCTTCCCTTGAATAAAGAATATCAAACTCATTACCAAATTGTTATACTTTGGTCATTTCGTGGTTCTAGTCATGAGATGGCATCTAAAGACAGGTGCTGAAGATTGTTGGCCCATGCCTACATGCAGGTGAGGCTACCCACAGAGCCCTTTTGCATGTTCTCTCTTTGGCCACAAAGAAGAGCTCTGCTAAGTTTCTCTCAAGTTGAGTTCTGTTTATTTTGCATTCTGAGCTCTTCAAGTTTGTTTGTCTTAATCTTTTGGGGTGGAAAGTTGGAGTGCGAGAGACTCCAGATTTTTCATGGTGAGACTTAGTGGACACAACATTTGAGTTTGTGCCAATCTCATGTACAAGGAAAATGTTCTTTGGAAGTCCTTACAGGTCTTAGGTACTGTGCACAGGCAGACAGAAACAGTAAGTCTGGTTGAATGTAGAAGGATTGTTTCAATAAGGAATAATAACAAGAACCCCTCAATCTAGAGAAAGAGGTAAGTCCACTGCATAAACCACTGGGAAGCTGGGGGAAATGAATTAAAACAAAAAAAAAAATCAACTTTTTTGACCAATGACACATCAAAATCTAAGTAAACACAAGTTCAAAATCATCTCACGAAAGGAATAATTGATAGTAGGAATCTTGGAAGTCAAAGAGGAAAAATTGGTGACAACAAGTTAAGTACTTAAAAGCTGTTAGATGCTCATCTCCTTAGTCTAAGACTCTCATGCTAAGATAAGTTGGTCACAGAACAAGTTATATTGACATTAAGTCACCCACCAACCTGAAGAAAATTTCTATTTAATGAGGTACACTGTAAAGCAACAGAAAATCTCGAACTCAGTGTCATACTCCTCCCAGTTACTAATATGGCTCTAAGAGACCCAAGGCTTAACTAATGAAGCAGTATACTCAGATTGCAAAGAATCAAGCATCTTATTTTCTGGAACACCTGCTTTTTTTTTATGGCTAAGAGCTGCCATCCTGTAACCAAAGATATCTATAAAAATGGCAAAAATCTTACCAAACAATCAAGAATTACAATGACCATTATGCAGAATGTTTCAACTCGACAAGATTATTTATTTAAAAAATGCAATTTATAGTGAGGCTTCCCAAATTAAAGAAACAAAATAAGATACCCATTTTATTTTTTTAATGGTTTTCTTTTCTTTTTTTAAATTTATAGTTTATTGTCAAGTTGGTTTCCATATAACACCCAGTGCTCTTCCCCACAAGTGCCCTCCTCCATGACCACCACCCCCCTTCCCCTTTTCTCCTTCCTCTTCAGCCCTCAGTTTGTTTTCAGTATTCAAGAGTCTCTCATGATTTGCCTCCCTCCCTCTCCCAAACTCTTTTCACCCCTTCCCCTTCCCATGGTCCCCTGTTGGGTTTCTCCTGTTAGACCTATGAGCGAAAACATATAAGATACCCATTTAAATTGGCATGCAGAAGCCTCCAAAAGCCTTCAAGATTCTAAAATAGTTTTATTAAAAGATTCATTACAAAAGGCTAGTGCAAAATTAAAGACAAGAGGTATGCAAAACAAGACTATAAGACTGACATGACTCCTGCTAACCTCTCTATTCTAGTTTACCTGAGTATTCAGCCTACTAAACCACTGTCTGAATTGCCTTTCTACTCTGAACGGACCCCAAGACTGTAAACAAAAGTCAAATATTTCCACACCAACTTGAATGACTACATGTGTGCTCTCAAAGAAAGGCCTCTATATGGGTCTCTCCCAGAGTTGATGGTACTTTGAGTGATTCTCTGGTACACTGTTACTAGTTTTTCCCTTAAATAGCCAAGGGGAAACTAAAATTAAACCTTGTCAAATTCTGGTACATACTAGAGTTATACTGTCTTCATAAACCCACACTCACTCTGGAGCCAGCAGGTGGGATCCTAGGAAAACTGGCTGAAGCTGTGAAGGGTGAGACTTCTTATCAAACTCAACTCTTCTGGATCTCTGTATTGCCCAGTTGAGAGAGGAAAATAAAATTTCACATTGTCCTTTCCTCTCAAAATTCAGACTTCTATGAATTTGATTTTGGGAAACCCATTGATTATTGATCCTTTCTTTCCCAGAGATGACTGTTGACATCTTATTTGTCTCCTGTATGTCCTGAGAACTTGACTTGGAAACCAACAGGTTGAGGGCCCTCAAAATATGGCCAAACAGAAATGTGGGTTGCATCGCATTTGCAGCTGAGATCCTACAGAGTTTTGCCAGCATTCCGGAGAAATGTTTAAATCTTTCTGTCTTTTTGCTAACTTTGAAAGTGGCTGTGAGTCTTTGGAGGGTGATATCTTTTGAACCTTCTTTGAAGATACCTTCTGGGCCCATGGGGTTGTTCAATACTGCCAGGAATATTTACTGTTTGTTCTGGCTGAAAATGAATAAAATATGTGAAAGAAACACTTTGATGTATTTATATTGGAGAAACTGGGTGGATCAGTTTCCATCAAAATCTAAGTAAACACAAGTTCAAAATCATCTCACGAAAGGAATAATTGATTGTAGGAATCTTGGAAGTCAAAGAGGAAAAATTGGTGGCAACAAGTTAAGTACTTAAAAGCTGTTAGATGCTCATCTCCTTAGTCTAAGACTCTCATGCTAAGATAAGTTGGTCACAGAACAAGTTATATTGACATTAAGTCACCCACCAACCTGAAGAAAATTTCTATTTAATGAGGTACACTGTAAAGCAACAGAAAATCTCGAACTCAGTGTCATACTCCTCTGGTTAAGCATCCAACTTTGGCTCGTGTTATGATCTCGTGGTTTGTGAGTTCAAGCCCTAACTAACTTGGGCTCTGTGCTGACAGCTCAGAGTCTGGAACCTGCTTCTTGTTGGAAGCTGATATTTAGAACCTGATGAGAACTTTTTTAAAAGGCCTTTTCCCCAAGTTGGGTGGAAATGAAACTTATGTACCCAGAGGGAAAGAAAAACATCCCCCAAACAAACAGCTATAAATTTAGAACAAGGAAACTTTTTTAATGTTTATTCATCTATTCTGAGAGAAAGAGAGTACAAATGGGGGGAGGGGAAAGGCAGAGAAAGAGAAGAAAGAGAATCCCAAGCAGGCTCCGTGTACTCTCAGTTTGGAACCCCACAAGGGTCTCAATCCCACAAACCATGAGATCATTATCTAAGCCGAAATCAAGAGCTAGCTGCTTAAAAGGCTGAACCCCCCCAGGCACCCCAGAACAAGGAATCTTTTTATTTATATTTTAGTTGAAGATATTATCCATGATATAAAGAGGCAAATTGAAGATAATGGAGTTGGGTGGGTGAGTCAACCATTCGATATCATTTAGGTTGCAAACCAATTGTTCTTTTAGTAATTAAAAACTCCATGTCTTATAAATTGAATTTTTATAGAGCATAAATTTATCTCTAAAAGCAATTCAAAGCCTACCTATCCTTTTTCTTAAATTTTAATTCCAGTATAGTTTACAGTGTAATATTAGTTTCAGGTGCACAATATAGTGATTCAAGAATTCCATATATAAGCCAGTACTTATCACAAGTGCACTCATTAATCCCCATCACCTATTTCACCCATGCCCCATCCACCTTCCCCTTGATAACCATCAGTTTGTCCTCTATAGTTAAGAGTCTGTTTCACCACATAATTTATTCACCATAAATTATTCATCACATAATTGCGGGCTTTCAATTCTGTTCTCTTGATCCATGTGTTTATTTTTGTGCCAGTACCATACTGTTTTGATCACTACAGCTTTGTAACATAACTTGAAGTTTGGAATTGTGATGTCTCCAGCTTAGCTTTTCTTTTTCAAGATTACTTTGATTATACAGCATCTTTTGTGGTTCCATACAAATTTTAGGATTGTTTGTTTTAGTTCTCTGAAAAATGTTGTTGGTGTTCTTTTGTTATTTTAATTTTTTAAAAATTTTATTCAAACCCAGATTAGTAACATATAGTGTAATAATGATTTCAGGAATAGAATTTCGTGCTTCATCACTTACATGTAACACCCAGTGCTCATCCTGAAAAGTGCCCTCCTTAATGCCCGTCACCCACTTAACTCATCCCCCCACCACCACCCCTCCAGCAATCCTCAGTTTGTTTTCTGTATTTAAGTCACTAATGGTTTGTCTCCCTCTCTGTTTTTATCTTATTTTTACTTCACTGCCTCTATGTTCATCTGTTAAGTTTCTCAAATTTCACATATGAGTGAAATCATATGATATTTGTCTTTCTCTGACTGACTTATTTCTCTAACATAACACATTTTAGTTCCATCCATATTGTTGCAAATGGCAAGATTTTATTCTTTTTGATTGCCAAGTAATAATATTCACATCTTCTTTGTCCATTTGTCAGTTGATGGGCATTTGAATTCCTTCCATAGTTTGGCTATTGTTGATAGTGCTGCTATAAACATTGGGATGAATGTGCCCCTTCAAATCAGCATTATTGTATCCTTTGGGTAAATTTCTTGTAGTGCAATTGCTGGGTCATAGGGTGGTTCTATTTTTAATTTTTGAGGAACCTCCATACTGTTTTCCAGAGTGGCTGCACCAGTTTGCATTCCAACCAGCATGGCAAAAGTGTTCCCTTTTCTTTAATTTTTTAAAAAGTATTTATCTTATCTTATTTTATTTTTTTTTAGAAAGAGGGAGACAGAGACAGAGCACAAGCAGGGGAAGGACAGAGAAAGAGGGAAACACAGAATCCGAAGCAGGTTCCAGGCTCTGAGCTGTCAGCACAGAGCCTGATGCAGGGCTTGAACTCCCGAACTGCAAGATCATGACCTGAGCTGAAGTTGGTGCTTAACTGAGCCACCCAGGCACCCCAAAATTGTTCCCCTTTCTCCACATTCTGGCCAACATCTGATGTTTCCTGATTTGTTAATTTTAGCCATTCTGACAGGTGTTAGGTGATATCTCATTGTGGTGTTGGTTTTTTGTTAGAGGTTGCATTAAATCTGTATATTGTTTTGGATAATATAGACATTTTAATAATATTTGTTCTTCCAATTCATTAGCATGGAATGTGTTTCCATTTCTTTGTGTCGTCTTGAATTTCTTTCATCAATTTTTTGTAGCTTTATAGAGTGCAGCTTTCCACTCTTTTGTTTGATGTAGTCCTAGACTTGTATTATTTTTTGTGCAATTGTAAATGGGATATATATATTTAGTTTTCTTTCTGCTACTTCATTAATAGTGTATAGAAATGCAACAGATTTATGTTCATTGATTTTGTATCCAGTGACTTTATTGAATTCATTTACCAATTCTAGTGCTTTTTTGGGTGGGGTCTTAGGGTTTTTATATATAGTATCATATCATCTGTGGATAGTGAAAGTTTTACTTCATCCTTACTAATTTGGATGCCTTTTATTTCTTTCTGTTGTCTGATTGTTGTGACTAGGACTTCCAGTACTGTGTTGAGCAAAAGTGGTGAGAGTAGACATCTTTGTCTTGTTCCTGGACTTGGGGAGGGCGGGGGGGGGTGCTTTTAGTTTTTCCCAATTGAGTATGATGATAGGTGTGGGTTTTTCATACATGGACTTTATTATGTTGACGTATGTTCCCTCTAAGACTACTTTGTTGAGGGTTTTTATCATGAATGGATGTTGTACTTTGTTAAATGCTTTTTCCATATCTATTGAAATGATCATATGGTTTTTATCTTTTCTTTATTGATGTGACATATGTTATGCTGATTGAACTGTGAATAATAAACCACGCTTGTATCCTGGGAATAAATCCCACTTGATTGTGGTGAATTATTTTTTAATGTATTGTTGGATTCAGTTTGCTAGTATTGTGATGAAGATTTTTGCACCTATGTTTGTCAGAAATATTGACCTATAGTATTTTTTGTCAAGGTTCACGTATCTTTTTAACAAATCTCAAACTTCCCTATGTATCTTAAAAGGTTTTTAACTATTGTGAAAATCTGAATTTAGGAAACAAAAGTAGTTTTTGGGGGAACTTACATTTTTTCCCTGTGACTTTGAGATTAAATATTCTGCCTGGTCTTCTCTAGAAACTTTTTCTTTTAAGAGAAAAAGAGAAACAGAGAAAGACAGAGTTAGAGATAGATAGATGATAGATAGATAGATAAATAGATAGATATCAAACATGAGCAGTGGAGGGACAGAGGGAGAGAAAGAGAGGGAATCGTAAGCAGGCTCCATGCCCAGTGTGAAGCCTAATGCAGGGTTCAATCTCAGAACCGTGAGATCATGACCTGAGCCAAATAAAGAGTTGAACGCTTAACTGACTGAGTCACACAAGTGCCTCTAGAAACTCTTATCTAGCCATTTCTTTGTAATTCACACTTCAGGTATGTAATTTTCAGGAAAAAAAGGGCTATTTGGAAACTAGACAAAAGAAAAAGTTTTTTAAATCTTGTTCACAAATATTAGTAAAACATTTAACCAATCTGAGCAGGTAACCCTAACTTATTCCAACTCCACAATTAGGATTCAACTCTTCTTTTACAATTTAGTGAGTTTTGCATTATTGTACTGCCCCATGGTTAAAATTTTAAAATAAAAGTTATAAGATCTGTTTTGTATGTTTGTATATGCCTATGTATGTACATTATTTATAAATGTATGATTTTTCTACTTCCAGACTGTATTGCCAAAATTAATTTATAATGAGCTCTATTACTTGGCTTAAAGAAAATTAAATGCTTATATAAATCAAGTATACACTCAGAAATATCAAGTATACTCTCAGTTAGTTAGAAACTAACTCAAATGTTTTTCAAGTTCACATGATTTAAGATAATCGTTGGTAAACAAACCCTAGTTGGCTACTTGATTTAATTTAACAGTCTTGTCTTTAGAGTTACCAGCATTAAATATAATACAGACATCAACTTTTATTCTACCTAGGTTTATGAAAAGTCAAATAAACTCACGCTTTCTCTGTTACAGAATTTGTCAGCAAGCCAGATAACTTAGGATGATGGTTAGCCATTTAATGTCTTATGAAACTTTCATGAGTAATCTAATCATAAATATTAAAATCAAGTAAGTTAAACAAATGTAAGAATGTTTATAAACTTTGCAATAATAATTATTCTTTATGGTATATTTAATTAAAAATAATTTCTAAAAAATGCTTCTAAAATCTTTTTGATAATTTGAAATTTTAAAGTTATAATGAGGTAAGTTAAATGACAAATATTCATTGAATATCTAGATTATTTCCAAATAAAATAAAGCACTGTGACATTAATTACCGAACACAGGTTTATTAACTTTTATCTTCCTTTCATAGAAGAATAAAAGATATGTGGGTCAATTAGTAAACATGTTTTATACTACATTAAAAAATTAACTAAAAGGAAGTATATACTTCTAGAAATTATAATAAAGTGTATTTATAATTTTGTCACTCAGTCCACAGAATGTTAGTGTGGCAGTTCACAATTGTTTGCTTCTTAGTTTCCACCAGGAGTAAAGAATTCTAAGGGTTAAGAATTTTCACTCATATGAGGACTTTAAGATACAAAACAGATGAACATAAGGGAAGGGAAGCAAAAATAATATAAAAATAGAGAGGGGGACAAAAACATAAGAGACTCTTAAATATGGAGAACAAACAGAGGGTTACTGGAGGGGTTGTGGGAGGGGGGATGGGCTAAATGGGTAAGGGGCATTAAGGAATCTACTCTTGAAATCTTTGTTGCACTATATGCTAATTAACTTGGATGTAAATTTAAAACAATTAATAAAAAGAAAAAATGTTAAAAAAAAGAATTTTAACCAATATATGTAATTAAAACTACTAAGAAATGATAAGGGTGAAAGGAAACAGCTGAGTAAAAATATAGGTAATGACAGTAACATGACTGGCTGTTCCAGAATGAGGAAAAGAAAAAGAATCCTTTGGACAAAATCTGAATGGATATTAAAAAAAGTTGTAAATCTTTCTGGAAAAGGAAACATGGGAAAGTTTAGCTGTTGTCAAGCTAAGATTAGAATGAATTTATGATGAATTTTAATATCAAAAGTATACTGATGCAAAACTAGAATTTGGTGTTCTGTTAAAAGGCCAACGTTTTCTTGAAATGCTCTTTATAAGAGATTGTGAAAGGTGTTTTGTTTTTTCTTTTCCTTCTTTCTTTTTTTCCCTGTCTTACATTTTGGGCAATCTTCACACTTTGTGCTAACAGTTCAGAGCCTGCTTCAGATTCTCTGTCTCCCCCTCTCTCTCTCTGCCTCTCTCTCTCTTTCTCTCTCTCTCAAAAATAAATAAACATTAAAAAATAAAAATAGACTGCACTGCCCAGTTTCTCCATCTCAAGTTTATCCACACACATCCTCCACCATTTCATCATAATTGCCACTTAAATGCTTCTTTTTTTTTTCCAGCTCCTGACTCTACAGCTTCTATTCCAGCTAATGTTGGTTGCAAACTTGCTCATCTTTCCAGGTTTCAGTGTTGTTTTATCTTGTTATCTCAGTTCTCTGGTAGGTGATAAAAAAGTTGATTTTCAGCTTTTTCAGCTTTTTCTCATGTAAGATTGCATTGGTGACTTCCAGGCGTTTAACATGTCAGAGCTGGAACTAGTTATTTAACAGAGAGTTATGAATAGATATCTGAACCAAGTACACTCTGTTTGAGGTTGATGTTCAAATGTTTGTGCTCACTCATCATTTCTTTATTTTTCAATAAACCTCTGAACTCAAGGCTCTGGGGTCTATCAAATCAGCTGCAAACATGGTCCTGCCCCTGTTAAACTTACAAATCTAGTGGGAAAGACAAAGTTAAAATAAATTCTTTTGACTATTACTTAAATACTGTGCACAAGAGTACATAACAAATTAAATTGTATCTTCTAGACTGTCACTTTCTGGATGAAGTGAAAATTTAGTTGAGACCTGACAAATGAGAAGGAGTTTTTCTGGTAAACTTTACTTTA